>CAUYUJ010001292.1:440000-505403 GCA_963575745.1 Prorocentrum cordatum
CCCCATTTGCTCGGACCCCATCTGGGAGGCATCCACCCTCCTCCACCTCCTCCCATGAAGAACGTTGCGGCTATCGCTGGACTCGGCCTCGAGCGCAGCTCGTGCCCTGCCGTGGCGCCAGTTGATCGTCCCCCTCTGCTTCCGCCGCCGTTGCTGCTGCTCCCCTCCTCGGCTGTGTGCGGGTGGTACTTCGGAGGCACGCGTCGCCCCCCAGGGTTCACAGTCACTCCTCCCCCTCCTCCTCCTCCTCCTCCTCCTCCTCCTCCTCCTCCTCCTCCTCGTCCTCGATTGTGAGTCGATGGCGCGGGGCCGGTTGAGCACCGCAACGGGGGCGGGCCCGAGGGGGGGGGAAGGGGGAACACCCCCAGGCGGCGACGAGCGCAGAGAAGCTTCTCTCGCCCATGGCCCCGAGACATCGGAGAGGCATCTTCGTGTCAGTCTACAGCGCCAGCACCTGGCCTGTATGGCATCTCGCAGAAAGAAGCCTTACCAGCCCCAAGGAGGCCATATGCCCGCGATGTGACTAGCAAGTTGTTCCGCTCGACCTCCACCAATATTGGCACTGCCCTGGAAATGATCAGATTCCTGAGTGCCAGAAGTCTGACCACCTACGCGAGCGTGCCATCCAAGAGGCAGGTGCTGCGCCGTGCTTTCGGCTTCGGGGTCCGATCCCCAACGAGCGGGCCGCCGTGCCATCCCCAATGGACGCGCCAGAGTCTCTTGACGTGGCCTCTGACCGAGTGGCTCCGTGCGAACCCCCTGGTAATGAGTGTGGTTTGCTGGCGATGGTATGGGAGGGTCTCTCAGCACACCCAACAGAAATTTTAGAAGAACAGCCATTTCCAGTGATTCCAGATTTCGCAAAAGAAAATCAACAGTCTGGACTGGACCCTGGCCGTTTCCTCGGAGCTCTCTTTGTTGGTTCGCAGAACTTCCATATTCATATATATATATATGGGCCTGGACAACCGTCTAAGAGATCGCCTCGAGTGAAGTTCGTCTTCTCTTAGCTTAGAAATTCCGAACTCTAACCAGGGGCGTAGCGGACCCCCGAGTGAGACGGTGTGGCTGGGGATGCGCTCGCTTGGCCTCCGCCGCCCCTGCCGCCAGCTCCCTGGCCGACCTTGCCGGCCAAGGGGGAACCTTCCTCTGACTTAGCCTTTGGCCGAGTGGCTCCGTGCTAACCCCCTGGTGATGAGTGGTGGTTCGCTGGCCATGGTTCGGCAGCGTCTCTCGGTGGCGGACCCTCGAGTGAGACGGTATGGCTCCGGGGATGCGCTCGCCTGGCCTCCGCCGCATCCCCGCTGCCGGCTCCCTGGCCGACCCTCTCCGGGCGCCAACGGGGGGAGCCTTCCCGGGACGCCTCCGACCGTCCACATGTCCGCCCACCCCGCCCCCAAAAGTGCTGCCGCGCCACGAGGAGCCTCGAGGAGGCAGAGGCCACCCTTGAGCACCTCGACGACCTAGATCGAAGAAGACAAAAGCGCCATACACAGACTTTTGGCGCTCCGCGCGGATTTCTTGGACGCGCGCTGGGTCCCCCCTGCGGCGCCTCCGGCGCCGCCCCTGGCGCGCGGAGCGCGCCAGGGAGGGGGGTCCAGCGCAGATCCGAGAAATCCGCGCGGAGCACTACACAAGTTTCTGTTTATGGCGTTTCTCCTTCTTATGTTGGAGACTCGGCAGGATGCTCGCCTCGGCCCTGCTTCTGGCTGCTTGCTGCTCGCTGCGTTGCGTGCGGCTGCTTGCCCGAATCCGCCCTCCATCGCCCCCCTCCCCTTTCTCCTCCTCTCTCCTCTTCTCTCCCCTCCTCTCTCCTCCTCTCTCCTCCTCTCTCCTCCTCTCCCCTCCTCTCCCCTCCTCTCTCCTCCTCTCTCTCCCTCTCCCTCCCTCTTTACAATTACTCAATATGAACATACTCTCCCTCTTCCCCTGATGGCGTCCGGGTGATGGCCGCGCACCCCCCGCGTACTGTTTTTTACACAGGATGCCCGGGAAATGCCGGGAAACGACTCTCGCTGAGGCGCCGGCGTCATTTGTTCCCAAAATGCTGCTCTCGTTGAGGCGCCGGCCTCATTTCTGCTCCCGAATCGTTCCGAATCGTGCTCCCGCTGCAGCGTGGGCCTCATTTTCGGATCGGTGTTTGGCCTCCGTCGTTCAGGATGGCGTTCTCGCCCCAGCGCGGGCCTTTTTCTCGCGCGCCCATCCGCCCGCCACCACCGCGCCGCACCGCCACCACCACCACCACCACCACCACCACCACCACAACCACCACCAGCACCAGCACCACCAGTACCAACACCACCACCACCAGCACCACCACCACCAGCACCACCACCACCACCACCCACCACCACCACCACCACCACCACCACCACCACCACCACCACCACCACCACCACCACCACCACCACCACCACCACCACCACGACAACCACGCACACACGCACGCACGCACGCACGTGCACCACCACCCACTACGCACGCGCGCGCGGAGCCACAGGTCCGCTACGACACGGATAGAGAAAATCAGCGCCATGGTAAGGGATGGGAGGGAGGGGTAGGACGTCAGATATGACGCGAGCGCACCTAGCTTGCCTGCTTCCCCTCTCCAGCCCTCACCTGCCCCCTGCTCCTCCCCTGAGCTCCGACGTCGCGAAACAGGGAAGTAAGCATCGTGGAACGTCACGGCCGCAGCCCCAGGCCCCTTCTTCCTGCGCAGCCCTTCGAGCCGGAGGTCGATCTGTGAGGGCCCCGGGGCCGGAGGCCTGGAGAGGACGCCCGGCTCGAACAAGCCAAGACGTCTGGATCTCAGGGTCCCTCGGGCCCTCCTCCCTTCTTCCCCATCCGTCTTCGGGTGTTGCTCTGGAGGTGCCCCCCCTGGGCCAGGGTGCCCCCCAGGATTCCTCTCGGGGCAGCGAAAGCGGCCTCCAGAGCGCCCCCCTCACGAGGCCCAGAGCGCCCCAGGGGCTCCAAAATGAAGCGAATTGCTGGGCGGGCGAAGGAGGAGGGGAGGACCTCACCCTCCTCCTCCTCCTCCTCCTCCTCCTCCTCCTCCTCCCCTCCCCTTCCTCCTCCTACTCCTATTCTTCTTCCTCCTCCCCCTCCTCCTCCCCCCTCCCTCCTCCCCCTCCTCCTCCCCCCCCCCTCCTCCTCCCCCTCCTCCTCCTCCTCCTCCTTCTCTCCTCCTCCTCCCCCTCCTCCTCCTCCTGCCTCCTCCTCCGCCTCCTCCTCCTCTCCTCCTCCTCCTCCTCCTTCCCCTCCTCCTCCTCCTCCTCCTCTTTCTCCTCCTCCTCCTCCTTCTCCTCCTCCGTTCTTCCCTGGTTATCCTTCTACCCCTGCTGAGCTCTCTCTCTCTCTCTCTCTCCCTCTCTCTCTCTCTCCCTCTCTCTCTCTCTGCCCGGATCGAGCTCGGCAATCGAGGTACGTCCAGATATGTATTGAGGCAAGTCCATATCAATCCAGGTAAGTCCAGAGTATACCCAGGTTAACCTTGAACAGGTCATGGAAGCTCCAGTGCGAGTCGATGGACAGCAGAAGTCGTTAAGTCCTCGCAGTCGGGCCGCTGAAAGAAGGAACGCCAAATAAGGAACGAAGCCCCTTCTTGGCCCTGTGAGCGCCTCCGTGCCCCAGGAGGGCAAGAGGGACAGCACTGGAGGGGCCTGAGGAACATCGAACCCCTTCCGAACCCAAACTGTTCCTGATTTCAGCGTCTTGACTGTACAGTGCCTCTTTTTTATACATGCTCCGCGTGCGGATCATGTATTAAATATGCAGTGATTTTGTGTTAAAGCCAACGATGAGTTCGTGCATAAGTCTATTCATACATTAGTCAACGATATATATATACATATATAGATGGAGAGAAAGAGAGTTCAACATCTAGATTATTTTCTGTATTATAGTCAGTCTAGTCATTCTACATTCTAGTCATTCTGTATTCTAGAGTTAAGGCTAATATAGTCATTCTATATTCTATATTATAACAGCGATAGAGTTAAACAATCCTATCTGTTAAAAAAATCCTATGCGTCAGAAGCTGCCCTGTGCCGATACAGTGCGCGGTCCCCGGAAGTCCTGGCCCTCTCCCCGGGGTTGGCTCCTCCTCCCGAGCGGCTGCCTGGCCGTCCGCTGCGGCACGGCAAGCGGCCCCCGTAGAGGCCGAGAGCGGCCCCGGGCCGCCCGCCCGGGGCTCTGCAAGGGCGCAGGGCGCACGCACGGTCAGCCCGCATGGTGAGGATTGGCAGCCTTCCCAAGGGCACAGGGCAGTGTTCGATACGTAGGATTTGAAAAGGGATAGGGTTTTGAGTAATGATTCATGTATGAATAAATGCATGCATGAGCTCATTTTTTTAATACTGAATCCCCGCATGTTTAACACATGATCCGCACGCGGAGCATGCATTGAAAACGGCACTGTACCCTTGCGTCCTTGCCCCCTCGGTCCATCCTTCGCCACGTTCGCTGGCCGCGCCCCGCTCGAAGAGCTTCGAATCGGGCGTCCAAGGCCCTTGCATCCTTATCGCGTAGCCTTACTGCACGGGTGGACTGTACACGCGCATGAAATCACGCTGGTTTCGAGAGTACGCATCGCGCGCACGCTCGTGCCACGCGGCTGGTCTCGCTGACCAGGGGGCCGTATTCATGTACGCGGTTGGGCGCGTACGTCCTTTGTGGGCTCCATGGATCTCCCCTCCCCAGGCCCAGGATCGGCGGCACCACAAGATACTGACGCTGCGCGTGCGTGGCCCCCCCCCAGGGGCGACGCGCGCACCTAGAAATCTTGAAGTATATGCGTCGTGGCGGTCGCTTTCTGGCCGTACCGCTCGGGAAACGATGCATACATACATATGTATATATGTACATAAATATGTCGTATGTATATATATATATATATGCGTATACATATATACACATGCATATACATATATGTGCACACATATGTAACTATACATACATTGATGTACATATATATATATGTGTGTATGGTACAAGATGGTTGTACTAGATGTTAGGGTCGGGCGCACGCCTCCGAGGAAGACGCGCACAGCACCACCGTGCCCCCTGCGCGCCCCCGCAGGAGGGCATCCTCGGGTCGAAGACCAAGGCCACCTACCAGCAGACGCCCGCCGCGAAGGGCAAGGGCAAGGGTAAGGGCGGCGCCCTCCCGCGGAGGCGGGAGCCCTCCTTCCGGGAGCGCGCCCCGCCCCCGCGGCGACGCCGCGCCCCCGCAGCGGCGCCACGGTCGGGCGCGGCGTGGGGAGGAGAGGCGGTCCTCGGCCTCGGTCCGGGGATGGGGGGAGGGGGAGCGAGGAGGCGCAGGAGGGGGAACGAGGAGGAGGAGGAGGAGGAGGAGGAGAGGAGGAGGAGGGGAGAGGAGGAGGAGGAGGGGGAGAAGGGGGAGGAGGAGAAGGGAGGAGGAGGAGGAGGAGGAGAGGAGAGGAGAGGAGGGGGGGAGAGGATTAGGAGGAGGAGGGGGAGGGGGGAGGAGGAGGAGGAGGAGGAGGGAGGAGGAGGAGGAGGAGGAGGAGGAGGAGGAGGGGGAGGAGGAGGGAGGAGGAGGAGAGGAGGAGGAGGAGGAGGACAGGAGGAGGAGGAGGAGGACAGGAGGAGGAGGAGGAGGAGGAGGAGGCGGAGGAGGAGGAGGAGGAGGAGAAGGAGGAGGAGGCGGGGGAGGGTACAAGGTAGGCGCGCTCGCGTCATACCTGACGTCTTACCCCTGCCTCTCATCCTTTACCATGTCGCAGATCTTCACTCCCAAGTGGCCGAATCCACGGAAATGGAACAAACGATGAGACGGGAGCGCCAGTTAGGAAGAACCGGAAGTGCGGAAATGAAGTTAAAGATGCAGTGATTTCGCCTTTTTTTGAAGGACCAGCAACATCCGCATTGGAAACCGCACAAACAAGCACAAGTTGTGCAGCGCACATGTCAGTAAAACAAAAAAGAAAACATACGCCGAGGGGGAGCGAAAGCGTCGGATTGGACAAACACAGGACAGGCCACATACTGGAGTCCCGAGTGTGTTAGAACACTACGCGGAAAACACAGGTGCGTTTTTGTCCACTCGCTTTGGGGGGAGAGGAGAACAACGTTTCTTATAGTGTAGTCGTTGGTCAGGCGGGGAACGAGGAGGAGGAGGAGGAGGAGGAGGAGGAGGAAAGGAGGAGGAGGAGGGGGAGGAGAGGGAGGAGGAAAAGGAGGAGGATAAGCAGGAGCAGGTTGAGGATCAGGAAAAAGGGGGAGGAGGAAGAGGAGGAGGAGGAAGAGGAGGAAGAGGAGGAGAAGGTGGAGGAGGAGAAGGAGCTGGAGGAGGAGGAAGAAGAAGAAGAGAAGGGGAAGGAGGAGGAGAATGGGAAGGAGGAATAAGCGGAGGAAAAGGAAGAGGATGATGATGCTTATGATGACGATGAGGATGATGATGATGATGATGATGATGATGATGATGATGATGATGATGATGATGATCATGATGATCATGATGATCATGATGATCATGATGATGATGATGCTGGTGATGATGCCGCTGATGATGATGCTGATGATGATGCTGATGATGATGCTGATGATTATGATGACGATGATGATGGTGATGATGATGAGGATGATGATGCTGATGATGATGATGCTGATGCTGATGATGCTGATGCTGCTGATGCTGATGCTGCTGCTGCTGCTGATGATGCTGGTGCTGGTGATGATGCTGCTGATGATGATGATGCTGGTGAAGCTGATGACGATGTTGTGGATGATGGTGATGATGATGAGGAGGAGGATGATGCTGATGCCGATGATGCTGATGCTGCTGCTGCTGATGCTGATGCTGATGATGATGCTGATGATGATGTTGATGATGATGATGATGATGATGATGATGATGATGATGATGATGATTATGATGATGATGAGGAGGAGGAGGAGGATGAGGATGAGGATGAGGATGAGGATGAGGATGAGGATGAGGATGATGATGATGATGATGATGATGATGTGATGATGAGATGATGATGAGATGATGATGATGATGATGATGATGATATGATAATGATGATGATGATGGATGATGATGACCCGACGATGACGATGACGATGCGATGACGTGATGATGATGATGATGATGATGATGATGATGATGATGATGATGATGATGATGATGATGATGATGATGATGATGATGGTGGTGGTGGTGGTGGTGGTGGTGGTGATGATGGTGCTGATGATGAGCAGGAGGAGGAGGAGCATGAGGAGGAGCAGGAAGCGGAAGGGGAGGCGCATGCCGCGCCGGCCTGTTGAGCCAGCTCCAGGGCACGATCTTTGAACTCCGCTCCACCCGCCCGTTGCTCTACGACGTCTGTGGGCGTGGGGTGTTTGCGCGTTGTGGCCTGACCTCGCGTAGTGCTTGCAGCAGGAGGAGGAGGAGGAGGAGGAGGAGAAGGAGGAGGAGGAGGAGGAGGAGGAGGAGGGGGAGGAAGAGGGAGGAGGAGGAGGAGGAGGAGGAGAAGGAGGAGGAGAAGGAGGAGGAGGAGGAGGAGGAGGAGGAGGAGGAAGGAGGAAGGAGGATGAGGAGGAGGATAAGGAGGAGGAGGAGAAGGAGGAGGAGGAGGAGAAGGAGGGTGACGAGAAGGAGGAGGATTGCAGTGTAGTGCAGATGTCTTTGGGTTAGGCATGACCCGGTGAGGGTGCTCGTGAGGGTTGGGATGACAAACCTTGTGGTCCCAAATCCTGTGCCGGGACTGTTGTTGGCACCTGATGCTGGTGGTTGTGGATGGTATGCGTGGTCACTGACAGCCATTTCTGTTCGATACATTCGGTTTGGCGGGGCTGGCATCCCCAGAAAAAGGGGTGTTCGACGGACTTCTGATCAGAGGATGGGCTGGCATCCCCCAGAATAGCGTCATACGTTGGCTGCCTAACCTGGTAGAGGGGGCACGGGGCAGCGCACAGGGGGCCACAAGAAAAGGCGGGTTGCTACATTAGTTGGGACATGTGCGCCTGCTGCACCGCAGGGAAGATCGCCATCCTGGCGTTGACGGGGGGGGCCCGCTCCGCATCGGGGCAGCATGGATCCCTGCTTTGCATCAGGCCAGGACGCCACTTCAGGGGCGACAAGGGGGGACTTGCGCCATCGCAGGTGGGACCGCCATCTCAGGGGTGACACGGGTAGGCAGCTCTCAGGCAGGCCAGGTCGTTCCACCCAGGGAGGACGGGGTGGACCCTTTTCCACTGCAACCGATGTCTCCGTTGCGGGATGACAAGAGGGACCTGCTCCACAGGATTGCCGACCGCCACGCTGGCAGCTTCTGGGGGAAACCAGTCGACGACCATCGACAAGAAAGCGCGCAGACTACGAGACACGTATTCATGCATTCCGTCAAGGGGTGCGGCGTGAGGGAATGCAGTGCCGCCGGCCTTGCCGCCGGGCGACGTCCTTGCGGCAGCAGCCTCGCGACGGGGGTGGGCGTGCATTATCTCAGGATGCGCGACGGAAGGCGTTGCCGCCAGCCAACGCCCAAAAGGGGACAAACCTCAGTGAGAAGGTGCAGGACCGCCGACCTTTCCGCCGGGCAGTGTCCTTGAAGCAAGCTGCCTCGCAAGTGCGGTGAGCGTGCGTAATTTGCGGATACGAAATGAGGCACTGCCGCCATCCAGTGTGAAATAAGAAACGACGTGAAACTGTACAGGACCGCTGGCTTTGCCGACGGGCAGCGTCCTTGGGGCAACAGCCTCGCAACAGGGGTAGTCGCGCACAGTCTTCGGACGCACAATGGTTGGCACTGCCGCCAGCCAGCGCCCAAAAAGGTACGAGCCTTGGTGGCGGTTCGACGTGAGAAGGTGCAGGGCCGTTGGCCTTGCCGCCAGGAGACGTCCTTGAGGCATCTGCCTCGCGGCGGGGTGCGCGCGCAGAGACGGCGAATGCTCGCACACTGGCATTGCCGACCCCGCCGAAGCGAAGTGTGAGACAGAACCAGGGAGAAAGGGTGCAGGACCGCCGGCCTTGCTGCCCCCCAGAAAAAAACACACACACACGTGTGTACGTGTATGTACATAGATGTATACATACATATACTGAGAGAGAGAGGAACAAATAAATAAACACATAAAGAGAGAGAGAAACAGAGAAAGAGAGAGAGAGAGAGAGAAAGAGAGAGAGAGAGAGAGAAAGAAAGAAAAAGAGAGAGAGAGAGAGAGAGACATAAAGAGAGAGAGAGAGAGAGAACGAGAGAACGAGAGAACGAGAGAAAGAAAGAGACAGAAAACAAACAAGAAACACAGGGCTGCCACGGAGGCATCTAGCGCCGCCCAGTGCTTTTTCGGCCCGCCTCACGGGAGCTCCAAGAGGGGCCAACAATCTGTCTTGAACAAGGCCCGTTTTCGTGACAGGTTGTTGGGCCTTCTTGGAGCCCTGAACATGGAGGAGGAGTAGGTGAAGGAGGAGGAGGAGGACGAGGAGGAGGAGGAGGAGGAGGAGGAGGAGGAGGAAGGACAACTCTGCCCTCTGCGCTCCAGCCCCGTGCCAGATTTCGCATATTCCTCTCGACTTTTCTGTCTGGAAGCCTTTCCACCGCTGAAGTATCATCGCTCCAGCTGCTGCCGCCTAGTTGGTGCCGCTTGCCTTCTGCAGGCTCCTTGCCCCTCCGCGTCTTACGACCCAGTTCCGATGGCTGCCTGCTGCTTGCACGCGCGTTGCTTTCCTCTCCCCGCTCCGCACAGGCGGGGACCCTGCTCCCTCCCGCCTGAAAGGGCCCCGTCGAGCCGTTGGAAAAACCGCGACGGAAGGTCCTTGGCAGTTTTCGGCTTCTGGGGGCTCTCACTGGGCCCCTGGGGCCGTCAAATATCAGCCACGCGCAGAGGGGGTGGGGGGAGGAGGGAGGGCTTCTTAGAAGCACCCCTGCTTCTTAGAAGGCGCGGGCCGTATCTGTAGATGTAAGGCCGGCGCCTTCTAAGAAGCAGCCTGCTTCTGACAGCCCTCCCCCCTCCCCCCACCCCCTTGTGCACGCCGCCAGAAATGCAGCCTGGTCCCTGGGAGAGGGGCCCGCACTCCTCGGAGGTGCACGTCGTGCAACGATCATGGCTTTCGGGGGTTGGGTCTTCTTCAGTCAGGAGGAAAAGAAACACACAGACACAATTAATCTTCGACTCCCCAGAAAATATTAGAAAATATGGGAAGTGGGGGGGAAGACAGAAACCCAGAAAATATGGGGAACTATGGGGAATCTTTTTATTTGTGTGTATTTATTAGTGTGTCCTGGGGCCCCTTCATTCAGTTCCTTTGTTTGTCAGTGCCTCCAGCCGCTCGTCGCGTTCTTTTCCCTCAGGCCCGTCATTGCATCGAGCATGTCAGCTCTCGGATTGCCGCCGGAGGACTGGTCCGTGACCACGAAGACGGAGTGGACCATCAAATGGGAGGAGGGGATGGTCAAGGGAAGCGCACACCAGCCAGCTGCAGAAGGGCACGGGGAACATCCTTTTCTTGTTTTTTCCTGGTCTTCCCTCCTTTGTCCTCTCCCCCCTCCTTCCCCAAACCAGAGTGAACCTATGTGAGCCCCTTCAGTTGATCCATCGCGTCGCTACGCGATTGTGGGATTCTCTCTGCATTGCAGTGCGCCGCACGCATTGGAAGACAATGCGTTGCAATTCAGTGCAATGCAATGCCTTCCAACGCAAAAGGAACAACATGCAATGCAATGCCGCAGAGTTCAAGGCAACGAACATCAAGCTGCACAATCATCGCGCAATGCAATGTACTGCATTCCCCCGCTGCCAGCCTATTCATCCTTGGTGCCAGCAATTCCCTCAATCGGGAAGGTGATGCTGCGATTGCATCATCATGTTGCTTGTTCTCCACTAGCGCACTGAGATTGTTGCCTCACCTGGTCTGAGTTAGATTGTCCGCAGGTGCGGTCGTTCGTTCGTTCGATCTGGCCACGTCCCCCGAGCGAGTCACAGAACTTATTGAGGCACGCGCACTGGGGCAACCTGGACCGATTTCTGCCATATTTCAGCGCCTGGCTGGTGAGCCCGAAGGGACCCCTTCACGCAGAGTTGGCGCAGGTGCACGTGCAATCTACTGAGAAGTATTTCGATCTACGTACGTATATGTGGATACTGATGTGAACTGGGGCAGGGCGTGTGCACATGTCAGATACGGTGCAATCTGCCCGTGCGAGCTAGCACGCTCATGCACCCGAGCATGTCAACGTGAGGCTGCTTAGCGTGCCTCTGGTTCGTCCACGTAAACTGCTGCCGCTTGCGTGTGAGTGTGCAGATCCGCGCGCACATTCTGCGTGTACATGTGCGTGTGCACATGTCAAATACGGTGCAATCTGCCCATGCGAACCAGCACGCTCATGCACTCGAGCATGTCGACGTAAGGCTGCTTAGTGTGCCTCTGGATCATCCACGTACACTGTTGCCGCTTGCGTGTGAATGTGCAGATACGCGTGCACATTCTGCGTGTACATGTGCGTGCTCACTTGCGGTTGTGTACACCTGCCTGAGCATTGATGCTGTCTTCCTGGGAGAGGTTAACCTGGGCTCGCTGTCCAAGCCGCTGCTGGATTCGAATCAGGTGACGTTTGAGGCCAGCCATCGCGGGGGTGGAGTGGGGGGACAGGAATGCTGGATTGAGGGGGTTGCTGCATCGCCTCCGCTCATGTGTGTGTGTACCTAAGCCCACCTTAAACCTGCTCAGAGGTAGCGGGCGAGTATCCTGGAAACTCAGGGCGAGGATGTGTGGCCTCCTCTTGCTGGGATTTGACAGCCAGGCTCCTGGTTCCTTTCCAGGTGCGGGAGGGAATTCGGGGACAGGATCACGACAACGATATTATGTTCGCAACCGCCAACGAGCACATTATAGTTGGCATTCTTCGGGTGGGGGGTTCGCGAGAGTGGGACGTTCAACAAAATATGTATTCCATATTACGAAGGCCTTGCGGCAGATGCCACCGACCCTGAAGGAACAGGAGGAGGAGAGGACGAAGACGACGACGATTTCGAGCGAAGGTCCGCCGGGGCCCGCACACCGTAGAGAGTGCAGATTCGTATACTTCTATGTATGTGTTTATATACACATACATAGAAGAATACAACATACTTCTATGTATATGTTTTTATTTGAATGCTTCTATGTACGTGTATATACAAATGAATACACTCCCGTTTTCGTGCGAAGGCCCGCCAGGGATCCCGTGAAGTGTACACGTCTGTGTATCTGAACGTGTGTATGCCTGTCTGTCTGTCTGTCTGCCTGTATGTCTGTCAGTATGTATGTATGTATGCATGCATGCATGCGTGTATGTGTGCATGTGCGTACGTACATACGTAAGTACGTTTGTATCTATGTTTGCATGGACTTATGCAGGTATGTGTGCATTGATGCATGTATGTACGTACATACATACGTACGTACGTATGGATATATGTATGTATGTATGTATGCATGTATGTATGTTTGTATGTGTGTACATGTCTGTAGGTATGAATTGAGTATGTATATGTATGTATGTATATATATACACATCTGCGGTTCCTCGGCGGCGAGCGAGGGGCGAAAGTGAGAAGGAGAAGGCCTTCTCAGAAGGCGGCGGTGCTTCTCAGAAACCTTCGCGGCCTTCTGAGAAGTTTGCTGCGTCTTCGCGGAAGACTCAGAAAACTTCTCAGAAGGCCGCGGGACTTCCGAGCCTCCTGAGATGGCCTTCTCCTTCTCAATTTACCCCCCCACACACACCCGGGCTCGCCGCCGAGCAAGGATGGCAGGACCCCGGGAAGCACGCAGCAGACCCCCTCCTCTTTCCTCTCCCCCCCGCCCCCCTCCTCTCCGTTCGCTGTGTTCCTCTTGCCACTGTGTTCTTGCCTCGCGCTGGGATCCCGACGCCTCGGCGCCCCCCCCCCCCCGCTGCGCCTCCGTGGCGCCGCGCGCGCGGAGCCAGCAGCCAGCAGCCAGCAGCCAGCACTGGGGCCAGGGCGACTCGGCATCGCCCAGACGTGTGCATCTTTTCTCGGCGAGGAGCACCTCTTAACATCTAGCGGAAAACACGCGCACGGAGTAGAAAAACACACGGGGAACGGACGTCCGAGCGAGGGCCAGGGCGAGGCCATGCTCCTTGCAGAGAAGGCCCGCGAAGCCGGATCTTCTCAGCGGGCAGGAGGAGCAGGATCCTCCTCCTCCTCCTCCGAGGAGGAGGAGGATCCTGCTCCTCCTCCTCCTCCGCGTCCTCCTCCTCCTCCTCCTCCTCCTCCTCGAGGAGGAGGAGGAGGAGGAGGAGGAGGGTTCCGACGACGGGCTAACGATATCGCCAGGGAGGGCGTGGTACGGTAGGTTCGTGCGGCGATGGCGCGCCGGCGACGCCGGCGAAGACGTTCCAGGTTGAGTTTCGCACGATGGAATGATTCGGAATCACCGAGGGCACGGTAACGCCACAGGACCTGATTGGATTCAACCTTGAACGATCGGGGCCGCGATCGGTTCAAGGTCGAACGATCGAGGCCGCGTCAAAAACCTTCGCGTTCGCTGACGCCGCGCGAACCCACCGTACTGTCTGCCTCCTAGAAACGAAGAACAGAAAATGGCACGGGCATGCACATTCGGAGGTAAGCCTGGGCTTCTGTCTGCAATAGCGAAACGGGCATGGACACACTGGAAGACCGGCAGCTCTTCTTTTTCATTCTGAGCAGGGCTCGCTGTCGGTGTCGCAGCGGCTGCTGTCAGTGTGGGACACAAGGGCGCCTGGCTATCAGTGGCCGCTGTCGGTTTTGGACCACATTTGCTGCTGGGCATCGTACCCATTTTTGTCCGTACCCATGTCGGCAGGCGTCCAAAGAGGAGGGGCTCCAGTTTTCGGGCCGTTCCCGACGTCCGGGTCGGGGGTGGAGCTACGCATCGCCGAAGCTCGCCGTGGCCAGGAAAGCCCCTTCGTTCCTGACTCGGCGTTCCTTGTCGTAGCACGATGGCTGTACCTCAGCTGCTCCCGTGTGCGCGAATGCGAAAGAGGCGAAGCTCCGGGGACGATGCTGCTCGAATCACAGCGAGTGCCTCCCGAGGCATTCGGAGGGGTGGAGCTTGGGGATCGGTGCTGCCGCTGATGATGATGATGATGATGATGATGAAGATGATGATGATGATGATGATGATGATGATGATGATGATGATGATGATGATGATGATGATGATGTTGTTGATGATGATGCGCATGATGCTGATGGTGACGATGACAACGATGATGCTGATGATGATGATGATGCTCATGATGCTGCTGCTGCTGATGATGATTATGATGGTGATGATGTTTTGATTTTGATGATCATGAAGATCGCGATAATAGTGAATACGGCAATGGCGATTTTGATCATGCTTATGCCGCTGCGGCTGCTGACGACGAGAACGACGACGACGTTGGCGATGACGATGACGATGACGACGATGATGAGGAGGAGGAGGAGGATTATGATGCTGATGATGATGCTGATGATGATGGTGCTGATGATGATGATGATGATGATGATGATGATGAGGATGAGGATGAGGATGACCATGATGGTTATGGTGATTATGTTTTCATGTTGATGATCGTGAAGATCGCGATAATGGTGAATGTGGCAATGACGATGTCGATCATGCTGATGCCGCTGCGGCTGCTGCTGACGACGACGAGAACGACGTTGGCGATGACGATGAAGATGACGATGATGATGATGATCATCATGATGATGATGATGCTGATGCTGATGATGATGCTGATGCTGATACTCACGATGATGGTGGTGATGATGATGTTGCCGATGATGGTGATGATGATATGGTGATGCTGATGCTGATGATGATGATGCGGTTGATGATGCTGATGATGATGTTGATGATGATGATGATGGTGATGATGATGATGCTCATGCTGACGATGCTGATGAGGATGATGCTGAGGCTGATGCTGATGATGATGATGAAGATACTATGCCTGAAGAGGAATACTATGATGATGTCATCCGTAACGATTTCGATGATGGGGATGATGCTGATGATGATGGTGCTTGTGAGGGTGGTGGTGAGGATGATGGGAACAATGAGCCAGAGGAGGCGAGGATAATGATGCGGAGGGGGAGTACGGTCAGGATGATGGTAATGAGGAGGATGTCACCGAGGAGGGGATGAGGAGGATGCGTATGCTTCAAAGCATTCACGGGCAGCTGCCGCTCACTCCGGACTTGGTGGCGAGCCCCACGCACATAGGGAGTTTTGCTCACCTTCAATGACAGGAGGCACTGAGCACCCTTGTGCAGAGCCAGTGCATCGAGCCAGTCAGCGATCCCCCGACGAGTCATCAAGAGACTCGCCGGGTGGCAGCGCGAGAAGGCCAGGCTTCCGTGGCGAGGAGGGAGGAGGAGGACGGCGGGCAGGGGGGAGGAAGAGCAGGAAGAGGAGGCAGGACGGAGGAGGTTGGGGAAAAGGGCAGGACGGAGGAGGACGGGGAGTCGAGGAGGAGAGAGGGGAGCGAAGAGGAGCAGGAGCTCTTCCTCCCTGCATCTGTTCCTCGCCCTCTTCCCCGCCTGCTTCTCCTCAACCACCTCCCTTCTGACCCTCCTTAACTGGCGTCCTTCTCGTGCCCCTTCCCCGCGCTCGCCTCTGCCTTCTTGCATGCCTTCTTCCGTCCAGGGCGCCGGGGGGTGTGCATCCGCACCCGATGCGGGAGCTCGAGCCATGCAGTGCCGGCCCATCGGACTCGGACCCCCGTGCTCCTCGCCTCGCCCGGGGCGGATCTGGGCTACAGTCGGGGCGCTGAAGAAGGAACCCTCTTCGTTGGGGAGGGGCTCCGTGTTCCTTGATTGTTTGATAGCTTGCCTCAGGTTTTCCTTATGTTTTCGATGGGAAATCGAAGTTTAACTTCTCGAGAAAAGGGGCTTCGTTCCTTATTTATCGTTCCTTAGGTCAACGCCCCAACTGTAAGGACCTGGCCTGGTGCGGCAAGCTGCACACCTACAACAAGAGGTTCGACAGGATCACCGCCAAGACGGAGCTCGCGACGCGCGCGCGCGCAAGACAGCCGCCGTCTTCGGCATCCGCTGCGCTGGATGCGCTGCACTGGGAAGATTTAGGTATGGTCGTGTTGACATCGGGGGTTCGTAGAGGGGAGGTTATCCCATGGTGGGGTCCAGGAGCGAGCCCAGCTGGATACTCAAACTTTCTTCTTCCAGGGGCCGTTTGGAGCGGCTTTCCTCTAACCGCATCTCTGTCCCTACCCCACCTGTACGCCCCCTCGAGGGACACTTTTTGGTCCGCGGACGCAAGCGAGCAGGCGTCTGTCGAGCGCCGTCGAGGAAAGCATGCGCGGACAGTTGCGCAGGGCAGGCGGAGGGGTTCCTTGTGTGATGGATGCTCGCTGCTTGTTCGGTGCGGCTTTGGCAGATTGTGGCCGTCCTTTCTGCAGCGGCTTCATTGCACAAGGCTCTGCGGATACCATGGTCGGGGCCAAGATGCCTCTCAGATTTCATGGCCCCCACTCGTTCGCGAACATGCCTCTGGCCATGATGCGCACCCCCCTTGTTCCTGGCTCCCTCTGCTGCGTGCTTCTGTTGCCCTGGAAATGCAAAGTCGGAAGCTTTGGCAGCCGGTTGGGCAGGGGTGCGAAGTCGTTTGATTGCGATCAGGGGGCTTGTGTGATCAGGTGGGGAAGAGCAAGCAAAAAGTAAGCATTGCATTAAGCAGTAGCTCTCTGGATACGCTGATAGCAGTTTGTTATCACTATTTGTTGTTGGTTGTCATCATAATTGATGGTAGAGTGCATTGATCGTTTGATCACCCCGTATGCGCGCACGCACGCACACGCACGCACGCACGCACGCACGCACGCACGCTTACACACGCACACACACACACACACACACACACGCGCACACACACGCATGCGCACGCACACGGATGCACACAATCCTGGGTCGAGTTTTCACAGGCCCCCCCCCTATGGGATGGGTCCCAGGGCCCGCACGCCTTCCCCAAGATGGGAAGGGACGACGACGAGGACGACGACGACGACGAGGACGGCGACGACGACGACGATGAGGACGAGGACATGGACGAGGACGAGGACGACGAGGACGAGGACGAGGACGACGACGTCGACGACGACGACGAATAAGATCACGATTTCGATGACGGCGACGACGACGGCACCGCAGCACCACCTCGCCACCAGCAGGAAAGGAGGGAGGCCGCGGGCACCTGCCCCCGCTCCCCATCCTGTGTGCCCGTGAGGCCACGCGCCGCGTCCGCGCCGCCGCCCGGTGACGGGGGGGGTGCCCCCGAAGGCATCGTCCCTAAGGGCTTGTCGACGTTTCGCCAATCGACCTGTGGGGATCGAGCCAGATGAATCCAGGTATGTGCAGATACATCGAGGTGCATCCAGGTCAATCGAGATGAATCCGAGCAAATCCAGGTACATCCGATCTCCTGGGAAAGTAGGAGCAACTCGCGGCCGCTCCAGCGCGAGTCGAAGGACGGCAGAAGTCGTTAAGCCTTTAACGACATCAGCATCAGGGGGGCGGAGCCCTGGATCATGTATGCTTTGAGGTGTTTGTGTGTGCATAGGCGCATCAGCATGTGCAACGCACCTGATTGCAGGATTGCGCGTGCGCGTGGGAGTTTTGGAGCACCGTCGAGCGTAGGTCACAGGCACAGGCGTTGTGGGTTTGTGCTTTTGCGCCCTGTGCGGCATCATGGAACTATGACAATCATGGGAGGATTCCGCCGCCCACGTGCTTAAGGATGTATGTGCCCCCGTGACTCCACAGCGACATCAGGCCTTCAGGGCAGTCTCATCATTATTGCCACCGTGGCTCGAGACTCACTTTGACACTTACTAACACGTGTTCTTTGGACTTGGGCGTGAATGGATGGCGTGGTCAAAGACAAACGCTCAAGAAGGGACCTGCGTGCAGAGCCAACCTCATCCTTGGGCAGCCCTTGTTTCCCGTCGTGCGGTACATACACTGGCTCTTGTACCTCTAACATAATGGCGGTTTGAGGGCCGCGGGCTACAGGACGTTGGAGAAAAACAGCGAGAGGGTGTGTGCATGTTCCGTTCTTCAGTTATGATCGCTCGCATTCTAGCTGCGTCTATGACCACGCTGTCTACTCCTGTCCGTGCGGCCTACTAACGCAACAGACATTGTCTGCTGAATCCACGTGCCTGCGGCAACGTCCACCACTGTGCCAGCGCCGCACTAGGTGGTGACCCTGCGAGAACCGCCCGCAAGAAAAAGCTACATCCTGTGAAGGCATTGCGGCCGGTGCCGCCGACCCTGAAGGCGGGACCTCCTCCGGGACCCCCGCTGCTGGCGAACCGCCCCCCCGCGGGACCCGCCGGGACCCTGGCGGGGGCGGCACCCTGACCTACCAGAGTGCTAAAAGATAGCCTTGCAGACCTACAGACCTGTCTGGACTGCCTAAGACCTCGACGGGAGCTGGGGCGTCAAAGTGGTGGTACTATTTCTTGGCCCTCCTGGAAGGTCAGGGCATTGACCCTGGACCACCCTCCCCCACCACAGGCGGAACCTTCCCGGGACCCCCGCCGGCGACCCGCCCCCAGACCCTGGACCTCCGTTGGCGACCCCCCCTGCCGGACCCGCCGGGACTCCCCCCTTCAGGACCCCCCCACCCCCGCAGGCAGCTCTCCCTGTAGAGGAGGAGGAGGAGAAGAAAGAGGAGAAGAAGCAAATGAAGGAGGAAGAGAAGGAAAAGGAGGAAGAGGAGAAGGAGCAGGAGGAGGAGAAAGAGGGGGGGGGAGGAAGAAGAAGAAGGAGAAGGAGGACGCAAAGGAGAAGGGGAAGTGGGGAGGAGAAGAGGACTGGGGAGGGGAGAGAGGGGGCCGCCAGAACCCCCTGGGGAGGAGGGGCGGTAATCGGACCCAGGACCCCGCCCTGCGACCCCTCTCCCGAACCCCCCTCCTCACTCCTCCTCCTCCTCCTCCTCCTCCTCCCTCCCTCCCTCCCTCCCTCCCTCCCTCCCTCCCTCCCTCCCTCCCTCCCTCCCTCCCTCCTCTCCCTCCCTCCCTCCCTCCCTCCCTCCCTCCCTCCCTCTTCCTCCTCCTGTTCCTCCTCCCTCTGTACCGCACATCGTGCCCCCACCCGTACCCCCACCCCGTCAGGGACAGGAGAAAGGGAGGGAATCGATTTGACCACGAGGTCTGTTTTCTCGGTTCGTTCCTCCATTTCCTTGGGACTGGCGACGACGACGACGACGACGACGACGACGACGACGACAGCGACCCTCACACGCCGAAGGGTCGGCGGATTTCAGTGCTCTTCCCATTCTTTGGAGGGCCGAGCATCTGAAGTTCTCAGCTGCTGGCTTGAAAAGATTGTAGCGTGTGATAGATGCCTTCCTGGGTGAGCGGGAACATGCCCCATGTCCACCGCCTCGCAGTCTGGTCTCCCAGACCGCTACCCCATAGATACAGCGCGGCTTTGCGCGGATTCGCCGCGCGAGACCTGCCCATTCCATCTCACATCCGTGGGGTCGTGCTTAGATGTCCAGTCCGCAAGGGCATGGATATGGATATGTTCGTCTCTCGTGATCTCTCAGGGCGCAGTGTGGCGGAAAATGTTCCCCAGATCCAAGCGGGCCGTAACATATGACAGCTCGTGTCCTCTGTTGACAGAAGGTCGTAACATGAAGAAGGAGGAGGAAGAGGAGGAGAACGAGGAGAGGGAGAAGAGAGAAAGTGTATATAATGAGATTTGTAGGAACTCTTGGGGCGTCTTGGTGGCATCTCAGGGCCGTCCAGGGGTGTCTTGGAGGCGTCTTGGGGTCATCTTGGGGCGCCGTGGGGCCATCTTTGGTCAACAATTGCGGCCGATTTAGAACGTTTTGGTGCCATCTGGCGGCCCTGTTGGCCCGTCTGGGCGACCTCATGGGCCGCCTTGGGCTCCCAAAGAGGCCCGTGTTTGTGTATGTTCTGGCGCCATCTGGTGGTCCTGGGCCCTCCGGAGCACACCAGAGCCATCCTGGGTCTAATCATCTTGCAGAAGGACCCAACCATATGCAATTGTTAGTACCGCGATAAGGAATATTGTCTTCGGTGTAGCTCCCTATGTAGCGACGAACCGTGTGAAGGGTGTGTCGAAATTGCCGTTGGGACCTTCGGTGAAGCTCCTTATGGAGCAACGAAGCGCGTGAGGGGTGTGACGGTGTGCCGTACTTGGTGCGGGGGACGTATGCGAGAGACGCGGTTGGGGCCTTGAGTGGAGCTCCCTATGAGGACACGAAGCGTGTGAGGAGTGAGCCGAAATTGGTGACGGAAACCCATGCGAACGCTGCCACTGGGACCTTCTTGGTGGAGCTCCCCATTGGGCCCACGAAGCGTGTGAGGGGGTGTGCCGAAATTGGTGGCGGGGACGCGTGCGGACGGTACCATGTAGACCTTCGGCGGAACTCCCCATGGGCCCCGAATCTTGTGAGGAGTGCGCCGAAATAGGTGGTGGGGACGCATGCGAACGGTGCCGTTGCGACCTTCGGTGGAGCTCCCTATGGGTCCCAAAACTTGTGAGGGGTGTGTCGAAATTGGTGGTGGGGACGCATGTGAACGGTGCCACTGGGACCTTTGGTGGAGCTCCCCATGAGGCTACGAGGCGAGTGCCGAAATTGGTGGCGGGGGGGGGGGACGCATGGGAACGGTGCCGTTGCGACCTTCAGTGGAGCTCCCTATGGGTCCCAAAACTTGTGAGGATGTGTGCCGAAATTGGTGGGGGGGGGGACGCATGCGAACGGTACCGTTGCGACCTTCGGTGGAGCTCCCTATGGGTCCCACAATTTGTGAGGGGTGCGCCGAAATTGGTGGCGGGGGCGCACACGAACGGTGCCACTGGGACCTTCGGTGGAGCTCCCTATGGGGCCACGAAGCGTGTGCGCTACATGCCGAAACGGTTGACATGCGGAGGGCAGAGGTAGGGACGGGAGGAGGGAGGAAGCAGCGGGAGGAGGAGGAGGAGGAGGAGGTGGGAGGGACGCGGGACGACGGATTTTCAAAACGAAAACCCAACATTACAGAATACACGGCCGTGACAAAAGTTTCTTCAATTTGCTATGATGAAGATCACTCCCATCCCTCTCAATATTCCTAACATGACATGATGCTGGGTCATTCGGTGGAGTAGTTTCCGATCCCTGGGACGTTAATAACTCTGTTACCCCAAAACGGGATCGGAAACTACTCCGCGCCCAACCATATAAATTACCGAGCGGGATGCGATTGCGCGCGGAGTAATTTTGGTAAAACTACTCCGAACCACTCCGCACGAACGCGTCATTCCAAAAGGCAAATTGAAAGAAACTTTCGTCACGGCGATGTAGCGGGGAAAGCAACATTGAAACAACAGCAATATTCTCAATGAGTTTGGCCGCCTGAGCCATCTCTTAGAAGCTCTCTTGGGGCCTCTGGCGGCTTCTTGGAGACGATAGAGTCGTCTTCGAGGATTTTCGGGCATCTTGGTTGCTTTTCTTGGCCGTCCTGGAAGGCATCTTGAATCTTGAACATCGCGCAGGCGCTTGCGAACACCAGGGAGGCGTCGGGGTGTCCAGGCAGCCTCAGGAGTGGGCCTGGTCGCTAGAAGAGGGGAGTTGTCCAGAACACTGCAGAAGCCCTACCAGTCAGCACTCGGCATCATACCACTCCACACGGCGTGCCGAGGGGCACGGTGGTGGATCTCTGATTTGTTGAAGCTTTAGCTGCGAGCCAGGTGGAAGTGGATCGCTGGCCGTGGCCGCCGGGGCGCACCGTCCAGACCACCCCGCAGGGCGCAGCGCCACGCAGGCGCGCACGGCCGAGGCGTCCGCGGGCAGATGCTCGCGGCGTCCGCGGCTGCCGCGACCGCCTTCGGCACCGCGGCCGAGCTCTTGGCGGCCGTGGACGGCGACTCCACCTGCCTGCACGGCGCCTCGCGCGAGCGGGGGGGGGGAGCTCGGCTGCCCTGAGGCGCACGTGCTGAAGCGCTCCTCCTCCTCCTCCTCCTCCTCCTTCTCCTCCTCCTCCTCCTCCTCCTCCTCCTCCTCCTCCTCCTACGGCGTCCGTGCGGATGCGCTGCGTGGTGGCTCGCAGGCGTGCTGGTCCACGTTCTGGCGAGCGTATCGCGCCAGACCTGCGCCGGGCTTCTTCACAAGCGCTGGGGGGCCCCCCCCCCCCGACGGGGTCCACCTCGCCTCGTCGTCGCGCCGCGACGGGGGTCGGA
Source organism: Prorocentrum cordatum (assembly GCA_963575745.1). NCBI lineage: Eukaryota > Dinophyceae > Prorocentrales > Prorocentraceae > Prorocentrum > Prorocentrum cordatum. Next base: position 462,210 of record CAUYUJ010001292.1, read on the forward strand.
GCGCCTTCGGCGCGCGGTGGCTGTCCGCGACGGGGGTCGATGCGGGGCCGTCGGCGGGGGTGACGCCCCCCTCCCCCCCCCACGCTTATGAAGAAACTCGGAGCATGCTTATCAGTCTACGTGTTGAGCTCCGTGGCAGCACGCTGCGGGCTGCGTTTGCTGCGTATCGGGGCAGCTGAGCTCTGGGGAGCCGGCCCGTCGCGGCGCCGGCCGGCGGGGTCCCACCGCGGCGGTCTTGCCTTGCTCGGCCTTCCTCCCCCTCCCCCCCCCACACCTACTCGCTGCCCCTCTCCGTCCACCCCCCCTCCCCCCTGACCCCCCCCCCTCCCCCTCCCCCTTTGGCGTCGCAGGGGGGGATGCTGCGTCCATACAGAGTGAGTCCGTAGGGTAGGTTCGCGCCATGTCGATCGGGGGCATCTGGGCCTTCTCGGAGCAGATGGTGTCGGAGGATAGCGCCGATTCGGCTCGATGACCTCTCCACCCACCCACCCCTCCCCCTGACCTTCCAGAGTGCCCAAAAATTGCCCTCCAGACCTGTAGACCTGTCTGTACTGCCCAGAACCTCGACAGGAATTAGGGTGTCAGGCTCCTGGGTGCTATTTTTTGGCCCTCCTGGAAGGTCAGGGCCCTCCTCCCCTCCCGCCCTCTCTGTCCCCGGAGTGCGGCCGGGGGGCGGTGGTGGCGGCGCTCCGGCGGCCACGCGGAGAGGGCATCATTGTCGCTGCGCGAGGGTTTGAAGCGCCCGTCGCTCCGCGGCAGGGGGGGCGCCTGGGATCAGTGGGGGAGCGGGGCTGCCCCCTTGGCCGTGCGCGGACGGCCGAAGGTTCTCGCGTGGTCGTGGGACCCTACGCCTCCTCCTCCTCCGCCTCCTCCTCCTCCTCCTCCTCCTCCTCCTCCGCCGCCTCCGCCTCCGCCTCCGCCTCCGCCTCCGCCTCCGCCTCCGCCTCCTCCACCTCCTCCGCCTCCTCCTCCTCCTCCTCCTCCTCCTCCTCCTCCCACTCCCCCTCCCCCTTCCCCTCCCTTCCCGGGCGACCAACGCTGGCCCTGCTCGTTGGGCCGCTTTTTTGTCGTCCGAGCGGTCTGGGCCCGTCTCGTCTCCGTCGGGGGTGCCCAGTTCGCAGGCGTGAGGGTCGCCGCGAGGGCGCGACGTTGTTCGCTGTTCGAGGTTCGCGGTGCCTCTCCTCCTCCTCTCCTCCTCCTCCTCCTCTTCTTCTTCCACGGGAGGCGGCGCGAGGGCGCGAAGGTAGTAGCGTTAAGTCGGGCCTGTCCCTCTTCAGGGGAGCATTCAAAAAATTGTCGGGGGACTATTTTTTGAGTATGTTTGGGCATCTTTTGGACATTTTGGGGGTATTTTAATTTTTTCGTCCAAAGTTCCCCTGTAGGGGGACATGCCCTACCTAATAGTAGCGCTTCGCGCAGCGCGAAGGCAGAACACAGCTGCTCTTGCAGACGGGTGGCCACAAGCATCCCCAGGTCTTCAGGGCAGGTCAAGAACGGCGTGCCAGGGGGGTAGTGCCGTTGCTATTGTGGTTCAAGCCGAGCGGACTCGAGATGTCGACGTCGCCCGTCTCAAACGTCCGGACTTTCAAGCGATGGCGATGGCCCCTGTGTTCGCAGCGTGGGTGGCCGCTGACCTTCTCATCCACGGTGTTGCTACTCTTACCAGTTTGAAACATATCCCCATCCCTATGTTTGACATCACCTCACCTCGATGCCGATCTCAAGGATTCCCTCCGTTTCTGAGGGCAAATCCCTAGGATTGCCCTCGCTGTTTGCTCGCCCATCTTAGGGATAGGGACACGTTCGAGGCTGGCTACACCCGTGCCGGTTCCGACGGCGCGGGGGTGCTCCCCCCGCCAGTGCTCCTGCGCAGCGGCCGGCCGTGCACCTCGTGCGCGGCGCGAGGCGTCGGCGCGCCGCCGCGCGGACACCGTGCTGCGCGAGCGGGCGATGCGCTGCGGAGTGTGTGGGCTGGCCTTTGGCTTCCGAGTTGTGCTTCGTGTAGCCGCAGGTTGCCGGCCTCGAACGTCTCCCTATCCCTCAGATTGACACGCCAAAAGGCGATGAGAGTCTCAGGGATCTGCCCTCAAACAATAAGGGAATCCCTGAGATTGGCATCGTGATGAGGAGGTGCCCAACATAGGGATGGGGATCCGTTCCAGGCTGGTAAGTATAGCCGCAGGCACGTCATGAGCGACGCAAGGAACGAGGTCAGCGTGGCGTGCCGCGCCGGCGGCTCGCGCAAGCTTCGGCGCCAGGCCGCCACGTCATCTCGCGCAAGAGCCGTTCTTGTTGATCGTCTGTCGCATGCGTACCAGACACCATCATGCTCGGAGTATTGCGTTGTGCTCTTTCTTCATCTCCAGCATGTGTCATCCGTAGGTGCTCCCATCGCCTCCTGAGGTTGGCAGTGACTTTTTTTCTCTCCCCAGGACACTGTCGCGCACTGTTTCGATTTGTTGGAAGGCCATTAATTCAAGAGATGGACCGACTAATTTGCGAGGGTGTGAGAAGGTGGCGGTTGCGAGAAAGCGCGTGTGAGAAGGCGAGGAGGTCCGCGGCAGCCCGCACAGGGCGCGCCTCTGCGCACGCCGCACCGGACCTGGCCTGACACCTGACCTGGACACTGTCGCGTTGCTGGTGCCCGTAATTCCCATTGGGCGCTGCGGGTGCCCTTCGTTCCCAGAAGGATCTTTTCGCGCTGTTTTTTTGGTACCCTGGACACCTCCGCGCTGGTCGGCCTCCCAGATGGGGTCGGAACAGATGGCGTCGGAGGACCGCACCGCATCGCTGCTGCATCGCCGATCCGGCTCCATGTGGGGCCTGATTAGCTTCACGCCGACGTCGCCGGTGCATCGCCGACGTCGAGGACGCATCGCCGGTGCATCACAGGGGCATCGCCGATGCATCGCCGGTGTATCGGCGATGCGGCTTTTCTCCGACCCCATCAACTCCGACCACCGACCCCGTCCAGGAGGCCTTTCAGTCATGGTCGTGATGGTATGGGTTCTCCTGTGTGTACCGGCATTCCTGAGCGCTGCTGGGCTGTTGGTGCCAGTGGCTCTGCGAGCAGCGCTTCGGCCGCCAGGCGCTCTCGCAGCAGTGCGCGCAGGCAGGGCGCCGTCTGGGTTGCTCTTGCATGCTTCCCTGCGATCACGCCAGGCGTGTGGAAGGCAACCGTGACGAAGTTGTGTTATGACAGCTGCGGCAACTGTGACGAAGTTGTGCTACCGACTCCACTGCTGATTGCCTGTGCACGGTCATATTCCCAGGTTTGGTCGGGCCTTCTCACATGTAGCGTTTGTTGCAGTCTGCCTTCGCATCGTTCAATACATTCAGCCAAGTAATTCCAGCAGGGCCTCCACGACAAGTTTTTGACACACGTGGACGAGGCAAAGGTGATAATGGTGCGCACCGGGTTCTTCCAGCAACTTGTTGCAACCGTGCCCATGACGCTGATATGCCAAGACGTGCCTCAATCCGAGGTCGTCGTTGGCAGCCATGGAAATCCAGGCTCTTGGTTAGAAGCTATGAACTGCTTCGTTATCTCACACCCGTGGCTCACGAAGACGGACCCCGACCCATATGACACGCAGCTGCAAATACTGGTCGAGGAGATGGACCCGGAGTGTGCTGCAGACGACGACGCAATCTTCACTGACAAAAACAAACCCCAACACTGCGCGCTGGATGATGATCTCCAGCGCTGGGATGCGGAAGGAGGTTGGCCAGAACCTGGTAACGACCGAGCTGTCCAGACTCAAGCTGAGGAAATCAGTTCCCAGAAGGCAGTGCCTTCTTCTGCAACTTCGGGCAGCGTGAGTTTCACCTGTCACAGCGCTGAGCATGGACGATTGCAGTCGCGCTAGCCAGTGTATCCCACCGTGCATTCAGAGAGGGTGGTGGTTCCTGGATGTTTTTTTTGTTGGCCCGTAGTTATATCAACATTGCCAGCATGCCCTCCGAAGAAAAAGCGCGCCATGACGTGTACGAGCTGGAGGCCGACACGGTGCAAGGTTTCGCGCTGCAGTCCAGAGCAAATCGTGTACGCGGCCTGGACTCGACCTCGTCGTCCTGCCGCCGCCGTTTCGGATCGATGGAAACCAATCAGGCCGGGTAGGTGAGGCTGCCGCGTGAGTGAAGAGTGGATGGCGCGTCGGATTCGGTTCGGACAGGTCGGCCGACGAGCGAGGGAGGGAGGCAGGGTCCACGAATCGTGGTGGTGTGAGCGGAGAGGGTGCGCAGGAGGAAGAAGCGTTTCCGCGGCGCTCGCCTCTGCGCGAGCCTTCGTGATTGATAGAGCCAATTCTGGCCGCCTTCTTTTGAGGCATCGGCTGCTTCATTGCGAAAGGGGAGATTGGCGATTCGGGGATGTTTCCACTCGAGCGCTGCTCGTTGCATGGAGTTGCTCGGCGTCGCCAAAACACGATTCGGTCATTGCACCGCTTTCTTCAGTTCCTCCTCCTCCTCCTCCCTCCTCACTCCTCCCTCCTCCCTCCATCCACCTCCTCCTCCACCTCCTCCTCCCTCTCCTCCACCTCCTCCTCTTCCCACGACAACGTTTCCCCCTCCTGGGAGGGTGTTCCCTCCTTCGGGGAGGCCGTGTCGGGCCGAGCGGGCGAGGCGCAAACTGCGCTATGGATCAGGGGCCGTGCCCTGCTCACCCTGCAGTCCTCCCAGACCACGTGCCCCCCCTCCTGGGGGGCTGCTTCCCCCTCCAGGGAGGCCGTGTCGGACCAAGCGGGCGATGCGCAAACAAACCGTGTTACATGCCAGGGATCGTGCCCTTCCCCCCCCCAGCCCCCCTAGCCGTGTGGAAGTCGATTAATGGAGAGGAAGCATGCTGCCAAATAATTTCCAGATGCCTAGAACGTGTTTCAAACATGTTTCAAATGTGTAAAAACATGCTTGGGACATTATTAGAATGTGTTTTACACACTTTAAACACATGTTAAATTCAATGATCGGATTGTTAGAGTGTCCATTGTCATGGCATCCACAACCCTAGCCGTCCCTCTCCTGGGAGGCTGTTTCCCTCCTCCCGGGAGGCCATGTCGGACCGAGCGGGCGATGCGCAAAGTGTATGATTTGTCAGGGGTCGTGCCTTGCCCACCTCTGCAGCCTTCCCCGGACCACGTGCCCCCCTCCTGGGAGGCTGCTTCCTCCTCCAGGGAGGCCCTGTCGGACCAAGTGGGCGATGCGCAGACCGTGTGATTTGTCAGGGATCGTGCCCTCTTCACCTCTTCGGCCTTTCTGCTGCCACGTTTCCCTCTCCTGGGAGGCTGGTTCCTCCTTCAGTGCGGTTGTTTCCGTCGGCCTGAAGCACGCGGCGTCGGCAGCTCACCGCCTCTCCTTCGGCGTCTCCTCCTCCTCCTCCTCCTCCTCCTCTTCTTCCTCCTCGTTCAAGCTATTTGAACTCCTCCTCCTCCTCGTCCTCCTCGTCCTCCTCCCCTCCTCCTCCTCCTCCTCCTCCTCCGCCTCCTCCTCCTCCACCTTCATCCTCCTCCCCTCCTCCCCTCCTTCCGCCCCTTCATCTTGCTTGGAGCATTTCAGCTCGGAGCGGTACGCCACGTCTCTCGGAAGGTTTGCCAAAACAGGTACCATCTGGATCTAGAACTGCGTTGGTTTCAACGCTGGCGCCACGCGGTGACGAGGGGTGGCGGCCAGAGAGGTATAGTTTTCAAGCGCCCGTGTACGAACGATTCTGTTTCCGTCGGCCTGTGAGGACGAGGCGGAGAAGGGATGAGGAGCAAGGATGGGGATTAACGTGGGTGGACTTGCTGTTGTGGAACATTCGTATAGACATTGAGGCGGCCCTAGCGCTATTGAACCTTGGGCTGCCTTGGCTGCGCTGCTCCAACCCTATTGCTCACGTTGCTTCTGTCGGCCCTGCCAGCCCTCCCATTTGAAGCGGTGGGGCGCTCATTGGGGTGTATCCCCAGGACACGGCCAGACGAGCTTTCTCCACGTTCCCCTCCACTCATTGTTGCCCCCCTCCCCCCCGCTCGCTTTCATAGAATAGCCTTTCTTGCGTATGGTTCCTCTGTCGGCCTTGCCAGTTTTCCAATTCGAAGAGGGGGGCCGCTCACTAGGGTGGATCCCCAGGACATTTCCAGACGAGCTCTCCGCACGCTTCCCTCCACTGACGGTTGCTTCCCCTCCCGCTTTCATCGAGTAGTTCTTCTTACGCATGTTTCTTCTGTCGGCCTTGCCAGCCCTCCCACTTGAAGCGGGGGGCCGCTCACTCGGGTGAATCGTCCCAGGACACTGCCAGACGAGTTCTTTCCCCCCCCATGATGCTCTCGTTCGTGGTCTTCCAGGGCCCTTCGGTGCCGATTAATCAGCCTCTGCTCCTCTTCAGCCCACGCGTGTGCCTGGTCGTAAAATGATAGCTGAACGACTTCTGGACCCACAAACAGCAACACACACAGATTCCCTTTTCTATATTTTTATAATTCCGGGGGTGCGGACCCCCCTCCCGAAACGGGACCCCCCCCGGATCCGTGCCACGGGGGTGGCCGAAAATCCTTTCCAAGGCGTGCGCGCAGGCGGGTGGCAATGCCAAATCGGTCGGCGCAAGCCCACAGAGACACCCAACACAGTCCAGGATAGCACCCGGGTAGCCATAAAGACCCTCCGCGAGAGCCCCAAGACCGTTCTCAAAGGGGGCCCGAGAGAACAAAATCATTGAATTTCCATTGGTTTTTCAATGTTTTTAGCGTCCTCGCTTTTTCGGGTTTCCGACGCTCCCGGACCGCCCAAGAAGCTCCCAAAACCGCTCCAAGACGGCCCAAGAAGCTCCCAGAGCGCGCTGAGAGCGCCCCAAGACGGTCCAAGACGCGCCCGAGATGGCCCACGAACGCTCCAAGACGGCCCAAAAAGGGGCCCCAGGGGGGACCACGAACTGAAAATACGAGCCTCCCGCCCCGAGAAGGCCCAAGGAGGCCCCAAGAGAGCTCCACAGGGCCTCGGGAAGCCCCCTAAGTAGCTCCGGTGAGGCTCCAAAAACATCCCAAATTGTTACTTTCCATTGGTTTTCAATGTTTTCAGCGTCCTCGCTTTTTCGGGTGTCCGACGCTCCCCGCCCAAGAAGCTCCCAAAACCGCAAGAGCGCGCTGAGAGCGCTCCAAGACGGTCCAAGACGCGCCCGAGATGGCCCACGAACGCTCCAAGACGGCCCAAAAGGGCCCCAGGGGGGACCACGAACTGAAAATACGAGCCTCCCGCCCCGAGAAGGCCCAAGGAGGCCCCAAGAGGGCTCCATGGGCCTCGGGAAGCCCCCTAAGTAGCTCCGGTGAGGCTCCAAAAACACTCCAAATTGTTACTTTCCATTGGTTTTTCCATATTTTCAGCGTCCTCGCTTTTTCGGGTTTCCGACGCTCCCGGACCGCCCAAGAAGCTCCCAAAACCGCTCCAAGACGGCCCAAGAAGCTCCCAGAGCGCGCTGAGAGCGCCCCAAGACGGTCCAAGACGCGCCCGAGATGGCCCACGAACGCTCCAAGACGGCCCAAAAAGGGGCCCCAGGGGGGACCACGAACTGAAAATACGAGCCTCCCGCCCCGAGAAGGCCCAAGGAGGCCCCAAGAGGGCTCCATGGGCCTCGGGAAGCCCCCTAAGTAGCTCCGGTGAGGCTCCAAAAACACTCCAAATTGTTACTTTCCATTGGTTTTTCCATATTTTCAGCGTCCTCGCTTTTTCGTGTGTCCGACGCTCCAAGACCGCCCAAGAAGCTCCCAAAACCGCCCCACAACGGCCCAAGAGGCTCCCAGAGCGCTCTGAGAAAGCCCCAAGACGGCCCAAGACGCGTCCGAGATGGCCCACGAACGTTCCAAGACGGCCCAAAGAGGAGCCCTAGGGGGGACCACGATCTGAAAATACGAGCCTCCCGCCCCGAAAGAGCCCAAGGAAGCCCCAAGAGAGTTCCAAAGGGCCTCGGGAGGCCCCCTAAGACGTTTCGGTGAGGCTCAAAAAACATTCAAAAATGCTACTTTTCCATTTGTTTTTCAATGTTTTCAGCGTCCTCACTTTTTCGGGATTCCCACGTTCCAAGACCGCCCACGGCTCATAAGAGCCAAGCCGACCAACACCCTGCCCGTCAAACCCGCCGCCTTCGAAATCGCACCACTCCGCCGCCCCGCGCCCCCTTCATCTGATATGCCCTGAAGAATGGCCGCATTATGTTCATAATCCCGGGTTCGCAACCAATTTTCCAGAAATTCGGTTGTGAACCCGGGATTCCAGCTGTTTCCCGCGCGGCCCCCACTCATATGCGCCATTCCATGCGCCCGCGGCCTCCAACTCGCAGTTTTGGCACGTCCCAGGTGGATTGCCCCCCTTTCTGCTCTTCCTGTGCTTCTCCGAAGTACGAACCAGCGGACCGCGGCTAAACTGGAAAAAAGGATGGCACCACGGGCCAACCATTCCAAAGCTTCAAGGAACAAGATGCATGGCGCGAAGCGCCAATGCAGCCTTGTATATATGTGTGTATATATATATATACGGGGCGAGGAGGGCTGGGGCGAAGGCCAGGATCGGGGCGAGTGGGGCCAAGGCCAGTAAACAAGCTGAGTTCAGCCAGGGCCAGAGGGCTGGGGCTCGTACCAGAGGCCAGAGGTCCGGGTTGGGGCGAGGGGGCGAGGGGGGGCGGGCCACAGCGGCCACAGCCAGGGGGACGGGGGCGAGGGGAAACGGGCCACAGCCAGGGGGACGACGACAAACCACGAACCACGAAAACAAAAGGGCCGGGGCGAGGGGGGCTGGGGCCAGGGCAAGGGGGCACCAGAGCCAAGAAGGGAGGCTGGGTTCAGGGCCAGGACAGAAGGACGGGGGCGAGGGGGCCAGGGGAAGCAGGCCAGAGCCAGGGGGGCGACGACGAACCACGACAATAAAGGGTCCAGGGCGAGGGGGGCTGGGGCCAGGGCCAGGGGACGCCAGAACCAAGGAGGGAGGCTGGGTTCAGGGCCAGGGCAAGAGGACTGGGGCTCGGACCAGGAGCCAGAGGTCCGGGTTGGGGCGCGGAGGCCACGGGATGGTGGGCAGGGAGACGACGACGAGGATGGGAAGCCAGAGCCAGGGGGACGACGACGAACCACGAAAATCAAGAGGTTTGAGCTCTAGAACACAACTGTGCAAGATAATCACATCATTTTAGCGGCGATGCTGGAAAAGGCAGCAAGGAATTATCGTTAAATTGTCGGCTTGACCTTCCTGCCATTCCGCCTGCATACCAAACTTCAAGGACCAAGGTGCATGGCGCGAAGCGCCACTGCAGTCTTGTATATAGACATACATACAGAGAAAGAGAGAGAGAGAGAGAGAAAGAGAGAGAGAGAGAGAGAGAGAGCGAGAGAGAGAGAGAGAAAGAGAAACAAAAACAGCCTCATACAAAAAATAGGCCGGGGGGGGCCCAAGCGCTGCCACAGTGCCGCGTGGAAGGTGCAGGGGGTCCTGGACGTTTCCGAGGTTTCCTTCGCGGCTCGGGAATTTCTCTCTTTCTACAGGGGCTCGACCCTCCACAAGCGCCTTACAGGGGGCCCAGAGGGCCCCAAAGCGCCCTCAGCAGGCCCACCATTGCTTCGAGACGGCCCACGAGGTTTTCAAGACGCCCCCAAAGGGTTCAAACATTCATAGGCAGAAAACACAGAGCTTCTAGCGTTGTTTCAGTTTGCCGTATTCGCTTGCTCCGCTGCACGACGCCAGGCGAGCACAAGAGGCGCCCAAGAGGGCCCCAACACACCCCGCGAGGGCGCCAAGACGGCCCAAGGCGCGCTCCAGATAGCTCAAGAGGCCCCGAGACGGCCCCCCCTCAAAGAGCTTCGGCACGCCGTGAAGGCCTTCGAGGGAGCCCACAGGGCGCAATAGCGGCCGCCGCATCGAGACGGCCCAAGAGGCCTTCAACCCGCCCCAAGAGAGCCCCAAACTGGTTTCCGCAAAGGCCCTACAAGGCAGAAACCCTTCATGTCCTGTTGGCTTTTTCAGAGATGTTCTCCATCGTCGCCTGCCTGTGCGTCCCTACATTCGGAGACGGCGCAAGAGACGCCCCAGAAAGCTCCAACCAAAATAGAGGCGTAACCCTTACACAGCCGCTGCTCCCAGACTGCCCAGAGGACGCTAAGACGGCCATGGAACCCGCCCAGACTGCCCCAGATGGCCTCCAGACCGCCCGAGAAAACCCTAAGATGGCCCCAAGGAGCCCCCACGCGGCTCACAAGAGGCTCTCAAGAGCAGGCTCACATCGTTCAACAGCATATGGGGCTGAATGTTCCAAAGATCTCAACCCATCGCTTCCCAGGAGCCTTCAAGGCCCCAGGATGATCCGCCAGCGGTTGTCGAGGAGCCCTAGGACCGCCCAAGACGGTCGGCCGCGGCCCACGATACCTTTTTTAGAAGGCTCCGAGACGGCCAGAGACGGCTTCGATGCCGTCCTCGAGGCCGCCAAGACGGCTCCGCAGGGCCTCCAGACGACCCCAGGCTCGACAGGCCCCCCGCGAAGCTTCCAGAAGCTTTCCGTCCCAACTCTGGCTCAAGCGACATCGGGGCGCACATGCGCGTCGCCCTCGGATACTGCGCAGTGGGTGCGCGCAGAGCCGCAGCAATGGCTCGTGCACCAGGCTCGGCCAGATCCAACGAGGAACAGCAAAGGCGGGCGGCCTCCAACGAGGGCAGCATAGCTCGTGCTTCGACTCTGCGGGGGCGAAGGGCTTCGTTTACCGACATAACCTTGGCGAGCGTGCCATCCGTCGTTCGACAGAGTGGTCGGCAAGCGCAGCTGCGAAAGCATGCCGTTCAAGTGGCCGAGGGGGTCGGAGCCCATGCGCCAAATCATCTCAGGTGTGAATTTGTAACCAACAACTTTGCCAGGTTTGAACATATTGGTATGGGGTCTTCAAGCGTTGCTTACAGGGCGCTGAGGCTCTGTGATAACAGGACGGTCGTCATCAAGGCATTGCGCCGCCTGGGTACAGGCCAGGCGTCCGTGGCGAAGCGGGAATTCGATCTCCTCACCGATTTCAGACATCCTAACATTATCGTCGCCTTAGATTTCCTGGAATCGCCATCGTGTGTGGCACTGGTGCTGGAGGACATCGCGGGCCGCACTCTGCGTTCGGTTGTGCGTTCGACTTGTGCGGGCCGCCTGGACGAGCTGTGCTCCATGCGCTTGTTCGTCCAAGCGGCTGCCGGATTGGCTTACCTGCACGGCAGGAGCACGGTTCACCGCGACCTGAAGCCTGCCAACTGCCTCGTCTCGACAAGGGGCGCCCTGAAGCTGATCGACTTCAACGTCGCCGCGAGCACCCAGGGAGGCGAGCTCCTGACCCCCACCGGAACGAGGGAGTTCCGCGCCCCAGAGGTCCTGAGCAGGCCGTACGCGCCGCCGGCGGACGTCTGGTCCCTCGGCCTGTGCCTGCACTTCATGCTGCACGGCCGCGCGCCCCCCCGCGGCCCCGACGGCGGGCCGCCGGCGACCTCCGTGGCGGCGGCCTCCACCGCGACGCCCTCGGACGACGCCGCCGACGGCAGCGCCGGCGGCGGCGGCTCGCCGAGGGGGCGAGCGATGACCGAGCAGCCCCGCGGCGCGTGGGGCGGCAGCGCGTGGGCTCTGCAGCGGTGCTGCCTCCAGGACTAAGTCGGACCTGTCCCCCTACAGGGGGATTTTCGACGAAAAATTAAAAATACCCCCAAAACACCCCCCCCAAAAAGTCAAAAACTATGCAAAAAATAGTCCCCAGACTGTTTTTTGTTTTTATACAATTTTCGGGGTAAATTTTATTTCTCGTCGAAAATCCCCCTATAGGGCGGGGGACACGCCCCGACATAACTGCAGGACTGGCGGCAGCGAGCCACGGCCCGGGAGCTCGTGGCGGGCGCCACCGGCTGGCTCTCGGGGACCGCTGAGCCGGGCGGGCGATCGCGGTCGGAGCCTCGAGGAGAAGAGAGCCCCTAATCAGAGTTTCTGCACGAGCGAAAGGGGCACGGCAAGAACAGTAGAGGGGAACAATTAGTGAACACCCCCCATCGACCCTCCATCGCCCATGCATCGCCGACGGGCCCGACGGCCCCAGCCCGCCCAGGAAGCGGCGGCTTCGCCACCGGGGGACCGATCGCCGATCTGTCGACGAGGCATCGCCGATTCCGGGCAGAAGCTCGGGGAATCCTGAAGAAGATCGGCACCGAGGTGCGGTAATGGCAACCACAGTGATGGACATCCGGTAGAGGGAAACAATTAGTGAACACCCGCCCTGCCCCCCAAACTCAAGGTTGGCACGCGCGGGGGAGACTGCGGTCGAGGTGCAACTCGTCAGACCCACCGCCAACTTGGAACATTGGGGGGAGGGGGAGGCGTTCAAAGATGAATGTGGCATGAGTGTTCGCTATTTTTTCCGAGGCCTGAATGGGTACAATGCCCAACAGCGGATCTGGTTCATTTTGAACAGGACTCGCTGGCCACGCCGCCGCGGCCCGTGCTCATTCGAGGCAGAAGGCCGCCTGCCCAGCAGCGGCCGCTGTTGGTGTGGGACAACATGTGTTGTTGGGCATTGTACCCATTCTTTCCGTACCCATTTCGGGCGTCCAGAAGAGTGAAGACGTGGCCTCACTCAGGTCCCCGTCTTTGCATTAGGGATGCAGTCAACCCGCGTAGCAAGGATGGGCAACCTTCCCAGGGGTACCCTTGCATCCTTGCCCCTTCGGCACATCCTCAGCGACGTTGCTGGCCAACCTCGTTCGAAGAACGTTCACATGGGCATCTAAGGCCCTTGCATCCTTACCGCGCATCCTTGTGATACGGGTCGACTGTAGCATATCTGGGCGGTTTGGGTTTGATGAATCTGCAAAAAAGACCCCCTATCCCTGATGCGTAACTGCCCTCTCAAAGGGTTAGTTGTGTGGAATTCGATTAATGGAAGCATGCTGCCAAATAATTTTCAGACATCTAGAACACGTTTCAAACATGTTTAAATACGCTTAGAACATGTTTGAAACAATGTTTGGACATGTTTCAAACATCTTCGACACATTTTTTACTTCAATGGTCAGATTGTTAGAGTGTCCAGTGTCGTGGCATCCACAAGGTGAAAGGGGGCCCTCTTCACTGCCAGTCAGCGGCGGCGCCTCGGGGGCCCCTGCGCCGTCGCACGTTTCGTAGACCCCGCTCGCAGGAGCGGCCGGTTGCTGCGAGCGTCGGCCCGTCGTGCCCACGTTCGGCGGGTGCCGCCGGAGGTCTCGACGTGCTGCTGCTGCGCCCCTGGGGGCCACGATAGGGGGGGGGGATAGGCACAGGGGATCGCCCATGGATGCCGACAGGGGGATAGCCACAGGTTACCAGCCTCGAACGCATCCCTGTCCCCAAGACTGACACGCCAAAAGGCGATGGCAATCTTAGGGATTCGCCCTCAAAAAATGGGGGAATCCCTAAGATTGGCATCGTGGTGAGGAGGTGCCCAGCATGGGGATAGGGATATGTTCCAGGCTGGTAAACAGGGGATCACCAAGTCTGAGGGGGGCATCGACCCTCCATCGCCCATGCATCGCCGACAGGGGCCCGACGGCCCCAGCCCGCCCAGGAAGCGGCGGCTTCGCCACGGGGGGACCCATCGCCGATCTATGGACGAGGCAGCGCCGATTCCGGGTAGAAGCTGGAGGAATCCTGAAGAAGATCGGCACCGAGGCACGGTACTGCGGGATGACGATTCATAGAAAATGGGAGGGAGCGATTAAACATAGTTTTCTGCTATTCTTGCACAATTTTCTGACTGGAGGAGAACGATCAAAAAAAGTGTTCCAGCCCGCGGCTGGTTTTTCTAATCGTCATCCCGGGCGCCGCCGCGTGAACACGACCCCCGGTCATTGATTGATCGTCATCCTCCATTACTGGCAACCACAGGGATGGATATTTGCTGTGGGCTGGTAAAAACTCTGGGTCCAGACGTGGCGTACCCAGCGTTCCAACGGTATGATCTGTTCGATCTGGGCGTGTCTCAGAGAGTTCGGCCTCTGGCGCACATGAATTGCCATATGGAAGGTTGTTGGAGTATTTTTCTTCGTATTTTTCGTCGACAATCCCCCTGTAGGGGGACGCGCCCGACTTGAGCCTATGGGCGGGCGATGCCCCAGCACGCCGCCGTGTACGGTGCACAAATTGCCGCCAGGTGTCATTTGCTTGGGACCGTGTGCGTGCAGCGCAGGCTGGCGGGCGCCTCCACAGCGTTCCGACACGCAGCCCCGTTCGGACAGAAGGCGTGCTGGCATTCGCAGCGAGAGTGCAACCTCGCGAGACGGCGGGCCAGGACCGCGCAGGCTTTGTTGTTGTACAGTCGGACCGAGGTATACGATCGAGGTCGAGTCGGGGAGGTTACCCTTGCCCTCCTGTATGTCGCGTTGCAGTGCGAAAGCCTGCAGCTTTGAAGCATGCGTGTGCCTGCCCGTTCTGGCCACCATGCATTCTGTTATGGATGTGTTCGAGCATGCGTGTGCATGCCCGTTCTTGTCGCGCGGTTTTTGCTGCGCTCTACGTGTGTGCCTTTCTGTTCTGGACCATGCTCTTTGAGCACACTGAAAACGCGTGCCAGGGGATCGTTCGCGTGTGCATGGCAGCCCACGGCACTTGCCATTGCCGCGGCTGGCGGGCGGACATCGGAATGCATCAGAGAGTGGTTGTGCGGTAGGGGTTGCTCGCGTGCACGGTGGCCTTGAGTCTGATGTTGGTGACGACGATGATGGTGATAACGAAACCGACGACGATGAAGAAGAACCCGATGACGACGATGATGATGATGATTGTGGTGCCGGTGACGACGATGGTGATGGTGATGTTGACGATGATGTTGGTGGTACGGATGTTGGTGTTGTTGATGATGGTGGTGGCAATGGTGGTGATGGTGAGGGTGACGGTGGTGATGGTGATGGTGATGGTGATGGTGAGGATGATGATGGTGGTGGTAATGATGATGGTGATGATAATAGCATCATCGATGCTTGCTTTCTTTGTAATCTATACTATCATGAAGGTGAGGCTGCTGGTAATGAGGATGAGTAGGGGCGGTCAGAGATGGAGGGGGATCATGGCGACGATAAAGAGGGTGCTGACGACGGGGACCAGCGCTCGGTTATGATCATGCGTGACTCCACGACTGCCCTTACGTCGGGCCTGTCCCTCGACAGGAGGAATATTCAAACATAGTCAAACACATAGTCTGGGGGCGATGTTTTGACCATGTTGGGCTACTTGTGTTGAGCATTGCTTGACTATGTTGTCTACTTCCTCGAAGCTCCAGCTCCGCCTGTCGGAGGACGTGCCCGTCCTCAGACTGCCCTCCTGGCGGCGACGGGAGGGCCCCGTGCCTCCCGATCCCGAGGGGCCCGCGCTCCAGGGGGTGGCCCCTGTCCTTCGCGGGCCGTGGTGACGATGAGGGGGGGGGGAGGCGGACACGGAGCGGGCGGCTGCAAACGTGGATCAGGGGGGCGCGGAATAGCGACGATCCGGGCGACGGGGGGGGAGACGATGAGGGGGGGGGAGGCGGACGCGGAGCGGGCGACCGCAAACATGGAGCAGAGGGGGCGTGGAATCGCGACGATCCGGGCGACGGGGGGGGGGAGGAGGAGGCGGGCACGGACTGCGAGGAGCGAGGCCGTGGATCCCAACGGGGATCAGGTGGACGAGGAGGGCGAGGACGGCGATGATGCTGCTGGTGATGGTGATGGCGTTGGTGGCGATGGGGGGGGGGAGGCGGACACGGACTGCGAGGAGCACGGGCGTGGATCCCAACGGGGATCAGGAGGACGAGGAGGGCGAGGACGACGATGATGTTGCTGCTGGTGATGGTGATAGCGTTGATGGCGATGGGGGGGGAGGCGGACACGGACTGCGAGGAGCACGGACGTGGATCCCAACGGGGATCAGGAGGACGAGGAGGGCGAGGACGATGATGTTGGTGATGGTGATAGCGTTGATGGCGATGGGGGGGCGGACACGGGCTTCGAGGAGAGATGGCGAGTATTGAGTGCTTTTGGTGGTGATGCTGATTGTGGCGAGGAGGAGGACGAGCAGGGGAAGGAGGAGGGCAAGGATCACAGGACGAGGGTGAGGAGGGGAAGGTGGACGATGGTGAGGACGAGGACGAAGATGACGATGAGGAGAAGGTGTGTGATTACATGGAGGAGATGTTTGATTACCGCAGGTGTGCGCCTCGTCGACACGGCGACGACCCCAGCGTGGACGACGCAACGATGATCGCCGCCAGTCGTTTGGATTGGCCAGCGCCCTGGTTGATCGCCGCTGGCGGCCAGTGTCGAGTGGGCAGTGACATGCAGTGGCCGCCAGTAGAGGTTGGACCTGGATGAGGACGAGCAGGAAGAGGGTGAGGAAGAGAAGGAGGACGAGGACGACGACGATGACGACGGCGAAGACGACGACGACGCCGACGACGAGATGACGAATCTGGTGGTGATGATGATGATGCTGATGCTGGTGCTGATGTTGGTGGTGGTGCTGATGGTACTACTTGTGATGCCGACGACGTTGATGATGATACTAATGATGGTGGTTATGCTAATTAATTGTGGATGTGGCGGGAATAATGAAAATGTGAATAAGAATGAAAAGAACTAATAATGATGTCACTGGTTATTGCTATGTTTATTGTTGTTCGTGTTCGTACCATTATTATTATTGCTGTTTCTAGCTGGATGATGGTGGTGGTGCTGATGATGGTGATGGCGATGATGACCGCGACACTGGTGAACGTGATGATGACGAGGAGTCGACGGAGGAGGTGGATGATGATGATTATGATGGCGCTGGTGATGTTGCTGCTGTTGGTAGTATTGATGCTGTTGTTGGTGGTGGTGCGGATGATATTGATGCTGATGCCCATGTTGTCGATGGCGATTGCGATGATAATGATGTTGATGATGGTGATGCTGCTGATGTTAATGATGCCGATGCTGCTGATGAAGATGTTGCTGATGACGATGCAGACGATGGCGATGTCGATGTTGTTGCTGGTGCGGTGAAGCTGCTGGTGATGGTGATGATGCTCTTGCTGTGCTGCTGATGAGGATGATGATGGTTGTGCTGATGATGATGATAATGAGGATGCTGGTGACGATGATGGTGCTGGTGCTGATGCCGATGGTGATGATGATCTGATACGAATGGTGTTGGTGATGATGGTGATAATACTGATAATGATGATGCTGGTGATGCTGATAGTGCTGATGACGGCGATAGCGGTCATGCCAGCAACGATGACGGTTATGACGATGGTGATGATGGTGACCAGGATTCTGATGATGATGATGATGATGATGATGATGATGATGACGATGATGATGATGATGATGATGATGATGATGATGTTGACGAGGGTGGTGATGATGATGATCCGGATGAGGGTACGGATGATGGTGGTGATAAGGCTGCTGCTGATGACGAAGACGAAGACGATGACAATGCTCAAGATGGTGATGCTGCTGCTGACAATGATACGGATACTGATGATTATGATGATGGTAATGGCGATGGCAATGGTGATAGCGTGTGTGATTGTGGTGAGTATGCTGATGATGATGATGCTGACGATGATGACGATGATACGGATGATGATGATGGTGATGATGGTCATGATGATGATGATGATGATGATGATGATGATGATGATGATGATGATGTTGATGATGATGATGATGATGTTGATTGTGATGATAATGATGGTGGTGCAGATGATGATGATGATGATGATGATGATGATGATGATGATGATGATGATGATGATGATGATGATGATGATGATGCGGAGGAGGAGGATATGCAGGAGGAGGAGGAGGACGAGGATGATGATGAGGATGAGTAGGGTGAAGAGGAGGGCGATGTGGGTGGGGGCGATGAGGATGGGGATGTGCACCAGGAGGAGGGGGAGGAGAAGGAGGAAGAGGAGGACCAGTGTAAACTCAAGGGTAATCAACGATGCTGGAATACACCCTCCCTCCAAGCTCCCTCTTCATATGCCCATACAACGGTGCATTTCCACTGAGGGAGTTGCCTCGTTGGAAGACAAACGTTCAAGAGCCTGAGGCGTGCCAGAACATTATTCCTGGGACACCTCCGCCACGGATCAACCTGACTGTTGCGTGTTGACGATCCTGAATCGTGCCAGGACGCTATTCTGGGGACGTCAACACCGCGACTCAATGTAAATGTTGCACCCTCATAAACCGGAATCTTGCCAAAACGCCCTATCTGGTACGATGAGCGTGGCAATCCGCGAAACACTTGCCATTTTTAAGACGAATGTGCGCTGCGCTAAGGCGAGAGCCACACTTTCAAAAGGAACCGCCCTCAATCCGTGAAGCTCTTACAAACTGTTACCACTAATGTGCGCTAAGGCGAGAGCCACATTTTGAAAACGTCCCGCCCTCCATCCGTGAAGCAATTACACTTTTCTAAAACGAATCTTCGCGGCGCTAAGGCGAGAGCCACGTTGTGAAATCGGCACGTCCTCAATCTGCGAAACTCTTGCAATTGTTTTTCAACGAATGCGCGCGGCGCTTAGGCGAGAGCCACATTTTGAAAACGGCCCGCCCTCAATCCGTGAAGCTCTAACAATTGTGTTAAGCGAATGTGCGTGGCGCTAAGGCGAGAGCAACATTTTGAAAATGACCCGCCCTCCATCTGTGAAAATGTGGTCAATGTTTAAGCTTCAGGGACATACATGGTGACGAAGTCTCACGCGAAACGCCCAGCCCGCCCTTTCGACCGGCCTCGGGGTACGCCAGGAAGAAGCTATTTAGAAGGACAAGGAATGGATGAGGAGGAGGAGGAGGAGGGCGAGGGCGAGGACGATGGCGGCGAGCAGACGAAGGAGCACGAGGGGCCTCCCTCGATCGATCCTCGATCCTCGTTCGATTTTCGATCCTCGATCGATCCTCGATCTTCGATCGACCCTCGATCCTCGATCCTCGATCTTCGATCCCCGATCGATCTCCGATCCTCGATCGACTCTCCATCTTCGATCCTCGATCCTGGATCCTCGATCCTCGATCGATCCTCGATCCTCGATCGACCCTCGATCCGCGATCCTCGATCCTGGATCCCCGACCCTCGATCGATCCTCGATCCTCGATCGGCCCTCGATCCTCGATCCGCCATCGGTCCTCGATCCTCGATCGATCGATCCTCGATCCCCCCTCGCTCGGAGGTGCGCTGTTTGTGCTGGGCTACGCCCTCGCTCGCAGGCTCCAGCGGCGCTCGGGCCCCGTGCTGGCCGGGGCGACGCAGGCCGCCCCCCGGAGCCTGCCTCGCTCTGCGGGGGCGGTGGCCCCCCTGACCTTCCAGGAGGGCTAAACAATAGCACCCGACCTAAAAACCTATCCTAGAGCTATTCTACATCTTGGTTTTAGGCAGTCTCGTTTTTTTTGTTTTTACGTTTTTAGGTCTCCAGTGCTAAGAAATAGCTCTCTGGAAGGTCAGGGCCCCCCCCCCGAGCTCGACCCGGGGGCCCCAAGCCCAGAGGATTAAGCAGTGGCGAAGCGTCCTGGCTCGCCTATAGCCCCAGCAAGCAATATTCTAAGCACCTTTTGTGGTCTCCACGACATGTTCTCAGAACATTTCTTTCGCTGTCTGTTTTGTTTTATCACATCGGGATTCTGTTCTAAGAACATGGTTTTTGTTCTTAGAACATTTCTGGGTTCTAAGAACATTTCGTGGTAGGACTATAGGAATGTCGGGACGGTCGGCCCCTGCTCAAGAGAAGGGAGAGGTATCGAGAGTAGAAGACCCCTGCAGTGGACCCCCCCGCCAAGAGACACCCTGCTTGCCTCCAGGGTTCCCAGGGTTTCCTGGGTCCCGATGGTTTTGCGATGGAAAATGTCACGTTCCCATCGCAAAAATCAAGGAACGTCCTGGGGTCTCAGGGTTGGGTTTCTTGTGGAAGGTTTCTTGTTGTCGGGCTCCTACTGCAACCCTAATGACACAGTGAAGACGTGGCCTCACTGAGGTCCCCGTCTTCGCATTAGGGATCATAGATCTGGTCGGATTTGACTTCGATACATCTGCAGACATACCCCCTATCCCTAATGTTTCTGGCCCTCCTATATTAGGTTCCCTCCCAAAGGGTTCAGGGCATTTGTTGGTTTATCAGAAAGGGTATCGATACTGCTACCCTTCCCCCGTTTTCCCCTTTTCGGCCTCCTGGGAGGCTATCGTCGCCACGGCCGGATTCGCCTCGGAATCCTGGCCAGTGTTGTTCTCTCGTGGTTTCCCCACGAACGGTGCGGTGACCTCACCGTGAGGCGGTTGAAGGAACCACACTTTGCAGCAGCAGCGCCCGAACTAGAAAGAGCCACATTCCCCCCTCCACACCTGCCTTCGCATTGGCAAGTGCTGCGTTCGAGATGTGTGGCTCAAGATTTGTCCGGCCTCGCTTCTCCGGGGACGCCTGTGCAATATCACGGCCAGGGAGGCGGAAGAGTGTCATGCGACGAGGCTCCAACTTGCTTGCTGCAAAAGTTTGTTCCTTCAACGGGGTGACCCTGAGATCCTGGCGTCTCGACTTTTTGGAGCTGGGCGTTTTCGTCGGGTTTCGGGCCCCGGGACCCTCACACATCGATCCGGCTGGAAAACTTGCAGAAGAGATGAGACCCTGGGCTCTGGTAGCGATTCTTCACGATTGTGAATTTTCCGCGACGTCGGATCTCAGGGCATGTTGTGGGGATTCGCGGCCGGATTCGCGGTGGCCGTACGGTGTTGGGACTTGGATCGCTCTCCGAGGGTGCCTGGGGCGACTGGGGCCTCCGAGGTCCCAAAACCGTGCTGTGAGGTTTGGCGGTTCCGCGTTCACCGCACGATCTTTCACCGCACCGTTTTGAGACCCTAAAAGACGATGGGGGGGGAGAGCCGGAGGGTGAGGGTGGGTGGGGTCGGGGGGTCGAGTCGTCGGTTTTCTGGAGCCCCGTCCAGGGGCCCTCTGTTGAGCTGTCCTGGGCCCCTTTTGCCTCGTCTCTGTCCCCTCCCGTGGGGTGCGCCTCTTGGGCTGCTGTGGGGCGAGGCAGCGCCTCTTGGGCCGATTCGGAGGCTCCCTGCACGCACACAAGCAACACACACAGAGGTCCTCCTGCTCCTCCTCCTCCTCCTCCTCCTCCTCCTCCTCCTCCTCCTCCTCCTCCTCCTCGATGTGTACATAAGTACAAGTATGTCTGCCGACGTGGACACCCGAAAACGAGTGATTGTGCTCTGGAAATGTAGGCGAAGTGGTGTCATCTCTGTGGTGCATGCTACATGGTTAAGCTGTGAGGCGCAAGCTATGTTATGTATATATATGTATGTGTCTATATATGTATATAGTATGCGGTGCATGCTATGTTGTGTTACACTATGAGGTGTACGCTATATGAGGGAAGCTATGTGGTGGAAGTTGTGTGTTGCAAGCTACGTGGTGGTAGATTTCTCATGTAAACCAAATGCGCGCCATAGCTCACACATGTTCTAGACAACACTGGTTATACCACATAGCTGATATCATATACATCGTTTGCACAACATAGCTAACACCGTACAGTTTACTCAGCATGGCTTTTGCCTCAACGGTGCGATAGCTCACTTTTTGGGGTCCACCTTTGGTTGTCATATATGTTAGCCAGCGTGGACCCGAAACAGTGAGCCCATGCACTTCGGACGTGTAAGCTATGTGGAGCAACCATGTGGTGTAAGCTATGTAGTGCAAGCAGTGTGGTGCAAGCTCTGTGTGGCAAGTTACGCGGTGCAATCGGCGTGGTGCAATCCGCGTGGCGCAAGCTAGGTGGTGCAAGATATGTAGTGCCATCCACGTGGTGCAAACTATGTGGTGCAAGCTATGTGGTGCAAACTACGTTGTACAAGCTATGTAGTGCAACTTTGTTGTGCAACCTACGTGATACAGGCTACATCGTGCAAGCTATGTAATGTAAGCTAGTACGTGTTGCACGCTATGTGGTGTGAGCTTTTCGGTGCAATTCATTTGCAGGACTTGAAGTTGACAACTCCACTGTTCGTGCAGACATCCCACCGCCACCCGCCACACCCGTAACTTGTTTTGCAAAGCCAATGCGGCCGTTGTTGCGGATCTGCTTGACACTGGTTGGCGCATCTTTGCGGCCGCGCTGGCTTGCGCAAGCTCGCGCCCAGAGAGACCAGCTGGTGTGGCACAGTTGATATAGCCCTTGGTGGCTGTCTGGAGCCTCTAGGGTCCCTCTGGGGGCTGTTCGACCGCCCTCTTGACCGATTTGGGCCCACTGCCAAGGCCCCGCAGGAGATTCCAGGAGCTCCGGAAAACCCGAGTGGGAACCTCCAGGAGCGTCCAGGGGCCCCCCGGGGCCATAAATCCAGGTGGTTCTGGTTTGTGTGAAGGAGAGGTCCCACCTGCTCAGAGGAGGGAATGTAATTACAATCGTGCGTACGTGGGTCTATATATATATATATACATCCACATACACATAATCTGTATATGTATAATTATGTACGTATGTATGCATGCATGCATGCATGTATGCATGTATGTATGCATGTAGGTAGGTAGATAGGTAGGTAGGTAGGTAGGTAGGTAGGTGTATATATACATCTATATATATATATATATATATATATATATATATAAATGTGCAGAGATGGGCATGACTAAATGTATATACACGTGTATGCTTATACATTTATAAAATGTAGGTGTACACATGTGTGTTTTATATACGTATGCCGCGAATTCACACACATTGTTATCTACACTATCCTTGTTCCCCCCGTCTCCGCCGCCTATTCCTCCCCGTCTTCCGTGCCGTCCTTCTTTCCTCCCCCTATCCGATTCTGGCGAGGATTGCGTGATGTCCCGCCTGATACATAGGGAAAAGTCGGGATTCAGAGTTGGTGGGGGAACCTGGCTCGGAGTGTTGCTTGGGCTGTCTTCTGGGCTGCTCCCAAGCCAGAGGGAGGGGGACGTTTTCCGCTCCGTCAGTCCGCTCCTCTTCTACGGTTATAAAATAAGGACACACTTCTCCTCTCTCCTCTCCCCTGAAGTGTCTGGGGGGTGGCTCCGCCCTGTCGGCGTACTGCTTTTTGTCATACTCCGGATTTCCAAAGTTAGTGGTTCCGAGGGTGCGTCACACATTGTTTGTTATCGGTGTTTCGACTTGGTGTTCCCGCTGCAGCGTGGGCCTCATTTTCGGATCGGTGCTGTGCTCCCGTCGTTCAGAATGGCCCTCTCGCTCAAGCGTGGGCCATTTTTCTAGATCCCATCGGCCTTGTAGGTCCGACAGGCCTCGCAGGTCTCGCAGGCCGCACAGGTTCTACAGTTCCCACAGATTCCACAGGCGTCGCAGGTCGTCTCGCAGGTTCAACAGCCGCAGTTGCCACCTGCCCCACGCGTGCCACAGGTCACTGTTGCTGCCATTAGGGTGCTTTGCTGGGGTAATGGGGCTCCAGGCGTAGAGGCCCCAAAGAGAGCACTGCGTGCCGTTGACTGCACCCCCCGCGCGAAACACGCAGTCCCCGCAGCTCCCCCGCAAAAAATAATCGCGCGGGCATTTCCTATGCCGCCTGGGAGAGTGCAGCAACTTCGCGCCATTGCTCGAGTTGCCTCGCAGGCCCTGCGTGACAGATGCGCGAGTCGTGTGGCGTGCTAGCGCGCGCGCGTTGTGTGGGGTTCTCTGGCCCTGGCGCTGCCTCGCCGGTGCTGGGGTGCGAAGGGTAGGAGCTGGTGGGTGGGTGGGGAGGGGCATGAGGAGGAGGAGGAGGAGGAGGAGGAGGAGGAGGAGGAGGAACATGAGCAGGATGATTGGGACAGGGAGAGGGCCATGATGCGCGCGCGCGGAATGGCGATGGGGCAGAAAGGGGGGGGATCATACACATGAGCAGGAACATCGCGAAGGCCAGTCGCAGCGTCAGCGCAACAGGGGCGAGCCATGGATGACGGGGGAGACGAACGGAAAAGATGTCAAGGGAGAGGCGGGGTGAAGGAGGGGGTGGTCGAGTTCGGGCCGCCAGTGTTGCCCCTTTGCCGAAACCAGGGAAGGGGAATCTGACCGCCTGAGTCTGGAGAAAGTTCCGAGCGGGCGCCTGGTTCATGAGCAGGCAGTGAGGATGTCTCGACTTGGAGCTTCATGCGTAACGAAAGTGCAAGAATTTCCCGAGCCCCCCGCCAGCGCAGGACCTCCACCTTGCGCTTGTTCTAATTGGAGGTGGCCATCCCCAATGCTGTGAACTAACAGCACATTGCCACATGGCCGTTTGAAGATTGAGGAAGGCTGTCGCGGGAACGTCGTCCATGAACAGTTTGTCAGGATGTTTCGAGCGGGGACTTGGTCTGCGAGCTGCGGGTAAGCGGCAAAGACATCTCGAACGGGAACCCCCTAAAGGGTGGGACGCAAGGATACCACCTTCTTCCTTCCGCCGTGCCCACCCCGCTGGGGGGGGGGGGGGCGAGGAGGGGAAGGGGGAAGGGAAAGAAGGGGAGGAGTAGGAGAGTAGGAGGAGGAGGAGAAGGAGGAGGAGGAAGAGGAGGAGGGCCCCTCATCCCTCATCCGTGTTCCCTCCCCTTGTATCCCGTTCCCCTCCTGCCCCCGCCCCGCTCCCTCCGCCGCTCCTCCCTCCCCCTTCCCCCCCTCCTCTCTTCCCTCCTCCCTCCCCCGTCCCTGTCTGCTGCTACCTTTCCCTCCTCCCTCCCGATCCCTCCCCTCCCTCCTGCTCCCTATCCCCTTCCCTGCTCCCTTCCCCATCCCTTCCGTGCCTGCCGCAGGCAGAACACAAATAAAAATTCCGACGGGCCCCCCGCGCGACGACCTCCCAGGAAAACGAACTCGACCTGGATCAACCTGTACTCGCAGCGACGCGCTTTGGGGGTAAGAGCGCGACTCGCGTGAGGCATGCGAAGCGTGGCTCCCCAGAGCGGTCGTGGAGACCAGCTGAAAGCCTCTTGTGGCACAGTGGGCACAACATGTACGATGGTTGTGCCGGAGCGGGAGTGCCTTGAGCCGTGCTGAAATGCTTGCGTGTTTGACACGGGGGGCGCCAAACATATCGCGATTGCGACAGTGAGGAGAAGACGGGCGGGGGGAGGAGGGAGGGAGGGAAGAGGACTGTGGGAAGAGGGTGGGGGAGGACGGAGGCAGGGAGGATGTGGAGGGGGGGAGGAAGGAGGACCGAGGGAGGAGGGAGGCTGCGGGACGGAGCAGTGAGGGGGGAGTGGTTTCCCTGCCACCTTCACCCGCATCAGTTCTGTTGGTTTCTTGGCCCCCTCGTAATGTCCGTAGGAAAAAATGGAGAGGGGTAGAGGGAAGGCGATGGGCGATGCGAAGGGGAGGAGGGTCGGATGGGGGATGGGCGAGGGGAGGGCGCTGGCAGGAGGAGGGGGAAGGGCAGAGGGAGGGGGGAAGGGGAGAGTGGGTGGGCACGGGGAGGGGGAGAGGCACGGAGGGGGAAGGAGATGGGGAGAGGAAAGGGGAGGATGAGGAGGGGAGCCCATGATGTATTCCTCATGTACCTCCTCCAGGGCAGGTGGCGGGCGCTTACTCTGCGCCGTTTTTGGCCTCCTTCTGCTGCCTTCTCTCTTGCTTGGCCTTGCCCGCAGCGCCCGCCACCTGCTTAGGTGATTTGTTTCTTCGCCCGAGTCGGCGATCATTCTTGTTGCACGCCACGAAGCACGCAACGACCTCCGATCCGTGTCTGCGCAACGTCAAAGATGAGGAAGGGAGGGGCGGGGGGAGGGCGCGGGCTGGATTCGGGGCAGCGGGGGAACTCAGCCTTGGGCGGCGCTCTCCTGGAAAGGCAGGTCCCTTCGGGGGGAGCAGTGAGGCGGCTGGCGCCGAGGCCACGGGCCAGGCAGGGGAAGGCCCGGGCAGATCGGGGCGGCGCCAGGGCGAAGCGGGGAAGATTCTGTCCTGCCTCGCTCGCTCCTAATTCCGATTCGATTCCCGCGGAATTCCTCCCGGGCGTGTTGTTTTCCTGATTATCTGTGGTCTACGTGCTGCCAAATTCGTTGCGGACGCCTGGTTGTCATTGCTGTCCATCCGAATTCCTGCCCGATTCCTCCCAAACGTGTTTGGTTTTTTCCAGCAGAATGATTGTGCAATTCCTGCTAAATTCCTCCCGAACTCCTGCCGAACGCTTGGCTTTCCCGCTGGATTCCTACCCAATTCTTCCCCCCGAGCATATCCTCCTACAGTGGGGGCGCGTATCAAGAAACCGTCTGTACTCTGCTAGGGTGTTCTTTGGTTTCTAGATTCGAACTGGGTTGCAATGGAAAGCGTAAAGATCTCCACGTCCTGCATTCATCAGAACCCTTGGGTTTTAGGGACTGGACCTCCCGTTGAAGCATCTTGTGGCCGAAGTCCTGGCTAACTTTAAGTCGGGCCCGTCCCCCTACGGGGATTTTTGACGAAGAATAGAAAATACCCAAAAATAGTACAAAAATAGTCTGGGGAATATTTTTTGAGTATTTTGTTTTTGTTGTTTTGCCTTTTTGGTCTATGTTTTGGGTAGTTTTCATGGTTCGTCGAAAATCCCCCTGTAGGGGGACACGCCCGACATAAGGCTAGCTGGCCCCCTCCCCATCCACCTCTCCTTCCTCGTCCTGCCCCTCCTGCTCCTCTTCCTGGCCCTGCCCCTGCCCACCCTAATTACCCTCTGCGTCTCCCGCTCTCCTCCTTCCTCCCCGCACTCGCCCGCTCGTGCCCCTGGCCACAGCCCCTGCTCCTGCCTCCGGGCTCATCCTCCCTGCTCCTCCCTGCTCCTCCCCCTCCCCCTCTCCTCCTCCCCCTCCTCCTCCTCCTACTCCTCCTCCTCCTCCTCCTCCCCCTCCTCCTCCACCTCCTCCCTGTCCCTGCCCACGCCGCCCCGCTCCTTCATCCTGCTCCCACCTCCTCGGCTCCCGCTCGCCGCCATCCTCCTGTCTCCCTCCCGGCGCGCCCCGCTCTCTCTCCGCTCCTGCTGCGCCTCGTGTGCAGTCCCCCTGCGGCGCGCGCCGCCCGACAGCAGCGTGCAGCAGCTCGTCCGCGGGGGGGGGACAAGCAGCCCCGGCGCACCCAGACCGCAGACCCGAGGGCCGCATGGCGCCTCTCGTGGAGTCGGTCGCGCGAGGCGCAGCCGAGGAGGGCGGGGCCGAAACGTCCATGCAGTGACATGCCCCCTCTCCTCCTCCTCCTCCTCCTCCTCCTCCTCCTCCTTCTCCTCCTTTTCCAGGTCCTGTCGTCTGTCTGTTGTGGCTGTTCCTCATTCTTCGCTTGCCCCTCTCCCTCCCCGTCCCCATTCTCCCGTCCCCTCTCCTCCCTCCATCCTCCTCCCATCCCCTCTGTTTAGCAGCAGCAGCAGAAGTTTGGGCAGTCGTCTTCGCATCAAATTCAGTATGAGGTTTTCGCGCTGGTATCTCTTAGTGTGGTTTCCCAACTTCTGTGGCGTCGCACTATCGGAGTGCAAATCTTGTTGTGCTGTATGTGCACGCTGCAAAATATGTCTTGCATTTGATGCGGTGCAGCATTCTGCGATCTCGTAACGCGCCGGAATCAGACAGGAGGCGTTTCAGAAATGATTAGCAAATAATTTCCAAATTATTTCCCAAAGCATTTCCCCGGAAATGTTCCAGAAGTTCCCCGGAAATATTTTAGAGATTGTTCGTGGGGTCGGAAATTATACGGAAATCATTCGGACATATGTTTGACATATTGTGGGCACAGTTTGCATACACACATATATATGGCATTACTTATATATATATATATAGATATAATCATACTGCAAATACTTTGCGGAAATACTTGCAGGACACATATTCTCGGGGGGCCGAAGGTGTGCTCAAAATTCTCCAGGGGCCGGATTTTTTCAGAAAGTTCTCCAGAAATATGTTGGACACATGTTTGAAGTATGGTGGAAATACTTTCCAAATGCTTTGCAACTACGGCAATACGTTCGACATAGTTTCCAGGGGCCGGAACTTTTCCAGAAATTCCCTGGAAATATGTTGGACATATGTTTGGGATTATTTTGGGAAATTGTCTGAAATTGTTTTATTTTGTTCTGGGAACCTTGGCCTGTCTGGCTCCTGGCGCGTTTAAAAAAGCGCGGTGCATTGTATGTGGATCGCTGTACGGTATGCAAGACTAGATGTGCAAGCTCGATGGCGCACGGTGCGTGGTAGAACTTACGCGAAGCAATCCGTGTGGTACAATCTAGGTAGTGCAGCCCAAGGCGTGCAATTGACGTGATGCAAGCAATGTTATGCTAGGTATGTTTTGCATATTGTTTGGTGCAATGTAGGTGGCGCAAGCTATTTGGTGCAATATGTGTGGTGCAATCCATGCCGTGTACTCCATGGGTTGCAGGCGACGGAGTGAAATCAAAATAGTTCAAGCCATTTGGCGCAGTATATTTGTCGATGTGTGCATCTTGAAACGCCAGCCAACGCATGTGGGCGTCCACGGGAGCCCTGTTGGCCTGACCTGGGTCTCCCCGGCCTCGAGAAATTTTAGCGGGAACCCCTGACGGCTTGCGGGAAGCCCCAAAAGGCACCTGACCCCCCCAAGGAATTCTTGCGATGTGGGTCTAGGCCCTTTGATAATCATTCGCTTTAGGCCGAGAATTCGCAAGACCTGAGAGCGCTGCGCACGGCGGCGTTTCCAGGAGACAAGTAAGATCGCTTAGTACAAGCGCTGCTGGGGAACATTTGCTCCTACGAGAAGAAATCGAAGTATAGGCGTCACAGCGTCACTCGTCGTGTAACATAATTAGTGTTTTGGTGGTGGTGGTGGTCGCAGCAGCAGTGATGGTGGTGATAAGGACGAGGCGTGGCGGGGAGGAGGAGGGTATGCGGCCGCTCTCTTTCCTCTGCCCACGGAGGAGGCGGGGGAGCTCGACCTGGAGTCCATCATCCGGGAGTTCTTGGCCGACGACTCGCGCACCACGCTTGGGCTGCCCCATATGACCACCGGCCAGAGGAAGCCAGGGCCGGACCCAAACGCTGTTTTGCTGGACTCTGGCTGTGTCTTGTTTTTGGCTTCTGGCAGGGAGCTACAGGAAAACAGGTATTCCAAATCCCTTATTAATCGTCCCCCAGGTCCGGTTTTTTAAGGCGCCTTTTTTGTCATTGGGGGGTCCGGTTTATTAGGGCGCTTTCTTGGATTGGAGCGCGGGGGGTCCGGTTCATTAAGGCGCCCCATCGAAGAGGGGGGTCCGAAATAGGAGGTCGCATTTGGAGGGGGGTCCGGTTTTTGAGGGGGGGGGTCGATTAATAAATGACCGGGGGTCGTGTTCACGCGGCGGCGCCCGGGATGACAAAACCGGCCGCGGGCTGGAAAACTATTTTTTTAATCGT
Source organism: Prorocentrum cordatum (assembly GCA_963575745.1). Taxonomy (NCBI): domain Eukaryota; class Dinophyceae; order Prorocentrales; family Prorocentraceae; genus Prorocentrum; species Prorocentrum cordatum. Next base: position 491,531 of record CAUYUJ010001292.1, read on the forward strand.
TCTCCTCCAGTCAGAAAACGGTGCAGAAATGGCAGAAAACAATTTTTTTAAATCGTTCTCTCCAATTTTTTTTAAACTCATCGTCATCCCGCATTAATAGGGGTCGATGTTTGGGTCCAGCCCTGGAGGAAGCACACCAAGAAGCTGGTCGAGCGGCACCCCGGGCTCCGGTGCGAGAGCTTTGGCCTCGGGCAGGAGCGCCAACTCCACCTCTTCAAGGCCCGGGGGCGGCCGCAAGCCGGCGGGCCGGAGGACGCCAGCTGTCTCTCCGCGCCGCATCCTTCGGCCACCCGTACCCTGACCTTCCAGAGAGCTATTTTTTAGCACTGGAAATCAAAAAATCTAAACATCTGAGCGAAACTACTTAAAACCAAGACGTAGAATACCTCTGGGATAGGTTTTTAAGTCGGGTGCAATTTTTTAGCTCTCCTGGAAGGTCAGGGTAAGCTCGGTTGCCTCGATACGCCCGTTTTGAAAGGCAACACGTCCCGTGTTCGAGACGTCCGCATCGCCCGCTCCGGCCGCCTGAGGCCCCGCCTTCCTGCGCCTTGTCTCCCTAAGTAAAGCTGTGCGTAGCCCGCCTGGCTTTTAGCGGAAGAGGTTCGCTCTCGCCCCGCAGAGCAAAAACAAGTGTTCGAGACGTCCGTGTCAATGCGTTGCGTGTTGGCTCCACGTATTGGACCACGTTTTGGCGAGCGTATCGCGTCGGGCTCACGTTTTCAGCCTCAGCCTACGTGTTGAGCTCCGTATCAATACGATGCGTGTTGCGTGTTGCGTATCGGGGCAGCTAAGCACGTAAGTCGGGCGTGTCCCTCTACAGGAGGAATCTTCCAAAATAGTCAAGAATTCTTCCGAAATAGTCAAGCATAGTCTGGGGCCAATTTGTTTAAACTTATGTTTACTATTTGTGGAACATTTGTTTGGACTATCTTTGAGTTTTCGTCCAAAAACCGCCTGCAGGGGGACACGCCCGACCTAAGAAGAGTGACCCTTTGCCGGAGTGACCTCAAGTGCGAGCAAAACGGGGCCCCCCGGTCGCCGGACGCGATGCCGTGGCAGCGTCTTGTGCGCCTGCGTCTGGCCCCGAAAGCGCCGCGCACCAGAGGTCACTCTATTGCGCAGGGTCGCTCCTGCGTGTGGCCGATCGGGGCGCGAAGCAGCGCAGAAGCATGAGTTCTCGGTGCTCTGCGCGGACCTCCCGAAAAAGCACTGGTGCTGCCGTTGTTTGTTGTTGTTCTGCCTATGCTGAAGTCGGGCGTGGCCCTCTACACGAGGAGTGCTCAAGCACTGGCGAAAAATGGTCCGGGGGCGATGTGTCGACGATTTTCCATACTAGTTGTTGTTCCTTCTTACTGTAGTGATTTCGAGTTCTTTAACATAGATATGAAATGTGTTTTATTTTTCTTCCAGAATCCGCCTGTAGGCGGACCTGCCCGACCTAAGATGATGCCCTCCCGGCCAGGCTGGTAGGGCGTGTGTTGGCGGACGCTCTGGGGCACGGGGGGGGGGGGGGCTTGTTTTCCACCACCACCACCATAAGTAGGAGGGGGAGGGGGTCCTCCTCCTCCCTCTCCTCCTCCTCCTCCTCCTCCTCCTCCTCCTCCTCCTCCTCCTCCTCCTCCTCATCATCATGCTCCTTCTTATCCCCATCGCGCCCGCTGATTGCAGTCGTCTGCAGCTTCTCGGCCCGATAGCTGCCCCGCTCGCCCCCCACTCCCCTCCCCGCGCGCGCGCGGCCGGGGCGCCAGGGGCCCGCGGGGCCATCGCCGTTCAGGTTTCCTCGACACCTACGCGGCGATCGTCGACTCCGGGTTCGCCACCCCGCGCTGGCCCAAGTCGGTCGGGCCGGCGCCTGTGGCCCGTACGACGAGAGCGAGCGTCGGGGCCGACCGTCCGTTCTGAGCGGTGGTCGGTCGGGCAGGCGCGCCTTTCGGCACCCTGCCTGCCGTGGCCACTGGGCCTTGCTAGCACCGTCGCTGCTCGCTCTTCGGCGGGCGGTGCGGACAGGGCCCATGCCACGTCCTGCCGTTGGCAGGTCTCTCCAGCCTGCACCAGTCTGGTGGTCTTCGGCGCTCTCCACGCCGACTTCGGCGCAAAACTCCTCTCCCTCCTCCTTCGCCTTCTCCCCCTTGGCCTTTGGGGCGGCGGAGCAGGAGGCCCATCTGAGGAGAGGAGTAGGAGGGGGGCCTCACACGCCGCAGCGCCACGCCTTGCGCCGTGGCGCAGCGCCAGCCCTCGTCTCGGGCGTTCAAAGTGCCGCCGCGCCTGGGGTCTCAGCCGCCGCTTCTACGCAAGACTTTCAGCCGCCGCGACAGAGACGCCCGACGGAGGGCACAGTGGCCAAAGGCGCTCCGACGCGCCGCCCAAGGGCTTCAGCCGCCGCGCAAGCCATGCCCGCCATTCCTGCTGCCAGCGAACCCAATGCCAGCGTGTTCAACGCCGAAGCACCAGAGGGGTGCCCTGCGAAGATAACTGCGCTCTTGGGAAGGGAAGTGGTGGACGAGGATCTCTCTTACCTCCCCCCAACTCCTTCTCCTTGCCTCTACTCCGCCACCTGGCTCACCTGTGCCGCTAGGCATGGCGACCACTTTGTGGGCCCCGCCTGCTCCACCGTGGGCGGGGGAGCGTCACTCGCGGGGCACACGGGCTTTGCCGCCGCCTCGGTTTCCTGGCCTTCGGCTGGAGGCATCGCCGCGGCCACTTCTGCCGACGATGCTGCTCGGACCGCCGGGGGCGGATACATTCGCGCACCTCCAGGCTTGGACCCGCTGCCTCCTGGGCCTCCGGTCAGGCAGATTGGGCCGCCTCCGGGCCTTGACGTCTTGGAGGTTGGTTCCCAGAGGCTCAGTGCGGCATGCCCGCGCCGTGGCGCGGCTGCGGCTTGGAGCCCCACGGTCGTCTATCAGGTCCGACCTGGGGCCACGGCGTCAGAGGCCGCGCTTCCTCTACTGAGGACGCCGCCTCCGCCGCCACAGGGTCGCCCCTGGAGCGGTGCGTTGGCCCTGGTGGAGGCGGGGTGCTCCGTCGTCCCTCCTCGGGGTTCTTCGGCGGCCATGTCCGACTGCGGCCTTGACGGGGGTAGTCCCTCCTTTTCGAGGGCGGCGCCGCGGTGTGGCTCGAAAGGGGTTGGTATGCGCCCTGCCAGCGATGCTGATACGGCCCCGCAGGGAGGGGCTCGTACCGCCCCCCCAGCCGCCACCGCAGTCCACCAGCCTGGCACCCCGCCGCGGAGCGGCCCCAGGGCCACCTTGGCCTTACGCGCCGACCTCCACTTGTGGGACCTGCACACGGGCTCCGACACTCAGGGTGTGGATCCGCCGCCAGGCCTCTCCGGCTCCGAAGCAGGCTCACGGGTGCCGCCTTTGGTCGACCTCCGCGCGGCCCTTGCCTCGGATGGGGTGCAGCTGTTTAGCAGCGGGAGTATGCCGTGCACTGCGGCGTCGCCACTTCTGTCCGAGCGCTTCACGGTCGCCGACGGTGACCGCGCGGCCAGCGGAACACCCCTGAGCGCGGACTGGCATCGTGTCTCCGGGGATTCGCCCTCCCAGGCCAGGCATCTGAGGCCACCGTCCGGAGTTGCCGCCCCAGAAGCGGATGTTCATGCGCCGCCGCCGCTCCACCGTAGCGCGGTTGGTCCCGCCTCACTTCGGGCGGGCGCTGCCCGTGGGCGCATGTGGTATGGTGAGCGCGCAGGGCTCCTGCCTTTCACTAACCTCGAGGGCGGTGTCGGCGCGCCAGCTGCCGGAGGGCCACCTCCCCAGTCAAGCGCCCGGGGCGCTTGCACTTGTAACGCAGCGGGCACTCAAGCAGCGGAGTCAACTCCAGGCCTCGTCGGCTCCGCCGCGGGCTCCTCGGGTGAAGGCGTCGCCGCAGCCGCAGCCATTCCAGCGCGGCCCCGACGCCTCTCGTGCGATCGGATCCAGGGCCTCGCCGCGTCGATCCCTGCTCGCGCTCGCGAGCGCCTGCTGGCCGACCCTCGTGGTCTGAGCTCTTCTCCGTCACCACTGGTAGGCATGCGCCCTTCCAGCGATGCTGTTACGGCCCCGCAGGGAGGGGTTCGTGCCGCCGGTGGGAAGTCAGGAGCGGGCTCGTCCACGGCGGCCGCGACGCCCCGGGATGCGGTCCCTGCGTTCTGCTCTGTCCGAGGGGCCGCTTTCGCCACGGGCTCCTCGGGCGAATGCGCCGCCGCAGCCGTTGCCACTCCAGCGCGGCCCCGACGCCTCTCGTGCGATCGGATCCAGGGCCTCGCCGCGTCGATCCCTGCTCGCGCTCGCGAGCGCCTGCGGGCCGACCCTCGTGGTCTGAGCCCTTCTCCGTCCCCACTGGTCGGCATGCGCCCCTCCAGCGATGCTGTTACGGCCCCGCAGGGAGGGGTTCGTGCCGCCGGTGGGACGTCAGGAGCGGGCTCGTCCGCGGCGGCCGCGACTCCCCGGGATGCGGTCCCTGCGTTCCGCTCTGTCCGAGGGGCCGCTTTCGCCGCGGGCTCCTCGGATGAAGGCGTCGCCGCAGTCACTGCCACTCCAGCGCGGCCCCGACGCCGCTCGGCCTCCACCAACAGCGCTGCCGCACTCCCCGCCTTCAGGCTCCGACGAGTTCGTCGGGTCCGCACTCGGCGTGGAGGACGGCGGGGTCGTCGGGCCGTCGATGGTAGCTGCCGTGCCGCTCACGCTCCAGCCCATGCTGGTGCAGCTGCCTCGTCTTCGGACGCCCTTTCTGGTGCTTCAGAGGCCGCTTCTGGGGCCCCTGTCCAAGGGAGCCGCCGCTCGCGCTTCAATCGGAGCGTGCGCGAGGAAGCGGCAGCAATGTTGCGCTTCGGAAGTGCACCGCCCGTTGTCGTGCCTCCTGCGGCTGGAGCCCCGCCACGGTTTTCAGCTTCAGCCGAAGCTGCGGGGGCCCCGTCGGTAGGCATGTGCTCTGCCGGCGATGCTGGTGCGGCCCCGCAGGAAGGGGCTCGTGCCGCCGACGGGGTCACCGCGGAGGGGGGTGCACGCGCCGCCCAGGCCAGCGGTTACCAAGGCGGAGCCCCCGACGAGCCTCCTCGGCTCCAAGCTGTCGGTGGCCCTGCCATGGACCAATAGGGCTCCGGGCAGCCCCGAGCCGGCCCCGCCGACCAAGGTGCCTCTTACCCCCAATCTGTTGGAGCCGCCCACGTCGGGCAGGTCGAACGGGGTGCTGGATGTGCTCGGCCGCCGCCGCCGGGGAGGTCTCATCCCGCGGCCGCCGCCCGCCGCTTCTGGACCGAGCGAGGTCGCGATGGTAGGGATGCGCAGGTGCAGCGCGGCTGTTTCGGCGCCGCTGGGCCCCGTGCGTGCCGCCATGGTGATTCTCGCTCGCTCCCAGGCGCTTCCCCCGCTCCTCCTGGCCATCCTGGTCCCAGCGTGGGCGTCGGGGCGCGCCCTGCGCCCTTCGCGCCTTGCCCTTTTCCCAGCACATCCCGTACCAGCACTGGCACTGGCAGGTCTGCGCCTTTCGTGGCCGATCTGTCCGCCTTGCTGCGCCTGTTTCCAGGCGCCAGCATCGACGTCACCCACTGGGCCGCTGCTCTTGCCCAGGTCGGGATGGGGACTCGATGCTCCCTTGCCGCTTTTACCCGCACATCTTTCTGCGCGCTGGAATGGGACGACTCGTACTTGTCGGGGTCGGCTCCCCGCGATCCTTGGCCGTGCCCTCCCTCGCCGCCTCTTCCGCCGCCACCTGGTCACCTTACGGGTCGCGCGCGGGAGCGCTGGCGTGTGAGGCGCGCCGCCCGCACGTTGTCGCAGCATGCTGTCGTTGCGCTCAACTGGCTCACCTTGGGTCATCCCAGCTTCGCTCCCGCCGAAGCTCGGGTGCGGGAAACGGTCACACCCTGCCAGGAGGGAGTTCGCAGTCGCCTCGAGCGTCTGTGTCGGATCGCAGTTCGCCTTGCCCGTGGTGGCAAGAGCGACCTTGGTCGGGCTTTCGCCAAGTTCGACTCCACCGAAGTCTCGCTCCATGGCCTGGCTACCCATGTTGCAGCTCTTGAGGCTTCGTTCACCTCTTCCTCACAAGTGCCCGCCCCCATGCGGCAACTCCCCGTCAGCGCGACGCCCCTGGCAAGCTCGTTGGCGGCCGCGGCAGGCTGGGACTCCACCCAGGCTGAGCCTTTCGACCTTCGGGTCCAGGCGTCCCGCATCAAGTGGGATTACTCTCCTACGTTTGATCCCACTCCGTACTTGTCCGACGATCTGGTACGTTCCGCCTTTCATGACCCCGACGTCATGCGGCTACCAGAGGACGAGTGGCCTTCGGGCTTTTCGGGTGCTCGTGTGCACATGGACCGCGAGCAGCTGTGGGAGCTCTTGCGCAAGTGGGACTCTTGTGGCGCCCTGTATCTGACCCCCTCCGACAACCTCGCCTGGGACGAGGCTTGTGGAGCGTTCAGGGTCCCGAAGGACGAGGCTCATGACCGTCTCATCCTGAATCCGACGGTAGTAAACAGTCGTTGCAGCAGCGTGTCCTCCAGCACTCAGCGCCTCGGCCAGGGTTTCCTCCTGTGCCGCCTGGGGCTCGCGCCCGGGGAATGGCTGGTGGTTTCGTGTGACGACCTGCGCGAGTTCTACTACACGTTCAAGGTCCCGCCCGCTCGTGCACGCCGCAACGCCCTCCGCGTCAAGCTGCCCAGCTCGCGGTTCAGAGGCTTCAACGCGTGGCGGGCAGACCTTGAGGGGTTGGACGTTTCTCCCTGCCTTAATGCGCTGGCCATGGGTGACAACATGGCAGTGGAGATCGCCAACTCCGCACACGAGGGCGTGCTGCGCAGCTTCGGCGCGCTCCGGCCTTCCGAGCAGGCTGTGCATCGCCTGCCGTTCCCTCGGGGGCCGTACGTCGAGATGTTAAACATCGACGACCACACGGGCTTTCAGAAGCTCTCGTGGCGCGGGAGCGCCCCGCGCCCCGACGACCCGACACGCCGCGACAGGGAGGTCTTTGCTGCGTGCGATCGCGGCTACCCCCAGGTGGGTCTCATTCAGCACCCCGGGAAGAGAGCCAGGGGCGAGACCCACAAAGTCGTTGTCGGCGCCGAGGTGGAGGGCAGGATCGGCATCGTGTGTGCTCCCCTGGTTCGCACTGTGGCCCTTTGCCGCTTGACTCTGATTCAGGTGTTCCTCGGTCGCTCGACCCGGGCGTTGTTGAGCTCGCTCGTGGGTTGTTGGGTGCAGGTGTTTTTGTATCGACGTCCCATCCTGTCGATATTCACTCACATCTACACCTTCATCACGACACTTCCCGACGACGGGCTTGAGTATGAGCTCCCGTCTTCGGTTCGCGACGAATTGCAAGCCTGCACCTACCTTGCCTTCGTTGCGATGACCGACCTTCGGGCGACGCCTTGCCCTGAAGTGTTCGGCACGGATGCCTCCCTCGGCTGGGGCGGTGTTGTCCGCAGCGACATCAGTTCGCACCTGTCACAAGAATTGTGGCGGCGCTCCGAGCACGGCGGCTGGCATACTCGTCTCCACGACCGCCACTTGCTCATGGTTCTGAGCCGCGGGGAACCTTTAGGCCCCGAGCTGACCCAGATACACCGCGAGGTGGGGCTTCCCTCCCTCGAGCTCCCCATCGCACCGCGCTGGGTCAGTGAGCTGTCGGAGGCGCTGCGTTTCCGTTTGGCCTACAAGTGGGAATTCCGCACGCCCCGCCACATCAATATCCTGGAGACCACCGTGTTCAAGAGTCTGTGCAAGTACTGTTGCATCCGCAACCCTGACTCACGGATCCCTGTTCTCTTGGATTCCCAAGTGGCACTAGGCGCGGCCGCCCACGGTCGGAGCAGCAGCCCTGGCCTTTCGCACGTGTTGAGCACCTGCTTGCCCTACATTTTGGGGGGCGGGCTCTACATGGGCGGGCTCTACGTCCCGACCGACGTCCACCGAGCGGACGACCCCGCGCGCAATCGCCCTGTTCGCCCCCCCTCGCGTGTCGAGCCTGCTTGGTTGCTTGACATAGACGAGGGTCGCTTTGAGCGATTCGACATGATAGCGGCCGCCGACGCCGCCTCCGCGTACCCGACTTGTCTGTGGGGCCGGTTCGTGCTGCAAGTTCTGGCTCGCAGCCCCGCCGCGGGCGCAGGCCCGCTCGGGCACCCCGAGGATCGCCACGTGGGAGCGCCAGCCCGGGTCGACAGGGGCGACGCGACGGCCTCCGCCGAGGCCCGCGACGCATATGAAAGCGCCGCGCCGCGCAGGGGGGCTCCTGTCTCCGTCAAGGTGCCCTCGAGCGCGGCGGCGGTGAGCTTCTCCGCGTCGCGCTGCACTCGCGCCCGTGACAGCCTGCCGGCCGTCCCTCGGGTACCAAGCCCTTCGCCGTCCCCGCCGGTAGGCATGCGCCCTTCCAGCGATGCTGTTGCGGCCCCGCAGGGAGGGGTTCGTGCCGCCGGTGGAGGGCCAGGAGAGGGCGCGCCCGAGCGGAGGTCACGCGCCAAGAGCGACGCAATCGCCGCTGCTCGACCTGGTACGCCCAAGGGGGACGCTCACCCCGTCTCGCTTCTGTCGGAGGCGAACGGCTCGGCTCCAGCTTCGTTGGGGGGTCTTCTGGGTCGTCCGTCCGTCACGACTCAGACTCGCCACCGCCAAGATCGTGCCGCCAAACTTGTTGCCGCGCTCGATTTGCTCCACCTGGAGCGCGGTGCGACCACTGATCGCGTGAACGCTCAGTTTCGACGGATGGGTTGGGCCTGCCATCCCGACCGCGATAAGTCGATCGAGGCCAGCAGGAAATGGCGTGCTCTCTGTGACGCCAAAGCCTTCCTCCTCGGGCCTGGGCGCGATGTTACCGGCCCCGATGCCCCGGCCTCTGGCGGCGCTACTCGCCGTGCTTTGGGCAGAGGGCTCTTGGCGGCGGGAAGGCGTGACGACGCGAACCGCTCGCGCGGGGTCGCCACTCGGGATTCGGCTCTCGACGCCTCCCTCGGTGCTCGCCTCCGCGGCATGCCGGGGGAGCGTCGGAGCGCCCCTGGCGCGTCTCCAGACGCAGAGCCGAGCGCGGTCGCTAGCTGCAGCGACCCAGGGTCGCGGGCTGCGCCACGTTGTACGGTGCAGACCCCCGCGATGCCTACTGCCGCCATGCGACGCACGCAAGCTCGCCCGGAGGCCGACCTGGGGGCCGCCCGTACCGCGGCCGCGGTGCTCCCGCCCTTTCGAGCCAGCACCCTGCCCCCCCTGCCAGGGTGCCGCGCCGACGCCCATAGCGTCGCGCCGCGCGCCAGCTCTGCACCTGCCCTGCTGGCCGGGCGCTCGCTGGGCGCAGCGGCTATGCTGCGTGCTACCCGCGAGCGGACTGCCAGTGCGGCCACCGCCGGGGCGGCACATCACAGGGCCGTGCTTCCGTGGGGCCACAGCGCAGAGCGCAGCGAGGTGTCGCCGGCTCCCAGCTTTGCCGACTCCTGCTGCGCCGGCCAGCGTGCCGACTCTTGCGCCGCCCAGCTCACCGCGTCCCGCGGCGACCAGCTCACTGACTTGCAGCCCTCCAAGCTCACCGACTCCCGCACCGACCAGCTCGCCGACTCCCGCGCCGACCAGATCGCCGACTCGCGTGCCGAGGGGCTCGCCGACGCCCGCACCGACCAGCTCGCTGACGCCTTCACCCGTTCCGACTCCCGTGCCGATCCTCTCACCGGATTAGCATTGCGCACCAGCCGGGTCGTTGGCCCGACGGCCACGGTTGCGAGGCGCGTGCGTGACGAACGGCGCGCTCTGGCGCGGTTCCGTGCCTCGGTCGATGTTCTCGACGCCGCTCTTACCGAAGTTGAATTCGGTCGAGGCGCGGAGGCTTGGGGTCCAAGTGCAGGAGAGCTGGCTGAGCTTTTGCAGACGACACTGGCCGAGCTCGAGCGCCAGAAGGCTGCGTTGCGCATCGCCCGCTCTCGCACTGCCGAGTGCGTCAGAGGGTCCGCTTCCGCCTCGGGTTTTTCGGGTGGAGGCGCCGCCGCAGCCGCTGCCGGCGCACCCCCGAGAGCTCCCGCCACGGCTGGTAGCGCTACGTTTGCAGCTCAAGCGAAGGAGCGTGCGGATAAGCACACGGCTAGCTATCGCGACGTGGTCGAGGCTAGGGCTCATTCGGGCGCCCAGGCGTCGCATCCGCGCAAGCGCCGTGGCGTCGGGCGCCCGTGCTCTGCGGCGCCCGTCACGCCACGGACCGCCATTAGTTGCGATGAGCGCTCCCGCTCCGCAGCACCTGCCGCCACCCGCTCGGCCGCGTTTTCCGAGACGCTGTGCGCTGTTGACCGCAGGCGGCGCGAGCACTCCCCAGGACTCAGGCCTCTGATCCTGGACGGCACGGACCGCCAGCCGGAAGCCGCGCCGAGCACCGGCGAGGTCGTCGAGGCCCCCCGCGCCGAACAACGCGGCCGCACCTCGCGTCGCAAGCGCAGGCGTGTTCGGGCTTCCGCCGGAGCGGCAGCTACCACTCCTGCCAATCCCTCTGGTCAAGAGCCGCCCGCGTCAGCCTTCGTGGCAGGGCGCCAGGACTGGCCTGCCTCTCTGGAGCCTGCCCTTCCCGAGGGGGCTTCCGAGGCCCTCGGGGTGAAGGTGGAGAGCCACTCTCGGCGCGTCCCCTCTTGCGGCGACCAGCGCACTCGTTCGCTTAAGGCGTTTGACGTGTGGTGCGCCGAGCACACAGGAGTGGCACTTGCCACATGGGCTCGCAGCGGCATCTTGCTCGGGAGAGCGCTCGCGACCTTCGGCGTGTGGTTGTACGATGCTGGCTTCCCCCGCCTCGTCCTCGTGAATGCGATCCGGGGAGCACAGGCCCTTCAGCCCCACTGGAGGGGCTTCCTCACCGAGGCGTGGGATGTGGCGGAGCGGTGGATCCCTTCCAAGCCTCCCTGTCCCCTCCCACCGCTACCGCGTGCTCTGCTGCGCGCCATGGTAGCGTTGTGCCTCGCATGGGACTGGCCGGATATGGCCACCCTGCTGCTTGCCGGGTTCACTATGTCCGTGAGGCCTGGTGAGTTGGCAACCGCCCGCCGGAGCGACCTCACTCTGCCCATTGACCGCCGTGAGTCCACGGGCGACGCTTTGCTGAGCATCTCTGTTCCGGAGGCCCGGGGGTCTGGCGGAGAGCGTCAACACGCTCGGTGCTCCGATCGTGCTGTGGTCAGGATGATGGAGCTGGTCTTTAGAGATTTGAGTCCCACCGATCCCCTATTGACCTTCGGTCAAAGCGGCTTCCGCACTCGGTGGCTCGATCTTCTTTCGGCGCTGGGCGTCCCGCTCGCCAGAGCGCCATCGGGGTTCGATCTGTCCCCTGCGCTGCGCTTCAGAACCGATATTTCGGACGGCATTAATCGCGTCTTCTGGCGTGATCGCTGGCGGCTAGCTTCCAGTACAGAGCGCTATCTCCACGATGCTGCCGCCTCTGCAGTCCTCCCATCATTGGCTGAAGCCGCTCGGGACCGCGTTTCTTACCTCGCCGAAGCAAGCGACCTCCTCGTCGCATCCTTTCTGAATGTTGGCCCAGCTGTGTGGCCCATTCAGCTCGCGGCCGCCCGCCGAAACCTTGTCACTTCGCAAGGGCTTTGAGCCTGGGTATGGCTGCTGCGGCCTCCCTTGGCCGCCCGGGTGCCCTCGTTGGACGAGGCCGCCTGAGAGCGTCGCACGGCCCGCCCGCGTAGGCCTGTCCCGCTTTACGGGCCGCCGCGGGCGCGCGCCGCGCGTTCGCCCTGAGACGACTGCTCACTTGCGCAGCGTGCGGGGATGCTCCTTCTTATCCCCATCGCGCCCGCTGATTGCAGTCGTCTGCAGCTTCTCGGCCCCCTCCCTCTCTCCTCCCTCCTTCTTCGAAGGCTGACCTGCGGCGCTGCTGCGGCCTCCCTTGGCCGCCCGGGTGCCCTCGTTGGACGAGGCCGCCTGAGAGCGTCGCACGGCCCGCCCGCGTAGGCCTGTCCCGCTTTACGGGCCGCCGCGGGCGCGCGCCGCGCGTTCGCCCTGAGACGACTGCTCACTTGCGCAGCGTGCGGGGATCATCATCATCATCATCATCATCATCATCATCCTCATCCTCATCCTCATCCTCATCCTCATCCTCATCCTCATCCTCCACCTCCTCCCCCCTCCAACTTAGGGTGGTGGTGGTGGTGGAAAACAGGCCCATCAGGGGTGTGTGGGCCCGGCCAGGATCGGTGGGCGGTGCAGGCGTATATCGTGGGCGTCCTCACAGCTTTGAGTCGGACATGGCCTTCCACAGGAGGAATCGATCCAAAGATGGTGGACAAATATAGTCTGCGGACGATGCTTTGACTCCTTCTGAGTATTTCTGAGCATTTTTTGGCTATGTTGTATTTTTTCCCAAAATCCGCCTGTGGGGGGGTGGACACGCCCGACCTGATCATAGTTGACCTCTTCCTCAGTAGTTTTGCCTATTGGGCTTCTCGGCAGCCCAGTGGTCAGAGCTCGGCGAGGGCCTCGCAGCAGTTGTGCGGCGCCCTGGTAGGCTGTCCGCGTTGGGCTGCCGGATCTGTGCGACCAGGCGTATTTCTTCCTCCTGTTGGTCCTCGTTTCTTCCCCTTTTATTCCGTCCTCCTGCTTCCGTCCACCTCTCCTCCCTCCTCTCTCTCTGCCCCACCTTCATTCTCCCTCTTCCTCCCTCCTCCTTCCTCCAGCCTCCATGTTTCGTCCGCCCTCCCATTTCCCCCCTCCCCCCTCCCTTCGCATCCTTCCCTCGTCCTCCCTCGTCCTCCCTCCTGCGCCCCTCCCCTGCCTCCTCCCTGATCCTTCTTCCCTTTACTTCTCCAACTCGCTCTCCTTCCCTCCTGCCTGCACCTCCCACCCTCCTCCGTACTCCTCACCTTTCCCTTCCATCTTCCTCCTATGTCTCCTACCTCCATGTCCGCAGTTATTGTTGTTATGGTTGTTGTTGTCGTCGTCGTCGTCGTCGTCGTCGTCGTTGTTGTTGTTGTCGTCGTCGTCGTCGTCGTTGTTGTTGTTGTTGTTGTTGTTGTTGGTGGTGTTGGTGTTGGTGTTGTCGTTGTTATTGTTGTTGTTGTTGTTGTTGAATATTATTACTTCTAAAGAATAATTATTGTTGGGCCCCCTGGTGCACGCCCCCCCCGCCGCGCCTAGGCCGCAACTACATTTTCATCATTTTCGTGAGGAAGCCTCAGGTAAAACGATGTGATCCAGATCCGGTTGTTTTGTTGTAATCCGTTTTCCCTTGCAAAAAACACTATAAAATGACATTTCTTGTTCTCATATAATCAAATTTCAAGAATCCCTTGCAAAAAATAAGGTAAAGTGGACATTCGCGCGCGCAAGACGAAATCCTTCCAAAAGCTTAGTGTTCGGAGCGATTTTAACATAAAAACATCAAAAAACCAATGGTTTTTCAACAAAAAAATGTCAAAATCTCATCCCGCGCGCTCTTGCGGATTCGTAGGGAACCCAACACTTTTTAAACATTTCTGTCAAACGGGCTTTTGCGAGCAACTTTTTCGAACTTCTCCAACAACGGTTGCGCACCTGCCAGGGCCATCATCCCTGTCAAATAATACCATGCGGGACACATTCGTTTTTTCTTCGCGCGCGCACGCCGTCGTCGTCGGCCGCGGGGCCCTGAATAGTAGCCACGGTCGTCCGCATGCCACGAAGTGAAGTGTCCGAACGTCATAGGGCGGGAAGCTGGGTGTGGGTGGTGGCGAAGAGTCGTTTGGAAATTTGGTAGAGCTTGAACCGGCCCCCCCACAAAGTGGGGGTATTGCCCGCCTCCTATGAAAACCTGGCACTGGTGAGAACGGAGTGTCCCCAGTCTTAAATGATTGTTGTTGTTGTTGTTGTTGTTGTTGTGGTTGTTGTTGTTGTTGTAATTGTTGTTGAACATTATTACTTCTAAAGAATAATTATTGTTGGACCCCTGGTGC
>CAUYUJ010001292.1:505503-520503 GCA_963575745.1 Prorocentrum cordatum
ACATGCCTTGTTCAATTCTGCGCATGTTCTCAGCGCCGTTCGGCGTGAGACCCGCGCACTTCTTCCGCAGGGACCTCGAGTCCACTGTGGCATACATCCCGCAGAGGGAGCAAATCTGCAAGAACCAGCGATCGACGAACGTGATCGTGTGAGACGGGTGGATTTCCAGGTCCACTCCGTTCAGCGGCGTGAACTCAGGAGCCCCAGGGACGCTTTTCCAAGGGGGCCCAGCACACGACGAAACAGAAAAACGCAAAAACCTGCATCCAGGAACGATCAGCTCGCACTGAGAACACCTCCACTTACTACCTACTTGCTCAAGCTGGTGGGGCGAATCTCTTATCGCTTTCTCCTGCTTGGAAAGCTTCTTGAATACTGGGGCCCTGCCAGCGCGCTCTCCCGTCTCTGACGAGGCGGCCAGCATGAGCGCCCGTCGAGCTCGCTTGCGGACCAGGTGCGCAATCGAGTCAATCCTGTCAGTGTCAGGTTCCGTCCCCACCAGCCCGAACTTCCACGCCAACTCCGCCCCGACTCCCGCCCAGACATCTGCTACTAAATTGCCTGCCGCCAGGAACTGCTGCTGCGGGGAGTCTAGCAATTCTGGCGACTCGTCGAGATGTGAGGCCGTCCACACTACATTAACCACTCGATCTGGGTGGGCCTGCCAGGCGGCTCTCGCACGGGTCCACAAGTCCTCGTTTGGGCCAGTGGCTCTCGGGCGCTCAAAGCGAAACTTCCAGGTTTTTGCGACCGTCTTGTGGTCGGTGATAAAAGTGAAATCAGAAGGGCACTCTTGAAGCGCCAGCGCAAAAGCTAAAATCTCCGATCGGGGAACCGTTTGCCTGCGACCAAAGAGTGGGACAGCTAAGGCTCGACAAACTTCCCACTCCCCGTCGCGCTGCTGCAAAGCTACAATGGCTGATCCACACCGGCGACGGCGAGGGTCCGCAGAATGCTTACCTCCCGAGCCGTCGCCGAGAATATGGACCTCTCCTTCGAACGTGCACTCCTCCCAGTCCCCCAACTCACCAAACCGAACCTCCCTCCCCTCCAGCGCCTCCTCATCAAACTTAGGATGGGTGAGGGAGGCTTGCGGCAGTCCTCGAAGCCACAGTGCAGGGTCAGCGCCAGCTTGTGCCATCGCAGCGGGCACAAGTGACTTAGACTTGATGAAGTCGTCGTGGTCCACGTTCTTTGGGCACATCCAGATCCGATGCATCAGCGTCTCGTCCGCCCCCTGGCATCTATCGCACTTCTTGCAGTCCAGGAGGTACCCCTGCTCGGCGGATCGCTGCTTCGGCCACTGCCCTCCCGTGACCACCGTGATGTTCAGACCGACCATGTCGAGCTGCCCCTGCTTCTCGAACCTGCGCTGTTCAGCTCGGATCTGCCATACATCTGCTCCAGCTTCCAATCCGTCTCCGTGGGGGTGAGCTGAGGCCGCCTTCCACAACTGGGCTCGAATATCGTCCTCGAAGTCGTCCAGCAGCGGTTGAAAGCATCCCGTGCTCTCGAACGTGCCTCCCATTGCCGACGGGATGTCCCACTGTTCTGCATAATCTTCGTCATCGCCGACTGGTCGCATCCATACAGTCGCCGTTGGTGCGTACCAGCCCACGTCCATTAGGGTAGCCTGAACCGATCCAACTGGTCCTCGTACTCCTCGCCATCTTTTCGGCCCCAGCTTTGACAGACGCCCGTAAATGCTCGGCCATGCCTTGACGACCCTGGCGTGGATCTCAGGGTAGCGCCTCCACAAGTTGATCCACTCCTTTTTATGACCGCCACACGTACTGCGATACCAGGGTCGCCCTTCCACATCTCCACGGCCAGCGTGGTCGTCAAGCATCGTCCTCGGGCCTTCCCTCCAGCCACTTGTCCAGCTTGCCGTCGCAGCCGTTGTAGCCCATGGAGTGCCAGCCCGAACGCCAGGTGACCGTATAGCGCATGTGGTGCCGCACTTGCGTTCCATAGATCTTTGCTCTCTTTGGCCAGGGCCGCTGTGCGTCTTAATCTCACTATCTTTGCGAATATATACTTCGCTTTCTTTTTACTCTCTCTTTCGCCTTCGTCGTGGCCCTCTTCCTACCCGCCGACGTGTCCAGGCCTAAGTCCACCGCCTCCGTGACAGCGTGCACAGGGATCTGTCGCTTCCTCATGCTATCCGCTGTGTTCTTCACGTCCTTCGGGTGTGTGCCGATCAAGACCGACTTGTTGGAGATCTTCATCCTCTGCTCCTTGAGGCCGTCCGCGAGGATCTCCGTGACCTGGATAATGCCATCGCCTGCCGTCTGTCTATTTCCTTCTCGTCGCGCCACCGTGTCGTCCACGAATGTCCATAGCGACGACTGCGGTGCCATCCGATGTGCCCGTTCCAGTATCGGGTGAAGGAATAGTACAGCGAACCCCGCTCCTCGTGCCGAGCCTGCTACCAATGACCTCGTGGACCAGATCGCCTCGCTGAGGATGTTCCGTTCCTGCAAGAATCTGGGGCCCACAAACGCGGTGACCTCCAATGCCACCACCGCTGCTGGGAACCCCACCCTGACGGCGATCTGGCTCAATATTACCAGTGAGACCGTGCCGTGGAACTGTTCGATGTCCAGCAGGAGCGTCATCGCCGAAGCCCCCGGCTCTGCTCCGACTTCGTCCAGGCATGCACGAAGCA
Source organism: Prorocentrum cordatum (assembly GCA_963575745.1). NCBI lineage: Eukaryota > Dinophyceae > Prorocentrales > Prorocentraceae > Prorocentrum > Prorocentrum cordatum. The sequence continues at coordinate 508,172 of CAUYUJ010001292.1, forward strand.
GTCCAGCTCGAAGTGCTGAGCACCCTTTGAGAGCGGTGTCCCAATATGCCGATACCGCCTCACTCCATTCTGATCAACATCCTCCTCTCGCTCTCGACCATAACTTGATAGGGAGGGCCAGCATGCCGAATACTCTATCTCCTCCTCTCGGTTTGGCCACAAGCGCGCACTTGGTGGCAGCCCATTGTCTCGGCCATGTGATCTCCTTCTCGCAGTAGTGTAAAATGTGGAGTAACCATTCTCTGGCCTGCCTGGGAGCCCGATCGAGATCATGCGGTCCAAGATGATCTACTCATCTTGCTTTAGCTGCGGACGTCGCCGAGATGGCGCCGTCGAGCTGCTCCAGGGAGAGCGCCTCCAGCTCGTGCTCCCAGGCCTGGTCGCGCAGCCTGCCCAGCTGGTACGCTATGTCCTTCCTTGTGTCCACTGGGTCTGTCCAGATGCGCTCCCGCTCCTCCCTCCTGGTACCTATGAGTATATCGGGGTCCGCCACTCCCTCCAGCTTGTCCGTGCACAGCTCGAACCTCGGCGCCTGCTGCTCCTTCACATGCCGATGTAGGAGGCCGACCTTGCCAGTCCACGCCTCCTTCGCCCAGGCCGTAAAGCTCTTTTGCTGTGCAGCAAATCCTTGCGCTTGCGCTGTGGCGAGGTGGCCTTCTGCTTGCGTCACTAAGTTGCCGATCTGCGCTTCATCCAATTCTGGCAGGTCACCCAGCATCTCGTAGAACCTCTGCTGCGCCGTGTCCCCGTGCTTCTCGCCGAAGACCTGGGACTGGTCCATCACCCGCAGGACCTTGCCCTGTGCCCTCGCCTCCGCTAAGCACTTCGCCTGCTGCCTGCCGTCCGTGCCATTGGAGGACAGCGCCTGGTACCTGATGAGGATAGCGTTGAGGATGCCCCACTGCCCCGCGGGTCCGAACTTCATGTGGGTCCTGCCTGGTGTGGATCCCGCCTTCCCACTTGACAGCGAAGCCCGCCGCTCTCCCTCGGTAATGCGCAGCCTCCTCCTCTCCAATCTCGTCCGTTACGATCGCCGCTTCCTCGAGACAGGTGACCCAATCGCCGTGCATTCTCGTCGCTGCTCCTTCAGCGTCGCGGTGCCTTCCGTCTCGGATGATCAGGCGGCCGTCCCAGGACTGCAGCTCCTGCGAGAGGGCCCAGCTCAAGCCACTCCGGGTCGGTACCCTCTGGTCCCCAATGCCCATAGGCTGGGGGGCTGAGCAGTGCGTATCCGCAGGGCCAAACGAGCGTAGGGTCTCCGCCCACGTCTCATCTGTGATGTAGAAGGTCTTCTCCTTCGACGCCTTGTCCACTTCCTCGACCAAGACCTGCTCCTGGAACGCTTCTCGTAAGTGTGGCTCGAGTCGCTCTTCTGCTCGTTGCCGTTCCTCGTGCCGCTTCCGTGTCCTCTTATTGTGTGGGTCCGCCTTGTTCTTCGGTCTCGGAGGTGTCGCTAGCTCCTTCGGTAACTGCATTCTGCGGTGCCACCATGGTGTAGCGGACCCTTCCAGTGAAAGCGAGAGCCCGCAGTGTGCGCGCCAGGGCACCATCCTCACCGCCTCTAACTTGACCGTGTGTGCGAAGTCCGCCCTGACGATGCCGAAATCGATGTGGCTGCCCTTCCCTTTGTCGCACGTGACCTCCACATCTGGCTTGACCAGGGCTCCGCCAATCTGCTGGACAAACCCCGTCTTGGCGATGTCCGCGAAGGGGGCGTTCCAGTCCGCCAGGACCACCCATGGATCCGCCAGCGCCTTCACTCAGAGCCCCGAATCATCAGGGGTAACTCGGGTCAGGGGTAACTCGGGTTCGTTTTTTCGGGAATCCGAATCCGACTTACCCCGGACCCGAGTTACCCCGGATAACTCGGGCGTCCAGAGCCCCACATCATCAGGGGTAACTCGGGTCAGGGCTAACTCGGGTTCCTTTTTCGGGAATCCAAACCCGAGTTACCCCGGACCCGAGTTACCCCGGATAACTCGGGCGCCCAATTCACAAAGCCTGCCAATGATCGAACCCGCTCTCTGTTGGGTCCGTGCAAGCCAGCGCCTGGCAGCCAATATGCCGATACCAAGACCACGTTACCTGCCTTCGTGTGGAGGTTCACCGCCGTGAAGCCGTAGAAGGGATCCTTCTTCCCATCGTTCTGCAGCCTCTCTCTGATAGTGTCGTACGTGGAGCAGGCGATGTGGGACTTGACCAGGATGAGTTCGCCCCCAGAGGTACCGCTCTCCGAGCGCTGCGTGGGCGCCGCCGCTGCCCCCTCCATCTTCCAGCCGTCCTTGGCCACGTCGACCTTCACCTGCTTCATCTTATCTTTTGCAATGTTGCTCGTTGATGAACTCGTGGGCCTTGGGGCCCCACTGTGTGACGTTCGAGAAGAACACCTTGCTAAAGACGAGGGCCGCCAGCAGCAGCAGCAGCATCTTCAGCTCGACCGACCCCGTGCTTCGAGCTGGCCTTGGCCTTCGCGTCGTTCCCAAGCCGCTCCAGCCGTTCCTTCCGCTGCTGCACCTCCTCCTCGGACGGTGGCTTGGCTTCCGCTGCAGCGGCGGCTGCGCTGGCGCCTGCCGTGGGTGGAGGTTCAGCTGCTGCGGGAGCCTCGCCGCCTGTGTTCGCCTTCCGCTTCTTCGCCTTGTGGGAAGCGTGAATGGCATCCGCCTGCTTCTTCGCCTCCGTGAACTCCGTGTACTGTTTTTTTTGCGTTCTCGAGGAGCTGTGCGAGGGAGGCCATGTCCTTCTTGAACTTGAGCAGCGTGTTCTTATCCTCGGCCTCGTAGTCATCCAAGTTGGCGAAGAGGTCGGGGTCCACCTCTGGCGCCTTCCAGTCTGCCGCAGAGTCCTCGTCCTGCGACGGGATGGTCTCACTGGAGTACGCCCGCAGGGTGGCCTCGTGTTGCTCCTCCGCGTCGGCTGCGTCCTCGAGCGCCTTCTCGTGCTTATCCTGAGCGTCCCCCAGCCAGCGTTGCGCCTCCAAGAGTTGGCTAGCCGCCTTCGCCAGGGCCGCCTTCTTCTGATCCATGTTGTTGATGGCCTGCCTAAGAGCCTGAGCCTTGGGGATCTCCGCGGGCTTCGGCGCCTTGGCTGTGAGCTGGGCCTGGAGCGCCTGCAACGGGCCGATGTCGACCTTGGCTGTGGCGTAGGCGCCCTTACCCATCTGGAATTTGTCGATGATGTGTTGCACTTCGTCAGCGGGGGAGGTGATGGCAATCTGCTTGGCCCACGGTGGTTTGCCGACCCCGCGCTGGCCGCCACCTCCAGGGACCGACTTCCCGCCCCAGCCGCTGATGTAGGCTTCGCACTTGTTGCACCACCCTCCCGAGCGCTGCAACTTCCAGTCGAACACCCATCCTGCGCACCCGCCGCACACCGTGTACGTCTGGCGCTTCGGCATTCTGACGCCGTCTCGCTCGGGGGGTGCTGCTGCGTCGCCTGGGCCGGCTCACGCAGTGGTGCGATGAAAAAAACTGGAACTGGCCGCGGACTAGCGGTGTCCGCTTGTTTCCCTTGGGAAACCAAAGCCTTGAGCCAAAATGGCTACGGAGGAGGAGGAGGAGGAGGGGGAGGAGGAGGACAAGCTAGGTGCGCTCGCGTCATATCTGACATCCTACCCCTCCCTCCCATCCCTTACCATGGCGCAGATCCCCTCTCTACTCGCACAGTCGGATGTCAAGCGGGGCGATGATCCCGAAAGGGTACGCGATGCATTGTAGAGCACGGCATGGCATGGCGTAGAAGAGCACCGCGAAGCGTAGTATCAACCTAGCATTGCATTGCATGCCGTGGCATGGCACGGGAAATGACGCCAGCGCTGCAGCGGGAGCACGAGTCGAAACGAGCGGAAGCGCGGAAATGAGGCCAGCGTTGCAGCGGGAGCACGATTCGGAACGAGCGGAAGCACGGAAATGAGGCCAGCGCTGCAGCGAGAGCACGATTCGGAACGAGAGGGGCCCGAAAATGAGGCCAGCGCCTCAGCGAGAGCAGCATTTTGGGAAAAATTGCAGGCGAAGACCTAACTCCGGGGAAGGCTTCCCGGGCGCCAGAAGCAGAATTTCAGCAAACAAAAAAATTGTATTGGAATGGCCTTTTTTCAGCGCCGCCTCGGAACTCGATTTTCCGGCGCCGGCCGGAACTGGCTCCGGACCCGCCCGGGCGCCGGCCCGGGCGCCGGCTCGGGCGTCCGGCCCGGGCGCTGGCTCGGGCGCCGGCCTGGGCGTCGAAATCGGCCCGGGAGGCCTCCTGGGCGCCGCCGGAAGCAGAAATTCATTTTTTGCAAAAGAAAAAATTGTATTAGAATGTTTTTTTTTCGGCGCCGCCTCGGAACTCGATTTTCCGGCGCTGGCCGGAACCGGCTCCGGACCCGGATGCGCATCCGGCCCGAGCGCCGGCCCGGGCGCCGGCTCGGGCGTGCAGCCCAGGCGCCGGCGGAAATGATGTCAGCGCTAACGAGCGGGGCCCGAAAATGAGGCCGGCGCCTCAGCGAGAGCAGCATTTTGGAAAAAAAATTCAAGCGAAAACCCAACTCGGGGGAAACCTGTGTGTAAAAAACACTACGCGGGGGGGGGGGGGGCGAATATTCCCAAGACGTCATCAGGGGAAGAGGGAGAGTAGTATTCATATTGAGTAATTGTGGAGGAGGAGGAGGAGGCGCAGGTGGAGGTGGAGGACGGCAACGCCGCCCCGTTAGGTCCCTCCACTTCCTTTTTGGGAGGGGAGGAGGGACAGGAGTACGTACTCATTGCTCATTTTTCCCCATCCTCCTCCCCCTCCCCCTCCTCATCCGTTCCTCTTCTCCTCCTCATCCTTCTCCTCTTCTCCTCCTTCTTTTCCTCCTTTTCCTCCTCCTCCTCCTCCTCCTCCTCCTCCTCCTCCTCTTCCTAATCCTACTCCTCCTCCTCCCATTTCTCCTCCCTTCTCTTCCTCATTCTCCTCTTCCCACCTTTCATCGCCGCCGCTATCGCTGCTTTTGCTGCACTCATTTCGGCACACCTCTGTCGCGGCTCCCGCCTCCATGGGGAGCTCCACTGGCCAAGTGGAGCGCGTGCTCGCATGGCGTCCCCTCTCCCGTTTCGGCCCACCCCTCACACGTTTCGCGGCCCACAGGGAGCTGCACCGATGGCCTCAGTGGGCGTGCTCGCGTGGCATCCCCGCGCCCATTGCGGCCCACCCCTCACACGCGCCGAGGCCCAGAGGGAGCTGCAGCTGTGGCCTCAGTGGGCGTGCTCGCGTGGCATCCCCGCGCCTGTTTCGGCCCACCCCTCACACGTTTCGTGGCCCACAGGGAGCTGCACCTGTGGCCTCAGTGGACATGCTCGCGTGGCATCCCCGCGCCTGGCATCCCCGCGCCACCCCTCACACGCGCCGAGGCCCACAAGGAGCTGCAGCTGTGGCCTCAGTGGGCGTGCTCGCGTGGCATCCCCGCGCCTCCTTCGGCCCACCCCTCACACACTTCTCGTGCCCCACACAGCGCTGCACCCATGGCCCCACTGGATGTGCTCGCACGGCGCCCCCGCTCCCAGTCTGGCACACCGTTCTACCTGGCCCCATGGAGAGCTCCACCGCGTGGCCCCCGTGGGCGTGCTCGCATGGCGTCGTTGCGTCCATGCCGGCACATCCCTCACACGCGCCGTGGTCTTGCAGGAAGCTCCATGTGTGGCCCCAGTGGGCGTGCTCGCATGGCGTCCCCGCACCCACTGCGCCACACACCTCACACGCTTCGTGTTCGGCAGGGAGCCTCATCTGTGGCCCCAGTGGCGTGCTCGCACGGCGTCCCCGAGTCCACATCGACTCACCCCTTCTCCTGCTCCTCCTCCTCCTCCTCCTTCCCTTTTTAATTCGGGGCCTCGCTGCCGCTTTCGTGTTTCGGCGGCGCTGGCGAGAAGGAGGTGGATTCAGTGGATCCAGCGGGTCGCCACGATATTTCCGCTCTTGAGTCGAACGCAGCCTCCGGGCCAGCGGCCCACGACCGCCAACCAAGCGCGCGCATACATTGCTCCGCCGTGGCATCTGTCTTGCCCAGATGTGGACTGTCAGGCGTGGCGGACACGAGGAGGTGCAGGAGGAGAGGGAGGTCCCTCCTCCTCCTCCTCCTCCTCCTCTCCTCCTCCTCCTCCTCCTCCTCCTCCTCCTCCTCCTCCTCCTCCTCCCCGTCTGTGCGAGGCCTGACGGAGGGCACGTGCAAACCCTCAACGCTCAGCATCGCCCCCCGGGAACAGCCGCAGATGGGAAGCATCGGGAGGAGGAGGAGGAGGAGGAGGAGGAGGAGGAGGAGGAGGACGACCTTCTCCATCCGACCTCCTGAACCTTGCTGTCCTCATGATCTTTTGTCTCGTCCTCTTCCTCCACCCCCTCGTTTCCCGTCCCCTCCCCGTCTTCACAATTGCACCGTATGAGTACTACTCTCCTCTTCCCTGACTCTGTCCGGAAGATGGCCAGTTCTCTCCGCGTATTGCCTGTCAAGCAGAACTAGACAAAGGTTGTTTTTCTGGTTGTCTTGTTTGCAATCCGATTGTTTCCGGAAAATGGTGTTCCCGCTGCAGCGTGGGCCTCAGTTTCGGATCGGCGCTTTGCTCCCGTCGTTCAGAATGGGCGCTCTCGCCCCAGCGTTGGTCGCTTTTCTGGGTCCGAGTCCTTGTCCATCGTTGTCGCCTCCTTGTTTTTCCTTCGCCGCCTTCCCCGGGTTCTCCTGCTCCTTCCGTTCCTTCCACTCCTGCTCTGGTTGCTGATGTTGTTCGTCCTCGTTCTCCAGTTGCTGCTGCTGCTGCTGCTGCTGCTGCTGCTGTTCTACTCCGATTCCTGTTCCTGTTGCTCCTCCTTCCGTGTGTCCCTCCTCTTCCTCCTGCGCATCTTCCTGCTCATCCGCCACCTCCTTCTATGTACGCAGCTCCCCTTTCCCGACTGCGCGTGACGCGATGGCTTTTGCTTTCCGTTCCAGATCGGCTTTGACACGCGTCCGCGGATAGAGCAAAACCAGCGCAATGGGAAGGTATGGGAGAGAGGGACATGATGCCAGATGTGGCGAGAGTGAGCCTGGCTTGTCCTCGGCCTCTCTCCTCTCTCCTTCTCCTCCTATGACCCCCCTGAGATCCGACGCCTCGAGCACAATTGAGACATCGTGACAAATCACGGCTGGAGCCCCGGACCCCATCTTTCTGCGCCAAGCCAAATCAAGTCTGTGAGGGCCTCGGAGCCAGAAAACATGCGAAAACGCCCGGCTCGGAAAAATTGAGTCGCCAGAATCTCAGGGTCACTCTGGCTCCCCCTCCTCATCTCCTCTTCCCTCTCCCTCCAGCACCGAGGTCGAGATCTGTGGCCTCTCGAAGTGCCCGGCGTTCAACGGCCGCCGCGCCATCGTCCAGTCTTACGACCAGGAAGGGTGGATCGGGAGAGGGGCCAGACATGCCAGTTTGCTAGGAGTTCTGCAAGAGGTCGAGGCCAACTTAGAATGTCCCATGCAGGTCGAAGATAACCTTGTCCAGCTTAATTATATGTCGTCCCAAGCGGACCGCCCCAGAACTCTGACCCAGGGTCTGTACAGGATTTGGTCAGTGATAAGAAGGGGGCAGGTCGCGACGTGGGCGGAGGAGGGGGTGGAGTTCTGGGATCGGGCGGTGAAGGGGATCTCTCCGCTCAGAACGGCGCTATTGCGACAGCTCAGACTCGAGGAAGCCAGCAGTCAAGGGTTCTCGTGGCTCGAAATCATGTGGGACCTTGAGAAGTTTTACGACCATCTCGAGTGTAGTGAAATCTTCAGGCTTGGCAAGACTGCCAAGTATCCGATGGGCCCATTGTTCCTGGCGATGCACATCCATTTCCGCCCCAGGCGTCTCAGGGCCGAAGGATGGCTCAGTGAGCCCATCGTTCCGTTTCGCGGCCTCTTGGCGGGCTGCAGCCAGTCGGTTAATATCGCCAGGGTAGCGCTCGCCGGGGGGTAGCATTGGGGCCCGTTCCCGAAGGGGAAAGCGCCCAGTGAAGGCCCGGAAGATCACGGGGCCGCCCGACCCGAAGTCCAGGAGGGGTTGGGGGACTCATGCAATAAGGGCTTTTGCAGCGGGCAGAATGCCCCCAGGTTGCAGAGGAGGAGGAGGAAGAAGTGGAGGAGGAGGACGACGACGAAAAGCAAAAGGAGGAGGAGGAGGAGAAGGAGGAAGAAGGGGGAGGAGGGATGCGGGAGGAGGAGGAGGAGGAGGAGGAGGTGGAGGAGGAGGAGGAGGAGGAGGAGGAGGAGGAGGAGGGAGGAGGAGAGGAGGAGGGGGGGAGGAGGGAGGGGGAGGGAGAGCAAGAGAGGTGGGGCAGGAGCAGGAGAGTGGTGGGGGGGAGGATGAGGAGGAGGAGGAGGAGGAGGAGGAGGAGGAGGAGGAGGGAGGAGGAGGAGGGGGAAGATGACGGTGAGGAGGACCAGTGTAAACCCAAGGCTCACCAACCTTGTTGGCGTACACTCTTCCTCCAGGCTCCATCTTCGTAGGCCCTTACAAGGGTTCATTTCTGTTGAGGGAGTTGCCCAGTGGGGGGGCAGCTGTGAAAATCCTGAAGCGCGCCATCACGCCATTCCCAGGACTTCAACGCCACTGGTCAACCTGACTGTTGCGCCTTGGCGATCCTGAATCCACCAGAACGCCGTCCTCCGGGCTTCAACGCTGCGAATCCACGTGCCTTTTGCGCCGAAGCAGTCCTGAATCCCTCCAGGGTGCCATCACTGGTATGTTAACCATGGGGACCAGTGAAAGACGTACAATTTGAAGAACGAATGCGCGCGGCACCATGGCGAGAGCCTCATGTTGAAAAGGAACCGCAGTGACTCCGCGAAGCTCTTCCCAATGTCAAACAAAGGTGCGGGGCGCTAGGGCGAGAGCCACATTCTGAAAACCACCCGCCCTCAAACTGTGAAGCTCTTGCAACGTTTTAAACAAACGTGCGCGGCGCTAAGGCACACACCATGTTCTGCAAAGCACCCGCCCTCGACCCGTGAAACTCTTGTAAACTTGTTGGGCGAATGTGCGGGGCGCTAGGACGAGAGCCACATTCTGAAAACCACCCGCCCTCCACTTGGGAATTCGTTGTCGGTGCAGGAGTTTCGGGCTCATCACGGACGAGGAAGACTCGAGCGAAACGCCTGGCCGTGCCCTTCCGAGCGGCCTCGGGGCGCGACAGGAAGGAGCTACTCACAAGGAAGGCGAACGGAGCAGCAGCGGCAGGAACCGCGGCGAGGCGGGCGCCCTTCCCATAAGCCCCCACGCCACGGGCAGAAGAGTGCCTGCAGGGCCAGACCCTCGACCCGCATCCCTCCCCCCCATCCCTCCGCCTCCCCCCTCCCCGTCCTTCCCTGTGCCCCCACGCTGGGGAGGCCAGAAGGATGGGAGGGGGGCAAGAAGGGGGATCGAGGATCGACGAGGGGATCGAGGAGAGAGAAGTTAGTCGGAGGTGGAGAGAAGGACGATGATGATGATGCTGATGCTGATGCTGATGCTGCTGCTGATGATGATGATGATGATGATGATGATGATGATGATGATGATGATGATGTGATGATGATGATGATGATGCTGATGCTGATGCTGATGCAGATGCTGATGCTGATGCTGATGCTGATGCTGATGCTGCTGATGCTGATGCTGATGCTGATGCTGATGCTGATGCTGATGCTGATGCTGATGATGCTGATGATGATGAGGATGAGGATGAGGATGAGGATGAGGATGATGATGATGCTGATGATGATGATGCTGATGATGCTGAGGTTGCTGATGATGATGCTGATGATGATGTGATGGTGATGATGATGATGATGGTGCCGATGATGATGCTGTTGATGAGGATGAGGATGAGGATGAACATGAGGATGATGATGATGCGGATGCTGGTGATCATGATGATGCTGATGCCGATGATAATGATGATGGGGATGATGATGCTGATGATGATGGCGACATTGCTGATGCGGATTATGATGAGGAGTCGGATGTGGATGAGTATGAGGATGAGGATGATGATGAGGTTGTTGATGCTGATGATGATGGTGAGGATGATGTTGCTGATGGTGATGATAATCATGACGTTGATGCTACTGATGCTGATGATGGTGGTGATGATGATGCTGCTGATGAGGATGATTGGGAGGAGGAGGAGAAGGAGGAGGAGGAGGAGGCTGGGCAAGATGAGGAGGAAGAGGAGGAGGAGGCGGAGGAGGAGGAAGAGGAGACAGAGGAAGGAAAAAGGAGGAAGGAGGGAGGAGGGACGGGAGGAGGAGGTGGGGAGGAGGGAGAGGAGGGGCGGAGGGAGGAGGGAGGAAGGAGGAGGGAGCAGGAGGAGGAGCAGGAGGCAGGAGGAGGATGTGGAGCCGTGTTCCTCTCCAGCCGCTGTCCTCCCAGTCCAGGCTCCCTCACGAGGGGGGGGTGCCTGCGAGGGCAGACGGCTGAGCGAGGGTCCAGGCCTAGGCAGCGCCAACGGGCGCTGCCGGCAGCCGCGGTACCTGCGCACCACCAGTCGCCTTTGGGGAAAAGCGGGCTCATTGCAGCTTCGATCCCGCTTCGCACCGAAGGCTGATTGCCAACCATATCGAGTGCAAATGGAAACAAGAGGAAAACGAGAAGCCCTGTTTGGGATGCTCCCTGGCACGAGCTGGACTGAGAGTAGGACTTGGAGCAGCACTCGCCATGGGAGAAGCGGGGGCCTGCACGGGAGGGGCCCCCCGGGACCGTCAGCAGACGACTCAAGATGAAGATTTCGTGCCCCGGGGGAGGCCCAGGGGTCCAGGACCCGTTCCCCACAGGACCCGTTCCCGCCGTGCTGAGCCAGCCCTCTGCGGGACCTTTCTCGGGTCCGGCCTCAAGTTCGTCGGGTAAGCCTTCGGGTTGCGCACGGGCAGCTCCCCCCCCCAGGTCGTCCCGGCTGGCCTCAGCATGCCCCCCTGCGTAGTCCAGAGGGTCTCAACGCCCCCAACCCGTTGGGGCGCGGAGCGCCCCGGGTGCGCCGCCAGAGACGGCGCCAGCGTGTTGAGACCGCCCTGGGCTATTCCGGAGCCCTGCTGAGGCCCGCCAGGACTGCCTCGGAGGCAGTCTGTGCTCAACCCGAAAATTTCATTCACAAGTCAGTGGATGTTCTCTGGGTACTCCCGATTGCGCAGTTATCACCGACTCGTCACTACGACGAGTGGTATGCGCCGCGCGCGCGCTCAAAGCCAATGTGGACATGGCCTGCGTCAAGCTCATATGTTCACATGTCACATCTACAAACCGAAGCATCGACAGCTATATAGATCGACGACCACCATCCCCCAGACACGACACCATCTGCACGCAACACCCCAGCGCAGACAGAAAGGCCGACCTGCACTATGAGGAAAGAGACCGCCATCGTCCTCGCTACTGCGCCGTCTGGCAACTGGGCCGACGTCCACAAACATCAGTAGAATAATCACGAGCAGCAGGAAGAGAATGCGACAGACCGACTCTCCACTCGAAATGCCGACATAGTATGAAGAGGCGGACGAGGAGGAGGAGGAGGAGGAGGAGGAGGACGAGGAGGAGGAGGAGAAGGAGGAGGAGGAGGAGGAGGCGGAGTAGGAGGTCCTCCTCCTCCTCCACCTCCTCCTCCGCCTCCTTCTCTTCCTTCTCCTCCGCCTCCTCCTCCCTGTTCCTCATCATACTCCCTTCTGCCATCTCCCGCCCCTCCTCTTCCGGGCCCGAATTCAGGGAAGACAAAACGGCAGAAGCATACATGTTCGGAGTTCCGCCCTTCCTGCCGCGCGGAGCGTGCCAGCGGCGGTGCCCGAGGCGCCGCTGCGGGTGCCCATGCGCCGATATCTCGGACACCTGCGCGGACCTCCCAACGAAGTGTTGTGTTCCTCTCGTCTAGTGTCTTGTTTGCTCTGCAGCAGGAATCTCCAAACAAAGACAAATGGTCTGGGGGCGATTGTTTGACAATGTGTTGGTCAGTTTGGGATATCTTTGGATATGTTGGATCATTCCGCCCAAACATGCCTGTAGGGGGGACATGCCCGACCCAACTCTAGTCCTCCTCCTCCTCTTGCTCCTCCTCCTCCTCCTCTTGCTCCTCCTCCTCCTCCTCCTCCTTCTCCTCCTCCCCCTCCTCCTCCTCCTCCTCCTCCTCCCCCCCCTCCTCCTCCTCCTCTTCCTCCTCCTCCCCCTCCCTCCCGCCCCTGTTCTCCGCCCTCCTCCCTCCCCCCGCCTGTGGAGGAGCTTCTCCCCGACGCAGGCGGGGCACCGTCGGGCCGCCCCTCGTGCTCGGGCCTGGGCTGCCCCCTCTGGGCTGCTCCCCCTGTCGCCGAGCGCGTTCACCTCCTCCTCCCCCTCCTCCTCCTCCTCCTTCTCCTC
>CAUYUJ010001292.1:525503-548003 GCA_963575745.1 Prorocentrum cordatum
AAGTCCAGATGTCCTCTCGGGCCTCGCCACGCCTCCCCCCTCTGTGCAAGTAAACGTGCTGGAGTCTACAGTCGGGGCGCTGAAGAAGGAACCCTTTTCGTTGGGGAGGGGCTCGGTGTTCCGTGGTTGTTTTGCAGTTCGCCTTCGTTTTGTTTTTCTTAGGTTTTCGATGGTAAATCGAACTTTAACGTATGAGGAAAACAGGCCTCATTTCTTATTTAGGGTTCCTTAGGGCAGCGCCCCTACTGTAACGAAGAACGGCATCAATGCCGCGGCGGCCGAGGCACGATCCCCGTGGGTTCGGTTTTGCTCGGGGCATCCATGCAATACCCACCGCCCAGCAGCCAGGGGGCTCGCAGCCAAGGAGTCTGGACCGCGAGGCTGTGGATGTGGATACGTCGCCTGCCCACGACGAGTACGACCGATATGGGTACGGAAAGATTGGTGACGAAGACCATCGGGTTGACCCAAAAAGAGGTCCAGCGACAAGGGCGCGGTGCAATAGTTTTGGTGCAATAAGTTTTGGGGGTTGCAATACATTTGCGGCGTGCAGTACTCTCCGGGGCGCAAATGTATTGCTGGATTTTCGCGTGCAACGCATTACTTGCAATACAATGCAATCCAATTCTCCGGCGCAGTACATGTGCAACACAATTGCCCCAAATCTATTGCACCACCCCCTTTCAGCTGGACCCCCTTTTGGGTCACACAAAGACCAGCAGCAGTTGCTGTCCATTTTGGATAGGGCTCGCTGTCTGTGTCGCCGCGGGCGCTGTTCATTTGAGACATAAGCTCGCCTGCCCAACTGCGACTGCTGTCGGTTTGGGGCCTCATTTGCTGTTGGACATCGTGCATCATCTTTCCGTGCCCACAGCGGATGTGCCAACACGAGCGCTGCACGCCCAGGCACGGAATTCAGTGCGGATATCGTTTGAATGTGTAAACCTTGTCAGCTTGCCGTCGGACTGAATGTCCCATCCTTGCGCATCCTTCGTAGGTCTCTCTGATCACATTGATCGGCATACCGCCGCTGCTGTTTGTTAGATCCAGCTGTTTTTTCTACGGGACTACATGTTTGTGTCCTCCACTTTCGTAGGGCTGCCCTCTAATGGCAAACCGCACCGCGAAATTTATTTCCGGATTGGGGTGACATGGGCGTACTTGCTGAAGCCATTCGGCTTTTCTGTTGTTGAATGTACAGACATGCTTGTCGTTACCCTTCATCGCCAGGGGGAAGACACGTGTGCGTGCGTCCGCCCAAGGGTGTGAGGCATGCACTCTTGCACCTGGGGCGGTTTCATTTTTAAGCGACAAGGCAAGGACATCATTAGGATCAGCGCTTCTTGTTGCATTCCGCACAGAAATCGGATTGGATTGCTCGCCCCCTCTACCAGCGTCGATGGCCGCTAGTCGCCGAAGGCAGGCCACGGCAGTTCCTCCGCGGGGTTGGCAGCATTCGATTCGTTTGGTGTGCGTGGTTCCCCCCAAAGCCCAGCCCTCTTGTGCCACTGGGCGCTCGTGTACTCGGCAGCTCCTCTCCGCCAACGGCGGAAGTCTTTCGCGACGTCGGATTGTGTGGACCTCGAACCCCTCCCAGGGGGTCTTTTGGGAGAGGGCCGCCACCGAAAGCCAGGAACAACCGGAGATTGTTCCCCACCTGGTAGGCCGGGGTCGTTAGATTCCGCGGCCGCCAGATCCCCGGGTCCACCGAGGTTGCCCCGCCCGAGACTCCCGCCTCGCGCCGACCCTTCCACCCTGCATACTGCGGCCGCCAGATCCCCAGGTCCATCGAGAATTCCCCGAGACTTCTGCCTCGTCTCTCGACGAGCACGACAGACCTTGACAGCATTGAAAGTAACTTTACACATCATAGCAACATACAGCGCAGGATAACATGACATTTCATGACAGTGCTTACCATTACAGACCATATCAGAACATCATAGCATAGCACATCATACCATAACATGCCATTCCATCTCAGGACAACTCCTGCAAAGACGGAGAGCGGTATGTTGCAGCATACACTCGCAGAAGCACGCAGTGCATACTACCGTAACGGTGCATCAGAAACCGTAGCATGACATCACAGAGCATACCATAACACATCACAGCAACACATGTAATGGCAGAGCGGAGCATACAGAACATGGCATACCACGATACATTTTACAAACACGTGTCAGACTACACCATGGCGTAGCATATCATGACGTAGCAACACATAACATGGCATGGCAAATAATAGCATCGCACACCACATCATCACATCACATTGCATCCTACACCATGGCACAGCAAACCATGGCAGAGCGCGGTAGAACATAGTATACACCATAAGATCAGACCACCGCAGGACAGAGCATCGCATAGCATGGCATTGCGGAACAGAGCATGGCAGAACACAGCATCGAACAGGCCGTAATATTACAATGCGGACCATGCCATAACGGATCATAGCAGAGTGCAGCATAACAGATCATACTATCACGTGCCAGATGTGTTTTTCGATTGTTACCACAACGGCGACGGATACATCATATCATCATCGACTTTAACATCTTGCCGAGGGAAATCATGGCATGACAGAAGATACCATTCTATAATAAACAGAGCACAACGTAACTAGTATACCCTAGCAGACTTTTTCTACCACTGCTACCACTGCGGCAACGAGTTTGATATAACTATCCGGATCCTATGTGCATTGAAGAGGTGTGCCGTAACAGAGCATATATTGATATGTTGTCATGAACCCGGCATTGTGCAGCCAACATCATTGAACGTATCATAATATAACATAACCCGACAGAGCATATAATGCCATACCATGGTGCCACAGAGCATCGCATTACATAAAATAGCGTACCATATTGTGACAGAGTGGAGCATACCATAACATATTTTAACAGAAGAGAGCAGCATCAGTGAAGACGAACACCACAACAACATATACCGCATTCTCATGTAATCAACGGCGACGTGCGTTCCGAGGCCAGCCACAGAAACAGACAGGTGCATCAACGACAGATTGGACGACCAGAACAGGATAAACGCAAGTGAGCGACACTACATGGAACGCAGTTGGATACTCGAGAATACATCAACGGCAGCATTGCAGATGAATCTGATTACAAACCAGAACATAACAAAGCGGATTATTACACACAATGCCGCATGAAGTTAGCATACCGTCAGCAGCAATATTGAACAGAGCATCGTAAAACATATGACAGATCACAATGTGCCATAACATGGTGCCACAGAGCAGAGCTTCACCTAAATTACCACATTTAATTGTGACATGTGTGAGAACAAGAGAGCGCACTCCAACCGAAGAGAAAGCGTAGGCGAAGAGGAACACCATAGCATGAGCGATTGTTTTCAAAATGCAGGACGACATAAATGACGTGATGGACATCACGACGTCGCGTTGGCCCGTCGAGAACATGACAGAACATACCAGAGCACAACATTACTGTATTTCTCCTTGGCCCATACCAATTCACGACGTCTCAGCAAACGAGCATCATGACATACTCGGCCGTGCCACTCGATAGTCAAACGCGACGTGCGCGCCGAGATCAGGCCGGCCACAGGAACAAACGGGCAGCAACGACCGATTGGACGACGTATCTAACGTGGCAAGCGACACGCCAGCCCTTCCAGAACAAAACATCAGAGAACGTAGCGTAATTTGTCACATCGGAGCAGCATCCCAGCGAACATAAGATAGCCTCCTCGTACCCGCATTATTCCTCCACTTTGTTCAACGGGGGGGCATATTCTCTCCGAGCAAGTTTTGCGGTCTCGCTCGCACCGCGCGTTTTGAGGTTTGTTTTTGTTCGCCCGTGGGTTCGTTTCGGTTTCTTTCGTCAGGGTTTTCCCCCTACGACAACCTGGGGCTGTTAGTTTTAGGACAGCGGCAACTTGCGACCTGTTCCGACCGCCGCGCTGGCCAAGACCACCGGGCCCTGCGCGCATCCTTGCAGTAGGCGCGCGCACCGTGGGGAACATCCGCCGAAGGTTTCGGCCGGAGTCGCTCATAGCAGAGCAATATTTGTTATGCTTACCCGCCGGAGCGTAATAGTCGTTCGTGGGTGGGGCAGGGAAAGTCATGCCATAGCTCGCGCATGTGCGGACGAGAGGGTCGTCGGCAGTGTGTGAATCTCTGGAGAAGCTCGCCGCAGGCGCATATTTTGTAAATTTACACAAGAAGCCTGCCGCAGGCGCCGAATGCATGTTCGTCAAGCAATGTGGGTGGGCCGCGGATGGGTCGAAGGTGGGTCGGGGTTGGGTCGTGGGGTGGGTCGCGGGGTGGGTCGCGGAGTGGGTCGCGGGGTGGGTCGTGGGTGGGTCGCGGGCGGGCCACGGGCGAGGACGACGGCAAACATAATCCGCGCCGCGGCTTTCCACTCCAGCCACGCGCCCAGGGACGGTGTAAGACCGCGCGGACCCCTCATTCTGATTTGACATTATCCAGGCCGTCGCGAATTTGTTGCGTCGCCCGGGCGTGAGGGGCATTGTACTACCCGCGTGCTTTCGTCCTGTCGCTCCTCTCCCGTCCCTCGCGCCTCCGCCTTCGGGGTTGTGCTGTGGCCCTCGCTTCTCGAGCAGGACGTGCGCAGGCCGCGCCCCTTGCCACACCACCACCTCCTCCTCATATTCCTCCGCCTCCTCCTCCTCCTCCCCCTCCTCCTCCTATTCCTCCTTTTCCTCCTATTCCTCCTCTTCCTCCTATTCCTCCTGTTCCTCCTCCTCCTGTTCCTCCTCCTCCTCCACTTCCTCCTGTTTCTCCTCCTCCTCCTCCTCCTCCTCCTCCTCGATTCGTCCTCAAGCCTTGTGGTCCGAACCCGCGCGGTGTGCTTCCGCCTGGGGTACACGAGCCGTCGTGGGGCAGCGGGATGGCCCGCCACCACCACGGCCCGTGGCTTGAGGGGAGCTCCTGAGGAGGCTGCAGAAGCGACCGCAGAAAACAACGACTACATCTACGAAACGCCCATGGGAAGAGGCGGACACGGCGGGAATCAGCATGCTGACTGGCGAGGCCGAACCCCACGGAGCTAGACGTACAACCGGAGGCAGCCGATTTGTGGGCGCCAGCGGCAGGGCAGCCAGAGCTGGGACAGCACGTACCTCGTCTGCCCAGAATGCTCCGCTGGCAGCAGCAGCTGGGTACACGCCAACCGTGCAGGCACACCGGCCTGGGAAGCCTGCGAGGTGTGTGGGCACGCCTGGCCACGGGACGAGAAGACCAGCAATAGAGCCGAGCAGAAGGCGCTGCAGACTGGGGTTCGATGTGGACAGCTCGATGGCGCTTCAGCCCGTGAATGGCTTCGGTAGCCTACGGGACGGGGAGGGCTCCACCGCCTGGAACTCTACCGTGCTGCAGAGCCCACAAAAACAGAGAAGAGGAGTTGAGCGTCCACCACAGGCAGTTGGCAACCGCTGGCAAAGCGCATAGAACTCCAAGCATTTTCCGGCAGCTGCAGAAATCACGGCAACGCAGCCAAGACGTTCAGCTATGACCTTGGAGGCCTGGTCGCGCACCACCTCAGGAGCCCGATTCTTTACTGCCTGGGGCATGACGGGCGTCATGGCCCCCGCCCCCCCCCCCTATGACGTAACGCTCCCCCCCCAGAGCGCTCCGGACATTGCCGCCGTTCGCATTGGGATCCGCGTAAGTGTCCGCGTAGGAATCCGCATAGGAGTCTGGTCCGCAGTCGTCGTTGTCGTCGTCGTCGTCGCCATTGTCATCGTCGTCGTCGTCGTCGTCGTCGTCGTCGTCGTCGTCGTCGTTGTCGTCGTCGTCGCTCGTGGCTTGTCGCTCGTCGCTCGTAGTCGTCGTGCGCGCGGACGCGGCTGAAGCCTGTTTTTTTTATTCTGGGCCGATGACGGCGATCATCTATGGCGGGGGGGGGGTCGATGACGTCACGTTTCGCGCCGGCGGCGTCTAGGAATGCCAGGGATGACGGAGAACGGGTAGCGCCAGCATGTAGGTGGCGATTTGCAGCACAACGCCTGTGTACACCACATTGCCTGCGTGCACAACAGCGCCTGTGTACACCACACCGCCTATGTACACCACAACAGCCGTGTGCAAGACAGCGTCAGTTTGTGCCACCGTGCCTGCGGGCACAACAGTTCTTCTGCACACCGCAACGCTTGCGTACACCACATCAGCCGTGTGCAACACAACACCACAATGCCTGCGTGCAGTGCAGTGCCTGTGTGCACCACGGCGCCCATGTGCACCACAGCACCACTGTTGTATATAGAATGTGGAAACGAATCTTCAGGACAAAATGGAGCGCTTGTGGATTCCACTGAAAAAGTAGAACATCACCCTTATGGACAACGGAGCGCCGCTGGAATCTACGAGTCCTCCCGAGTCCGCCCGCATCACCCTAACTCCTCCCATCTGCGGTCAAGGGGCTCCAGCTAAATTGGCCGTCCGGGAACCGAGTGGACCAGTTCAATAGACCATTAAGCGTTGCGCGTTGAGATGCGCACGTGCGTTGTAGCGCCAACCCGCACGACAAGCGGTAAGGAGGAGGAGGAGGAGGAGGAGGAGGAGGAGGAGGAGGAGGAGAGGAGGAGTAAAAGGAGGAGGTGGTGGAGGTGGTGGAGGTGAAGGAGGAGGGAGGAGGGAAAAACGTCGCATTCGGTTATCAGCACTTTCCTGGCGTGGTGTCTAGTTGTCCAAAGTAGATCCTCACGTACATGCTCCTTCTACCTGTCTCATGCACGCCGGCATTGTGGAGTACACCAGCGCTGCGTTGCACGCGGATGCTGTGGTGTAGACACGCGTTGTGGCGTGCACAGGCGTTGCGGTGCACGCAAGCACTGTGGTGTACACAGGCGCTGTGTTGCATATAGTAGCTGCGGTGTGCACATGTACGCCGGCGCTGTAGTGTACGCGGGCCCTGTGGTGTACACGCGCGCTGCGTTGCACACGGTTGTTGCGGTGTACGCAAGCGTTGTGGTATACACGCGCGCTGTGGTGCACGCAAGCGTTGTGGTGTACACAGGCGCAGTGGGGCATATCGCCACCTACATGCTGCTCGCGTCGTCGTCGTCGTCGTCGTCGTCGTCGTCGTCGTCGTATTCGTCGTTGTCGTTGTCGTCGTCGTCGTCGTCGTCGTCGTCGTCGCTCGTCGCTCGGCGCGTCGCGCGGGCGCGGCTGCGGTGCCGGAGCCGCACGGCGGCGGGGGGGGCGTTACGTCATGCCCCTCTCCCCCCCCCCATGGCGCCCGTCATCGCTGAACATAAAGAAACGCGCCCCAGGCAGCCCTCGCGCGACGCCGAGGAGCAGCGCCTCATAAGATATGGATGTGCATTTCTCTGCGCGCGCGGATCCAGCCACGAGCACAGACAGCAGACAGCCAGCGCAAAACGGACAAGGACGAGCAACACAAGGCACCCACGGGGGCACGTATTGTCGGAAACGAATTGAATTCGTTCACGCACTTGTTCGACAAGTGATGGAGGGGGGTGTTTGTTCCACGACCAGCCAGACGACGCGACCATATCCATTTTAATGATCAAGCATGAGCCTTCGCGTTCACTGGCTGCTACCTCGACTGCAACATTCCCCTCGATGGGGCCAATGCCACCAAGCTGGACAAATCGGTGCGACCCACGAGATTTCTCGGCGTTCCGTGGATCATGTAGTGCGACTTCTGTTGTACGCCAGAAGACAGGGATCATCCAGATGGCCGCAGGCGCTGGGTGCGCGGGTCATGGCTCCAACGCGCACCAGTCGCACGTGCACCAGTGGCAAGGGACGCGCGATCGATTCCATAATGACCCTAGAGTCGGCCAGGCACTTTAGCCAAACGTTGGAGGTGGTCAGACAAGTACCGCGGGGGCCGCGCGTTGGACTGATGCTCAGTTTCGCAGCGAGGTTCGGAGTAAGTACACGTGCGAGTGCCGCTTTTACCAGTGGGACAGGATATCCCAAGTAATGTCCTCTTCACACCGGGAAAGAAGGAAATAACATCCGGCCCAGAGACCGTCAGCAATTTGCAGAGTGTACCGAGGAAGGCATGGAGGAAGACGAGCTTGTGAAACTGGACCACCAGCTCAGCCAAACCTGCGCCAAGGAGGTGCTAGGAAGGCGCGCGCGCGGGAAACAATTTCAAATTGCAGCTTCTGCAGTTCAAGACATAGACATCAAGGAACCGCCCACGTGGATCCGAAGCCCAATGGCCTTCAATGCAAGCCCGCGCGATGGCGAACAGCGCGGAGACATGGCGCGTGGGCCATGGTAGCAGAGCAGGCGCTGACCAGCTTTTGCGACGCGCGGCCCGGAGACAACGCGCGAGAAGGACAACCGACCAGCTGTAACCTGGCGGCTGTCAAGCAGTTGATAAATATGCAGAAAGGCCACCATGGACGAGCTAGACCAGCAGAAACCAACGCGCGGGGAACGCCGGCAGGACGAGTGACGGAGCTGACCCATCACGCGCTCAAAGGTAGCATCGCGGACGCACAGAGGAACGTTATCGGGGAGAGCATCGAGAACGCCAGCCGCCCGAACAAAAAAAAGCCCCGCGGCTGGGCCGCAATGGTGCCGGCGAGAATAGCAGAGCACCGAGGCGCGCCGAGGCCGCGCCCGGATAGCACTCCACGCCAGACATGAACGACGGGGGCGACTGCTGGCTTACAACATTGAGAGTCGCGCGACACAGCGCGGCGTCGCGCGCCGAACGGGCGCGGCAGGGAACAAGATCAGCAGTCAGATTCTGGGCGGAGCAAGCACTTTAAGGGTCAATGGAGAAGGGCGCAGGCGCCCCGGGAGGCCAGAGGAGAAGGACCTCAGCGAAGTCACCGTCGACCCCGAGTGAGGCGCGGCAGAGGGGGCAGAGGGCGACTTCCACGAGGGCGCCAATTTCTGAGCCGTCGCGCCGGGGAGATGCCGGCAAAGGGACACCGGCCCCCGCCGAGCTGAAGGGCGCGCGGATGGAGCCCAGGCGCAGGACGCCCGACTGCGCCGCGGCATGGGGGGGGCGGCCCGTCGGCGCGCTTTCCGCGCCGGCGCGGGGGCTGGGCCGCATCGGCATGCGCGAAGTCGGCCGGCCATTGGCGCGAGCGGCGGGCAGCGCCCTAAGGGCGCGGCAGCGGCGGGCAACTCCGCCCTACGTGCGTTCATGGTGGGCCGTGGACAGGCGGCGAATGCGCGGGTCAGTCTGTCAGGAGTTTCAGAGCAGTGCTACGGCAACTTCTACTTGGCCAAGCTCCTCGCCAAGGCGCAGAAGCTGGGGCGCCCGGCGACCGAGGTGCACCCGTGCGGGCCGATGCGCGCGGCGCCGCGCGTCGTCGAGGCATCGAGGGCCCAAGGCCCCCCGATCGCGCCGCGCAACAGTGTCGCGGCGGGCCGCAACCGCGCCGACAACGCATCGAGCACGACGCTTTATGGCACGCGGGAGCGGGCGCGCCAGAGGGCGCCCAAAGCATGGCCGCCATGGCAGCGCGTGGACGACGCCCAGATAAGAGCCGAAGGGCCGCGCTGCATCGCGGGGCGCCAGCTTGCGACCAGCGCAGTGGCCATCGTCGCCAGCTGCAGGCGATTATCTCGCCATCTCGAGCATGTCGGCCTCCCTCGCGTCGCGCCTGGCAGTCGGAGAAACGGCGGCGCAAGACGAGCGGGCCCGCGACCTGGGGCCGACCCAGGCCGACGCCACCAGATCTACGTCGCGACGAGGCCATCGCGCGAAGGCGGCGAAGAAGACCGCGCCGGAATCGCGCGGGCCTGGCCAGACACAGGTACAGGCGAGGAATCTCTCCCTGGGAGCGAGCCCATGCCCGCGGACATGCGGGCCACGCAGCAGCAATGGCCACGCGGCGATGGGGATGGCGCCGCGCGACACACAGCGCATCAGAGCAGAAGCGGCCGACATGGCAGGCTTCGCAGCAGGCCGCCGATGCGCGCCCGCAGCGGTGCCGGCAACGCATGGCCCGAAGGAACATTGATTGGACAGCCAGAGTCATCAGACAGGTGGGCGAGTCGGTAAGAATGTGGCGTTGCAGTGAGGATTTGCACAATCACCTCGCAGGAGGATGGCCGGCGGTGGCGGGGCACCTCAATGGAGTCGCCGGCAAAGGCCGACCGAATGTCGCCGCGGGGAGCACGGCGCTCTTGCAGCTCACCATGAAGCCCTAGAGCCCTAGAGCAAGCGAAGTGGAAGTGCCGCGAAGCAGACGAGTCTGCCGACCGCGTCAGAGACGCGTGGATGATCGGCGACATCCAGCAGGCCGGCTTGACAGTGAGGAGGCCAACATGCGGCCGCGGCTTCCTCGCGGGGACAGGCCAGCAGACGTCCTGAGGTCCAAGGGCTGCAGAGAGCCGGGCGCATCAGGGAAGCGGCGCGGCGCGCGGAGGTTGGGGCGGTGGAGACAGCAACGCGCGCGGCCATTTGGATATGCCAGGAGCGCCACGCAGCAGTCTGATAGGTTCAGCCGAAGCGCGCCCGATGCCGCGCGGACGAAGACGACGCGCAGTTCCACCGTCTCCGCGGGCGCCCAGCCACGCGGGATGTAGACCGCCAGTGGAACGAGCAGACGGCCGACCTCAGAGCCAGGGCCGGATCGGTGAGGGGCGACCCACGGGGCGTGGCGCTCTGGTTCCGCGGCGCCCTACCGGAAGAACTGCGCCCAGCGAGCGCCGGTCAGGTGGGAGTTTTCGGACCGACGCAGAAAGACAGGACCGGTCAAAGCGGCGCATCTTTTGCAGACGGATCAGCCACAACGCCAGGCACGCGTGCAGCGCTCGCTTGATGGGGCACCGCCATCGTCAACAACGACGACACGGATTACGAGAGCAACGACGACTACGCAGGATGGTTTGGAGAAGTAGTGGCCTCAGACCATCGGCGCCGCGGAGTTGGCGGCAGCGCGCTGGGCCTTCAGGCTTGCCCGCGGCACCATCGCTATCGTCAGCGGGTCTTAAATTGTCGTCGACGGTCGGAGGAGCGGCAGATAATTTGCGCCGCGAGCAACCTTGGCCAGGCGGCGGCAAATGCCAGGAGAGGTGATCGCCAGCCGGGCGCAAGGAGCACGCGGAGCGTGCATCGCCAAAACTCGCACGTGGACATCGGCGCTGTCCAACGCACGCGGCGGCCCATCCGCATCACCGGAGGTCTCGCATATATGGCTGCGCGTAGAGAAGGGCAAATAAGGCCGCCTACCACACCGCCCCCCAGCTGCAGAACAGGACTGGAAGGGAGCTACTTCTTAGGAGGGCGCGAAGATACAATGGCGCCACGACGACCCACATTGCCGGCATGGGGCGCCCGAGACGATAGCGATATTGCCGAGCTGGCAGTCGCGGCGAGGCGCCCGCGCGCAGCAGACAGCCGCAGGGCGCCACAAGCCACCGCGTGCATGGGGGCGCAGACGGAATGTGAGTGTTTTTCAGTGCGGCAGAGTGCCTGGGAAGCATGCGGCCACGGATTGAACGCAGCAGCGTGACTGCAATTCCATGCCCGTTTGCAGTGACCACATGGGCACTAGATACCCGGGACTCCAAGTCCGAGTGCAATGCGCTCACGCAGCACGGTTGCACATGCCACTCGCGCGACCTCGGGCACGTGCATGGGCGACGCTGGCGTTGGGCGCGCGGGGCGATGGGGTCACTGGCATCCAGCGGGCGCAGCAGGGTGTGCTGACTCGAAAACCCGCGCAGGAAGTAAAGGACAGGCGCGGCCCGGCCCGGCGCCGGCTGGCGGGCCTCCGCAACGGTTGACCACCCCAGCCAGGACGAGCGCGCCGGCCAGACGGGACAGAGGCGGCACAACCAGACCATGATAAAAGCAAGGGCAAGACCCCGCGCGCTGACAAGGGCGCGCGCGCGCCGGCAGGTAAGGACGTGGAGGCATGGAGGATTGGAACGCACCACGCTGTAGACCTGCAAGCAAGAGGGCAGCGCCTGCGACCGGGCCGCGCGCGACATTCCAGTCGCGGGCAGGCAAGTAGCGAGGTCGGACGTCGACGCGTAGGAGCCGAGCAAGAAGGCAAGCTGCATCGACAGAACAGAGTGCCAGGCCAACTCTTCAGAACACTGCGACGAGCCTGGGGCTAGCATAGGAGCCACGCGAGCAGCAGTCGAAAATGATGGGCCGAATGGCGAAGAAGCGAAGCGCATGGGCGCCGAGCCAGAGCGCACCCGACCAAACCAGACGAAAGCGAGCAGTCCATTGTCAAGTAGCCAGCGCACGGAGAGCGTTAATATGGCGGACAACAGAGACTGACAGAATTACAGCGGTAAGGAGCTGGGCACGAATGTACGTCGGCCACCAAGTGGAATAGCTGCTGCGGAGGGTCAACCTGGCAGGGGGGCGAGGCAATGCCACCGACGACAAACATGGGAAGACGACGAGCGGGCTGCCGGGAAGGAGGCGACCATATTCAGAGCGTGAATTACCTACCCCGCTTTCGCTTCCAGGCAAAACCAAGCCATGCCACGCGCCTCCTCGTCAAGCGGCCCGACCAGTACAGGCCGCAGTTTGGCATCGTTTGGTATTTCTTGGAAGCGAGGGTGGTCAAAAGCGAGGTAGGTTTGTTTTCCCCCTACATATGGGTATCAGAGTGGAGTGCGGCACCACCGCGCGAGCACGGCCAGGACGGCAAAGGGCTTGGATTTGCAGCGCTTGCCCAGATGGGGGGCGAGCTCCACGGCAGAAGCGCGGCGGCCAGCGCGGATGGCCCAGCGGAGGCAGTTGCCAGGCGAGAGTTGCATAATTGTCCGAAGATCATCGCAGGATGGCCTTGGCCTGGATGCTGGGCGTGGGCGAATCAGGATGCGACAGTGAAGATGAATGGATATGCGGGTGCGTATCGCACGCGTGAGCCAGGTTGGCCTGGGCAAGGATGGGGCCATTATCCTGCGGGGCCCACGACCAGGCCATGCGCTACCTAGCCGCGCGCATCTGCGCATCTGCGTGGCGGCGCGCCGGAAAGGAGGACCTTAACGACGAGCCTGCGCGAGGAGATTCAACCACTTCGGGCGAGCCTCGGCCCCCAGAGCGACGCTGGGGCGAGAACGGCAAGCGCCCCCAACATCGCAGACACATCAGAACACGAGGGCATGCCAACGCAGCCTTGAAGGAGGGGAGACCCGTGCTACGCGCCGCAACTGCCAGGCCGAACTTCGAAGAGGACGACAGCTTCAGCCAGCCCGGAGGAGAGAGGCGCACAGGCGCCGCGAGCAGAGGAGGCCGACGCAGTCGACGGTGGAGACCCAGCTGGCCGAGGGCCCCATCTCCAGGCGCCCGCCGAGGGCGCGGACACCTACGGGGAGGAAGTGGCAGCGGCGGCAGCGCAGGCTCCAGCAAACGGCCCGTCGGGAAGGGCAACCTAGCGACCTGGCGCGGTAGTGCACGCGCAGACTACGCAGTGCAATTTGGAGTGGAGTGCGGCGGGCTCCAGCTGCACGAGCGCGAGCAGCTTGATGGACTTCAGCAGCATCACCGCAAGAAGCGCTACGGACTCGAGCAGCACCGCCGCGAGCAGAATGGCGGGCTCCAGAAGCTCCATCGCGAGCAGTGCGGTGGACTCCAACAACGCCATCGCGAGCAGTGCGACGGGCCCCAGCAGCACGGACGCGAGCGGGATGATGAGTTCCAGCCGCTGCACCGCGAGCAGCGCGACGGTCTCCAGCAGCACATCCATGAGCAGCGTCCTGGACGTCAGGGGCACCATTGTGAAGCACGGCAGACTCCAGCAGCGCGATCGCGGGCAGCATGGCGGGCCCCAGCAGCACCATCGCGCGCAGCACGGCCGGTTCCACAAGCAAGACTGCGAGAGGCATCCCGGATCCCAGCAGAGCCATCGCGCGCGCGACAGGCCCCAGCAGCGGGACCTTGCGCAGCATGGCGGATTCAAGCAGCATCATCGCCAGCAGTGAACGCCATAACCTGCTCCAGCAGCGCCATCTCGAGCAGCGCGATGGGCTCTAGCGGCGCGTCCTTGCGCGGCAGGGCGGGCTCCAGCAGCGCAATCGCGACTCCAGCAGCGCGGCCGCGAGCAGCGGGGCGGACTCGAGCAGCGCCATCACGAGCGGCAAGGCAGACTCCACCAGCACGTTCGTGAGCCGCGTGGCGGACTCCAGCAGCGCCATCGCGGGCGCTGTAAGCGGCGCCGCAGAATCTAGGCGCCGCCGCCGCGAGCCGCGCGACGGAGCCCAGCCGCGCCGCCGGCGACGCCGCCAAGAGAGCATGAGCATCGCGGGAGTTAGAACGCAAAGTCCATGGGGGGCCCCGCGGAGGGGCCCCCTCGAGCTCAGCGCCGCCGCGCGGAGCTGGACAAAGACTAGCGAGCCCCCGGGGGGGGGGGACTTCAGGCGCGCGGTCGCCAAGTGCAGCGCGCAGACTAACGAGGGGGGGCTACTCGAGCGAAGCCAGCCAGACAGAGCTGCGGATCACCAAGGGCTGAGAGGCAGACAGTCTAGCCAGGCACCCTCGCGCAGTCGCTGGGCCCTCACCCAGGTGGACCAGAGAACGCTGCCGCGAGGCGCGCTTCGGTTGCGAGAGAGCCCCCCCCCCCGCCCACCACGCGCGGCGCGAAGAGGCAAAGAGCGCGAGCGCGACTGGAGGCTGTGCCAAGCGCCCGACCCAGCGCTCGAGGCGGCCCAGGGCATCACCACACATATCCCATATGCGATGGAGGACCAGGCGAAGTGGTGGGCCCCCGCCGACGGCAAACGCGCGCTGAAGAGTTGGAGGGCAGCTTGCGTTCCGCACGTGAAGCACGCGATGCAGGCACAGGCGTGCAACATCATCGTGGAGCACTTGCCACAGCAAGAACGAACCAGCAGGATGCGCAGATTGCAAGAGGAGGTCTGCCAACGAGCGTGGCTCATCAGCGCGCGGATCCGCAGGGCAGCCAGAGCCCAGGCAGCGGACGGCTGCGCTGCCGGTGGCGTCGGCAGGGCAGCGGAAGGGCACCAGCGCGTGGCGGCGTTCCTCGCGGATCACGGGAACAAGGTGTCGCAGCAGCCGCGAGAGACGGAGACGAAGCAGCAGCCCCAGCAGCCCCAGCAACACAACCTCAGAGGGGAGCGCACCCCGAGCTGCAGAACGACCTGATGCAAAATGAGGCGAACAGGGGCAAGGAAAGCTCCGCAGCCAGCGTGGCGGCGCTCCTGCAGTGGCGACGGCGGCGGCGGCGGCACGGCCAGCAGCAGGTCCACCAGAAGGACAACGGCACGGCGGTGAGGCACATGCTGAAGACGGGCCCGCGTCAACCCGAGACAGCGACCACCTGGCGGCAGCAGCTGATGAGCCAGGTGGAAGCCGCGCTGAGAAAGCCCAAGCCAGAGCGGACCGCCGCCAACGACGTGGGCCAGGGACCGCAGCAACCGCCGCCAGCGAAGCGGCAGCGCACAGCGGCCGAGGGCCAGCAGGGCAGCCAGCGAGGGCCGTCCATCTCCTTGCTGTTCATTAGTGGGCCTGCTCGGTGGCATCGCGCCCTGCTCTCCAGCAGCGTCCGGGCGTTGGGGGCTTTGCGCGTCGCTGGGGGCGGAGGGCGGACGCGGCCGCCGGGAGGCCGCCGGAGGCGGCGAAGGCACGTGCCAGCCGAGGCGAGGCCGCCGCGTCGCGCGGGGACGCAGAGCCACAGGTGAACCGAGGGTGGCCCGTGCCGCGCCGAGCGCATCGGAGTACGCTCGGAACGGGGTCGGGGGGGGGGGGGGGGGCGCGCGGCCTGCTCCCGGATGCAGCGCGTCCTAAGCAGCGTCCGCCTTCCTGCAGTCTCCTCCTTGCGTTTCTTCCTCCTCTTTCTTCTCCTCCTTTTCCTCCTCCTCCTCCTCCTCCTCCTCTTCCACCGTCTCCTCCTCCTCCTCCTCCTCCTCCTCCTTTTCCTCTTCCTCCTTTTCCGCCTCCTCCTCCTTTTCCGCTATCCCGAGGCCCCTTCGCGTAAACAATCGCGAAGGAAGATTTTGGGCGAGTTTCGGCCTCCTGGGGCCCTCGCCGGGTCACGGGGCCGACTCGGGATGACAAATTTGTCTTGCAGAGGAGGTCCAGACCTCTGGGCCTAAGGGGGGCCAGCAACGCGAAACGATCATGGCGTCGTGGGTCTGGGTCCATCGCCTCCCGCCGCTTCGCGCATCCGCTCCCGTTGTCCCCTGCCCGCTCGCGCGCTCTCGCGTCTTCGGCATGGGGGCCACGTGCGAACCCGACCCCGACCCCTGCCGAGCGAAGTGAACCCCACCATCCCCTTCAGAAATCGTGGGGGGAAGCATGTTGCCAAACCATTTCCATGTTGCCAAACCATTTCCAGATATTTAGAAAATGTGTTAAATCTGGTTGATCAATGTTTAGAATAATGTTTAAAACATTTCCAGGACATTCGCCTACATTTTTTAACACATTTTCACTTCGATGATCGGACTGTTAGGGTGTCCGTTGTCGTGGCATCCACAAGGGTATGGGGTCGGGTTCGCATGTGGCCCCCCATGCGGCCCGTGCCCGCACCTCGCGCAGATCCCCTCCCTGGGGCGCGCCCAGGACCGCAACTCCTCCACGCGTTGTTGAGCCCCCCTCGTAGCAAAATGGGCCTGACCCTCTACAGGAGGAATATTCGACCATAGTCAAACAATAGTCTGGGGACGATGTTTTGTGTTTTTTATATATCTTGAGCATTCTTTGGGTCTTTTCGGTTTTTCGTCCAAAATCCGCCGGTAGGGGGACATGCCCGCCCTAACCCCCGTACGACAGGGGGGTCCCGCGACGCAGGCCGTGCAGCAGGGGCTCGACCACCAGAAGCCTTCACAAGAAGCTCAGGAGGGGAAAAAACACACAGACACAATTAATCGTCGACCCTCAGGAAAATATGGGAAAATTTGGGAAGTGGGGGGGAAGACAGAAACCCAGAAAATATGAGAAAATATAGGGAATCTTTTTATTTGTGTGTATTTATTTGTGTGTCCCAGGGCCCCTTCAAAGAAGCCCAACCCTGGACCCCCAGGGCGTCCATCGACGTTTTGGCGCGGGGGCGTCACGCATTTCCATCAGCAGAAGCATCGGAACTCCAGAAACACGGGGCCCCCTGGAGGCAAGCGGGGCGTTCCTTGGCACGGGTCTCCACTGCAGGGGGCCGCGCCCCAGTACTTGCGGGCCGCGCCTCCAGAATCGGGGTCCGGGCGGACGAAACTGGGATCGGCGTCACCCCAGCATACTTACACTATATGTGCGTCTCCCCCCCAGGGGCGCCGCGCGCATTGAGAAATCGTATAGTACATGCGTCGTGGCGGGCGCTTTCTGGCCACCCGGCTCGGGGAACGATGTACTACAAAGTGGATATACTATATGTTCGGGTCGGACGCGCGCCTCCAGGGAGGACATCTAGTGTTAGTATGTCGCTGTGCGCCCCATGGCGAAAGTATGGGTTCTGAGGAAAATCCTGGAGGCCTCGCGCGGCGCGTAATAGTAGTATGATCTAGTCCACTTGTCCGTTCCGTGAGCTATAGGTCGACGCTCGCGCGGCTATGCTCAGGAGTCAGTCCGACGTAAGTCCGACGCAGTCCGACGTGAACCCGACGTAAATCCGACGTAGGTCCGACGTAAATCGGATCTCAAGTTGCCGCGCGAGGCCTCCAGGATTTTCTTCGTAATGTGTGGGGGGGGGGGATGCGAACGCTGCTGCGCACCGCTGGCTTCGGCCCCGCCGCCGCTGGGGCGCTGCCTTCTTCGTCGACGCGCCGGCGGGGCCTCTGGTGGCGCCCCAAAGAGGGGCACTGTGCGAGCCGGCGGCACGCGGCTGCTTCGGTGGCCCTCCTTATGACCAGCCTGGAGCATATCCTTATCCCTATGATGGGCACCTCCGCATCACGATGCCAATCTTAGGGATCCCCTTCTTTTTTGAGGGCGGATCCCTAAGATTGTCATCGCCTTTTGGCGTGTCGATCTTGGGGATAGGGACACGTTCGAGGCTGGTAACCTTAGGGGGTCGGGCAAGGACACGGCGCGAGCTGTCCGACTGCAGGAGGGGGGAAGAGGGGAGGGCGGCAGCCGCGGAGGGCGGGAGGGAGAGGGGGGACATCCACGGCGTGGAAAAACCCCACCGTGGGCGGCCGGCGCGGCCCCCCCCCCCGACAGACACGCGGCGGTGTGGGTTCTTCCATTCAGGAGGGGAAAAACACACACAGACACGATGAATCGTCGATTCCCAAGAAAGTACGGGAAAATATGGGAATTGGGCGGGAAGACGAACACCCAGAAAATACGGGAAAATATGGGGACTCCTTTTATTTGTGTCTATTTATTTGTGAGTCCCAGGGCCCCTTCATCCATGCGCGACCCCCGAGGTCCTGACCCCTTTCCCGGCGGTAGGTTTTCGTCTTGGATCGATTCTTGATGGCCCCACGGCCCAAACGGCGGACCCACGGGGCCGCCTCCAGGGAGAGAAACGCGGAGGCCTGGATTCATTAGAACTGCACATTAAAAACATATATCTACGCATATACATACACATGTTACGTGTACCTGGGCCCCTCTCCTGGCCCGCTTTTCCTCTCTGATCCAGCGTTGCCAATCTGCACAACATCGTGAGACATCACTTCGGCTTCAGATCATGGGAGCCTTGTGTGCCCTTGCAATGAATTCCGTCCTCAGAGTGCACTATCGTCGATTAGCGTCTGGTAGTCGATGATTTCGCGTCGATGAGCGTCGATTAGCGTCGGTTAGCGTCGGCTTGTTGTCGACTAACATCGGTTAGCGTCGATTCGCAAGAGCCAGCAAGATGGTATGGGAGGCTTCCATGAGCTGCCACCGGACATCACGACCACAGCCCCAGGCCCGATCTTTCGTCGCCGTGTTGCGAGCCGCATTGATCCGGAGGGTCCTGGCGCCCCCGACAACTCGCACCCACAACTACCTATACGATACCCAGAGCTCCTGGGGTAGAATTCCGGGGGTGGGGGGCATGGGTGTGTGTTGTCGGATGGGGGTCGCCGCTCGAACCGGAGCCCCCCGACAACTCGCACCCATCCCTATGACGCCTTCATCGCGTTACCCCTCCCCGTTGTTCCTCCCTACAGGTCTGAGCGCGTGTTGTGCGATCAGTCGGTAGCAAGATCATAGGAGCCTGGTATGCCCTCTCAGTCCCGTTTTCAGCGTCGACTAGCGTCGATTAGCGTCTGGGAGTCGATGAGATGGCGCCGATTCAGCGTCGATTATCGTCGACCAGCGTCGATCTAGCGTCGAGTCAGCGTCGATTCGCGTCGATTGGCGTCGATCAGCGTCGATCAGCGTCGATTCGCAAGAGCCGACGAGATGGTATGGGAAGCTCTCATGAGTTGCCACCGAACTTCCCAGAGATCCGATGCCGTGATTTTTTCAGTGCGGGGCCCCCGGAAGTCTCGACCCACCCCCCAGCACCGGGCTTCCATCCCGAGCCGTGTGTTTTGGCGCTCTGGGGGCCCGGCGAGGGCCCCTCGAGGCCGAAAGCTGCGAGAAACCGCCGCCCTGATATTTCTTCAATGCGTTGGCTCTCCGGGTTCCCCTGACCTTCCAGGAGGGCTAAAAAAATAGCACCCGACCTAAAACCTATCCTAGAGCTATTCTACGCCTTGGTGAAAGGCTGTTTCGCTCAGCTTTTTAGGCTTTTAGGCCTCCAGTGCTAAAAAATAGCTCTCTGGAAGGTCAGGGTCTTGGCCCCCCGTGAGGCCTCCGCGCGCAAGCCTCGCCCCTGCCCCATCGAGGCCGAGAGCTGCGAAAAACCTCCGCCCTGAATTTTTTTCAATGCGTTGGCTCTCCGGGTTTCCCTGGCCCCCCGCGAGGCCTCCGCGCGCAAGCCTCGCCCCCGCCCGCTGGGCGCCGGCGCCCGCGCCGGCAGCGCGCGGGCGGCGCCCGCCGCCGCGGCGCCCGCGGCGCCCGCGGCCGCCGCGGCGCCCGCGGCGGCCGCGGGCCCGCCGCGGCCGCTGCGGAGCCGCGCGGCCCGCCGGGAGCCTGACCTTCCCAGGAGGGCTAAGAAATAGCACCCGGCTTAAAAACCGATCCCCCAGAGCTATTCTACGTCTTGGTTTCAGGCTGTTTCGCTCAGCTTTTTAGGTTTTCAGGTCTCCAGTGCTAACAAATCTTGGCATCGCTTGGACGTGTGTATTTTTCCTTCGGCGAGGACCATCGAGGAGCATCCTTGATCACCTGGCGAGAAAGCCACGCGCAAAACCCGAAAAAACACAGGGAATGGACGTCCGAGCGATGGCCAGTCCAGGCTTGATCATTTGGCGAAAAAACCACGCACAAAACCAACAAAAAGCACAGGGAATGGACGTCCGAGCGATGACCAGTCCAGGAGGGCTAAGAAATAGCACCCGACTTGAAAACCTATCCCAGAGCTATTCCACGTCTTGGTTTTAGGCTGTTTCGCTGAGTTGTTTTGGTTTTTAGGCCTCCCGTGCGAACAGATAGCTCTCTGGCATCGCTTGGACGTGTGTATTTTTCCTTCGGCGAGGACCATCGAGGAGCATCCTGGATCATCTGGCGAAGAAGCCACGCACAAAACCGAAAAACGCACAGGGAAATGGACGTCCGAGCGATGGCCAGGGTCCAGGAGGGCTAAGAAATAGCACCCGACTTGAAAACCTATCCCAGAGCTATTTTCTACGTCTTTGTGTTAGGCTGTTTCGCTCAGCTTTTTAGGTTTTTAGGCCTCCGGTGCCAACAGATAGCTCTCTGGGAGGTCAGGGGAGGGGGGCGGCGGCGGCTGGGGGGCTCGGCGGCGGCAGTCTCGAGTCGGGCATGTGCCTCTACAGTTGTGGAGGACGGTCAGTGGAGAGGAAGCATGTTGCCAAATAGTTTCCAGATGTCTAAAACATGTCTTTTTTCCTGCATTTGTAAGTCCTTGTTTAAATTCAATGATAGGATTGTTAGGGTGTCCGTTGTCGTGGCATCCACAACTCTACAGGAGGAATATTCAAGAGTAGTCAAAGCATAGTCAGGAGACGATTTGTTGCTGACAATTCCTGCCTATTTTCGCGCATGTTTCGTTTGATTCTTTTGATTTTTCGTCCAAGACCCCCCTGTGGGAGGACATGCCCGACATAACAGCAGCTTCGAGGGGGGGTTCCCCCGGATTCTCTGAGGGGCAAGGTTCGAGGGAGCCTTGAGACGGGGGTCAATGCAGACGGGGGTCAGCCAGGGCACCAGATCCTGCAGGATCCTGCGAAGACCCCCTCTGGTTGACCCGGGTTAGCGAGCCGCTCGTGGCCGCGAGGCGGCCGCGCCTGTTGGTTGACCCGGGTTTGCGAAGACCTGCATTGCAGTCTTTTTGTTCCTGCACTGCAGTTTTTCGGTTTCCTGTTGACCCGGGTCTGGATTGACCCGGGTCAGAAGATCCCCGAGGTTCGGGGGGTGGGGCGGGTGGTAACGGGGGGTGACCCAGATTGGGGGGAAGAAAAGGGCTCCTGCTCCTCCGCCTCCTCCTCCACATCCTCCTCCTCCTCCTCCTCTTTATCCTCCTCCTCCTCCTGACCGAAGTACAATGGGAGAAGGAGGAGGATGAGGAGGAGGAGGAGGAGGTGGAGGAGGAGGAGGGGGCGGAGGAGGGGGAGGAGGAGGAAGAGGAGGAGGAGGAGGCGGAGGAGGAGGAGGAGGCGGAGGAGGATAAGGAAGATGAGAAGAATGAGAAGGAGGAGGAGGAGGAGGAAGAGGAGGAGGAGGGGGAGGGGGAGGCGAAGGATGATAATGAGAAGGAGGAGGAGAAGGAGGAGGAGGAGGAGGAGGAGGGGAGGGGGAGGAGAAGGAGGAGGAGGAGGAGCAGGAGGACGAGGAGGAGGAGGAGCAGGAGGAGGAGGAGGAGGAGGAGGAGGAGAGGAGGAGGAGGATGTGGATGATGAGGAGGAGAGGGAGGAAGAGGAGAATGAGGAGGGAGGAGGAGAACGAGGAGGAGCAGGAGGTCGAGGAGGAGGAGGAGGAGGAGGAGGAGGAGGAGGAGGAGGAGGGGGAGGAGCAGGAGGAGAAGGAGGAGAAGGAGGAGAAGGGGGAGGGGATGTGGATGCGTGATGCGTTCGCTGCTGGTGGGCAGCAGGGTCCGGGGACTGATTTTGTGCGGGGGTTCTCGCCGTGGGCAGGCTTGCGCCGCGTATTGGCGCGGCGGCGATGCTGGCCTGGCGCCCTGGGGAGCAGCGGGGGAAGGGCTGGAGTTTGCAGGGGGAGGAGGAAGAGGAGGAGGAGGAGGAGGAGGAGGAGGAGGAGGAGGAGGAGGAGGAAGAGGAGGAGGAGGAGGAGGAGGAGGAGTGAGGGGGAGAACGCAGGAGGAGGAGGAGGAGGAGGAGGAGGAGGAGGAGGGGGCGGATGAGGAGGAGGACAAGCTAGGTGCGCTCGCGTCATATCTGACATCCTACCCCTCCCTCCCATTCCTTACCATGGCGCAGATTCCCTCTCTACTCGCTCAGTCGGATGTCGAGCAGGGCAATGATCCCGAAAGGGTACGCGATGCATTGTAGAGCACGGCATGGCATGGCGTAGAAGAGCACCGCAAAGCGTAGTATCAACCTAGCAT
>CAUYUJ010001292.1:553003-620503 GCA_963575745.1 Prorocentrum cordatum
CCTCCTCCTCCTCCTCCTCCTCCTCCTCCTCCTCCTCCTCCTCCTCGTCGCCGTTGCCGTCGGCGTCGTCCAGGAGCGTCATGAGGACGCACGTGCACAGGAGTCCACGTGGGCATCGGCGCGCGAGGGTTTTGTGACAGGGGAGGGTGGCTTCCCGAAACAGGAGCCGTATTCACGTGCGCGGCTGGGCGCGCACGTCTGTTTTGGGCTCCCTAGTCGTCGTCGCCGCCGCCGCCACTACCGTCCCCTTAGCCGTTGCCGTTTCCGTCGTCGTCGTCGTCGTCGTCGTCGTCGTCGTCGTTGTTGTCGACGCCGTCGTGGTCGTCGCCGTCGTCGTCTTCGTCTTCGTCGTTGTCGCCGTCGTCGTCGCCGCCGCCGCCGCCGCCGTCGCCGCCGTCGTCGCCGCCGCCGCCGCCGCCGCCGTCGCCGCCCTTCCTCGTCCAGGCGGTGGCCGTGCCGACCGTGGCCGGCGCGCTCCTCGCCGCGGGCCTGGGGGCGGTGCTGGAGGGGCGGCGCGGGCGGCGCGGCGGCGCGGCGAGGCGCCGTCTCGCCCGCGGGGAGGGGAGGCCTCGTTGGAGGGGGGCTGCTCGAGGAACGTGGGAGGGGGGGAGTCACCACCCACCAAACCACCCCAACCAAACCCGAAGGCTCAGATTTACCCTCGATTTCTAGTGGGGGGGGGTCCGGGAACATCGATAAAACACATATGGAGCCCATACCCCCCCCAACCCGAAATTCGGGTCTTCGGGTTGGGTTGGGGTGGTTTGGTAGGTCGTCAGGGAGCTCGGTGGGGGGGGGGGAGGCCTCGTGGGGGAGCGGAGGCCTCGTGGTAGGGGGAGGCCTCGCTGGGGGGGGGGGGGGGCACCCTTAGGGGAAGAAAAATCGCCACAAACGTGAACTCTTGGCGCTCCGCGCGGATTTCTCGGATCCGCGCTGGTCACCCCCGGCGGCGCCTCCGGCGCCGCCCTGGCGCGCTCAACGCAGATCCAAGAAATTCGCGCAGAGCGCCAAAAGTTTATGTTTATGGCGTTGTCTCTTCTTCTAGATATTGCTAGAGTGGAAACCCATGCCAACAAACACCCTGCCTGCCTCCAGGGTGCCCTGGGTTTCCTGGTTTTCGACGGTTTCGCCATGGAGAGCGCGACGTTCCCACATCAAAGATCAATGGACGCCCTGGGGTCTCAGGGTTGGGTTTCTTGTGAGAGGTTTCTCGTGGTCAAGCTCCTACAACGCGCAGTTTTTGCGGCGCCGACCGTGCGGCCAGGGTGCCCCGCCGCAGGGGTCGTTCGGCCGTCCGCGCCAGGGCGCCCAACTCCGCAAAAGAAAATGCGCTCGCACGCAAACACTTCCATTTTCTCGTCACCCCTGAGCCGCCCCGAAGGCACTTCCAGACTGCCTTCGGCGCGACGTGGGCGCCCGTGTCGCGCGCGTCGCCCATGTCGCCCACGTCGCCCATGTCGCCCGCGTCGCCCACGGCGCGTCCTCCTCTCGCTTTCGCCTGTTTGGGCCTGTCGGGTGGCCCTGGTCGCCTCGGCCGGGTTCGCCCCGAAGTGGTGGCCAGGGCGCACCCCCGAAGGTCCGCGGAGTGGCAGTGTCGGTGCCCTGTCTGGTTTCCCCAGGCATGCTCGGGGGGGGACAGATCCCCCACCCTGACACGTCGATTCGTGAATTGCCTGTTCTCGGTTCTCGAGAGGGCGCCGCGGCCGTCGTTTTCCAGGCTTGCGCCCGCCAGGTCTGGGCCCGGGGTCGCGTTCACTAAACCACGTCTTAC
Source organism: Prorocentrum cordatum (assembly GCA_963575745.1). Lineage (NCBI taxonomy): Eukaryota > Dinophyceae > Prorocentrales > Prorocentraceae > Prorocentrum > Prorocentrum cordatum. The sequence continues at coordinate 554,775 of CAUYUJ010001292.1, forward strand.
CAAAGGGGGTTCTGTCCATCCCCGAGATGCCCCTCCTCGCGAAAAGGCGCCTCACCCCGGCGTTTCTGAGCGCTCTCGGCGGCTTCCCAGTCTCGGGATGCGCTTCGGCAGCTGCGCCTGGCAGAGGGCGTGCTGGGGGTGCCTGGATCGTCCCGAACGGCTCCCCGAGACCCGAAGCATTGGCCGAAGCCTGAGTGACGGTGGGCGTGGGGAGATGGGGCGGGAGGGGGAGGGGGAATTGACGTATACTTCTTCGTTCGAGAGTGTCTTATTTCGAAGAACTGGTCGTCACTTTGAATTGTTTGCAGCACGGACACGCGGCTTCATTCATTCATTCATTCGGGGCAGAGCTTATCTCTTTGAGTAGGGGGCTTCATGAAGTGTTTGCACGACTGAGCGGGTAGATGGCGGGAATGGCAGGTTTGAACAGCAGCTTCTCATAGCATAGCGCGGTGGGCGGGTAGCGTCACCCTGGCCCAATAGGGGAAGACTTTCACTCCAGCAGAGGGTCCCTAGTAGCAGCAAATGTGAAGAGACGGGTCGGCGAGTAGGAGGTCGGCTAGTGTAGACGTGCATTCCCAAGTTTTCCTGTGCATCCTTTGGCGTGGGAAGGGTGAGCGCAGGGTCATGTGCACCGTATTGAAGTATGCTATGAGGGGTCGTGGTCGTGTGACAGGTGATAGAGCACGTCCATGTGCACCGGTGTGCGTTAAGGGGTCGTGACCGTGTGACGGGAACGAGGCCATGCACACCGTAGAGTTCTTACAATTGACCGTGGTCGTGTGGCAGGGGCTTCAGCACTCACTGCCCTGTGCACCGTAATTTTTGTAAGGAAGGTCGCACGACCATGTGCAACGTAGTGTTGGTTGTGTCATCATGGATCGCGGCCATGTGACAGGGAGGGGAGCATGGCCATGTGCACCGTAGTCAACTGTTTCCACGGACGTTGCCCGTGTGACAGGGTCTCAGGGGTGAGAGCACTGCAATGTGCACCGTAGTCTTTTGTCTACCTAGGAACCGTGGTTGTTTAGAGTCAGAGTACGGCAATGCGCACCGTAGTGTGTTATGACAAGGATCTTTCCCGTGGAACAGGAGTGGTCGCACGACCATGTGCAACGTAGCATTTTTTTGTCACAAGGGGTCGTGGCCATGTGACAGGGAGGGGAGCATGGCCATGTGCACCATAGCCAACTGTTTCCACGGACGGTGCCCGTGTGACAGGGTCTCAGGGGTGGAGAGCACGGTAATGTGCTCCGTAGTGTTTTTTCTACATAGAAATCGTGGTTGTTTGGAGTCAGAGTACGGCAATGCGCACCTCAGTGTGTTATGAAAAGGATCTTCCCCGTGTAACAGGAGTGGTCGCACGACCATGTGCAACGTAGCGTTTTTATGTCACAAGGGGTCGTGGCCATGCGACAGGGAGGGGGGCATGGCCATGTGCACCGTAATCAACTGTTTCCACGGACGGTGCCCGTGTGACAGGGTCTCAGGGGCGAGAGCACGGCAATGTGCACCGTAGTGTTTTTTCGTGGTTGTTCTAGATTGGCACCGTGGTTGTGTTATGGGAGTGGGAGTACGGCAATGCGCGCGGTAGTTCGTTTTGGAAAGGGATCGCTGCCGTGTGACAGGGATGAGGGCACGGCCATGCGCACCGTAGTGTGTTTTTCCCAACCATCCTGTGGTGTTGGGTCCTCGTTTTGAAGAGACGGTGCCCCGCGTTCCCGCCGCTCCCGCTCCTCCTCTCCGCCCTCTCATCAGCGGCCTCGGGCCATTTCGGCACCCCCCTCACGAGGATCGTGGCCCCATAGGGAGCTCCACCGAAGGCCCCAGTGGCAGGGTTCGAATGGCGGCCCCGCGCCATTTTGGCGGACCCCTCACACGGTTCGTGGCCCCATAGGGAGCTCCACCGAAGGCCCCAGTGGCAGGGTTCGCATGGCGGCCCCGCGCCATTTTGGCGCACCCCTCACACGGTTCGTGGCCCCATAGGGAGCTCCACCGAAGGCCCCAGTGGCAGGGTTCGCATGGCGGCCCCGCGCCATTTTGGCGCACCCCTCACACGGTTCGTCGTGGCCCCATAGGGAGCTCCACCGAAGGCCCCAGTGGCAGGGTTCGCATGGCGGCCCCGCGCCATTTTGGCGCACCCCTCACACGGTTCGTGGCCCCATAGGGAGCTCCACCGAAGGCCCCAGTGGCAGGGTTCGCATGGCGGCCCCGCGCCATTTTGGCGCACCCCTCACACGGTTCGTGGCCCCAAGGGAGCTCCACCGAAGGCCCCAGTGGCAGGGTTCGCATGGCGGCGCCGCCCCCTTTCTCGCGCCCCCCTCACACGGTTCGTGGCCCCACAGGGAGCTCCACCGAAGGCCCCAGTGGCAGGGTTCGCATGGCGGCCCCGCGCCATTTTGGCGCACCCCTCACACGGTTCGTGGCCCCATAGGGAGCTCCACCGAAGGCCCCAATGGCAGGGTTCGCATGGCGGCCCCGCGCCATTTTGGCGCACCCCTCACACGGTTCGTGGCCCCATTGGGAATTCCTGTTGCTTCGTCCCCCTGCCTTGCGGTTCTCACGCTTGCGTATGGTTGGGTCTTTCGCCAGGATAATTTTCACAAGTGGCCGTGTGCTTTGGGTGAGGGCACGGCCATGTGCACCGTACTGCGTTTTTGTTTCAAAGGGCCGTGGCCGTGAGCCGGGGGCAAGACCACGGCCATGTGCAGAGTATTGTCTTTTACAATGGGCCGTGGCCGCGTGGCAGGGATGAGAGCACGGCCATGTGCACCGCAGTGTACTTGTCAAATCGGGTTCGTTGCCGTGCGACAGGGGCGATAGCAGTGCCACGCGCATCGTGGTGTGTGTGTGTGTTCTTATAGCGGGGACGCGGCCGTGTGACAGTGTGTGTTCTTATAACGGGGTCGCGGCCGTGTGACAGGGGTCAGAGCAGGGCTCGACCTTGACGGTGCTTGAGCGATTGCGTTTTGGCGCAAAAAAGTGGGGCGAAGACAACACGAGGGACTACGACAGCAGCACGACGACGGAGACCACCGCCTAGGAGTGCACGGCGATGTGCGCCGTGCGCGCTGCTGATTCCTGGGTCGTGACCCTTGTCCGTGGCCGTCGGGGCCAACAATGTGGCTGGCAGTTTGCGTGGGCGCGATGTGTTCATACTTTGCGCGGAGTTCTCTGGCGAAGCGGTGTTTGGCACCAGCGTGTTCGGGCTCTCCGTCCCCTTTTTGGACGCCTCTTTTGTTTTTTTGCCTACCCGTGCAAGGATTCTTGAGCGAAGCGCTGATGGGTCGCTCTGCCCCAGCAGCGCACCCGAATAGCAGCAAGGGCGAGGAGGCGGATGGAGGGGCATGAGGTCGGCGAGTGGCCTTGTCACAGCGTGCGGTCCGATGTAATCCTAGGAGCTTCTGGGCATGGCGAGGGTGAGAGCACAGCCGCGTGCACCGTGGTGTTTTTTGTTGCCCAGGGGTGCTGGCCATGTGGCACGGGCGAGAGCACGGCCATGGGCACCGTAGGGATTGCGTTCTCTACACGGGCATCGCGGCTGTGTGATGGGAGTTGAGGGCACAGCCACGCGCACTTTAGTGTGTGTGCGTGTGTGCTTTTATAGTTTTTTTTTAAGTTTGTATCCTTCGACCGGAAGAGGTGCGCTCTCGACCCGCGAATCAAAAAACGTGTTTTTTTAGCAGCGGGGACGTGGCCGTGTGACAGGGGTGCGGGCACGGCCACTTGCAGAGAGGTGCGTGTGTTGTGCCACAGCGCATCGTGGCCGCGTGAAGGGGGGCGAGGTGACGGACCTGTGCGGAGGAGCTGTTGTTCCCCACTGGCCCCCCCCCCGCGCAGGAACACACGAACACACACTCATTCACACTCACATTCACTCACACACATGCCATCTTGATCACCTTGACCATCACTCGATCACACACTCACTCACCCACTCATTCATCATCTGCATCATCCTCATCATCATCGTTGCTCATTCAGTCATTCACTCACTCACTCACCCACTCGCTAGCTTGAATTTGGGGGAAGTATCAGGCGGGATGCTCGTCTGTGATTGAACTGTGAGGAAATCTCAGGCGGGAGACCCCTCCCTATGGGGCCCGCGCTTCATGTTTTTAATCCGAGCGGGTCATCCTCATCTCTGTAACTGTCGTCATTTTTGGACTCGTATTAGGCGGGAGCCTCGTCTGTGAGTGAACTGTGAGGAAGTCTCAAGCGCGAGCCCTTTCCGTATGGGGCCCGCACTTAATGTTTTTCATCCGAGCGGGTCGCCCTCATCCCTGTAACTGTCGTCACTTTGGGGCTCCCGAAGCTTGGATATGGAGGAAGTATCAGGTGGGGAGCCTCGTCTGTGAGTGAACAGCTCCCTCTCTATGCGCTCTTCAGAGGCCGATTCGCCCGACCCATCAGGTGAGGAGGAAGAGGAGGAACAGGAGGTGAGGACGACGACGGCGGCCTGGCGCAGGGGTAAACCGTTGCGTCCGGGCCGGGAGTGGTAACCCATCCTAGGTCGAAGCGGGAGCAGGGGGAAACCCTTGTCTCTGGGCTGGCGGCGGTAACCCATCGTCAGCCGAATCGGGGGCAGGGGTAAACCCCTGTCTCCGGGCTGGTGGTGGTAACCCATCGTCAGCGAGTTGGTTTTTTTTTCGGGTTGAGAAGGTTTTTTTTCTGTTTTCGGCTCCAACCCGAAAACAAACCCGGCCTCCACCCGAAAAAAAACCCTCCGCGGGTTTTTTTTCGGGTTGGCCGGGTTTTTTTTCGAGTTGGGGGGGTCTTTTTTCGGGTTCGGTTTTTCTGCGGGTTGCGAGGGTATTTTCTCGGGCTGGGTTGCTCGAGTTGGGTATTCGAGTCTTCGGGCTTCCGAATGTTCACGCATTCGGGCTTCCGGATGCTGGGACCTTCCGGGTCCAGGGTTTCGGGCTTGTCTTGCTTTCGGCCCTCGGGTACTTTGGTGCGGTTACCTGGACTTCGAGTGTTCGGGTTTCTGCGGGTTCTGAGGTTTTTTTCTCGGGTTCGGTGGCTCGAGTTGGGTATTCGAATTTTCGTGTTTCCGACTGTTCGAGCATTCGGGCCTTCGGCTGCTGGGGCCTTCCGGGTTCAGGGCATTTCGGCGCGGTTACCTGGACTTCGGGTGTTCGGGTTCGTATTTCGGTGTTCGGGATCGGATGTTCGGGTCACGTTGTTCGTATTTGGGTATTACGATTCGGGGTTGGGGCTCGGGTTTGGGCGTTCCGTTTCGGGCGTTCGGTTCATTCCGTTCGAGTCAGAACTGGGAGGGTCCCGGCCGCCGCCTACCCGTCCGCCCGTTAGGGTTCCGCCTTCCCGACCCGATTTTCGCCCGTTAGGGTTCCACGCGTGCCACCTCCTACATGTGCATAATGTGCACGTGCGTCATACTTTCATGTCCCGCCCGCCCGACCCGCCGCCCGTTCGCCGCCCGAGCCGCCCGCCCGTCAGGGTTCCCGCCTGCCCGAACCGCCGCGCGTCCGTCTGGGTTCCACGCGTACCACTTGGTACATGCGTCATACTATGTTACCGCGTCATACTTTAATGTACCGCCCGCCCGACCCAACCCGTTAGCGACCCGCCCGGCTCCCGACCCGCCCTGCCCTTAGGGTCCCGCCCGCGCGACCCGCCGCCTGCCCGTCAGGGTTCCACGCGCGTCACTTGGTGCATGCGTCATGATGTGCACATGCGTCCTACTTTAATGTCCCGCCCGCTCGACCCGCCGCCCGCTCGACCCACTCGCCCAATAGCGTCCGCTTGCTCGACCCGCAGCCCGACCGTGATGGTTCCACGCGTGCCACCTGGTACATGCGTCATACTTGGCATCTGCGCCAGACTTTAATGTCCCGCCCGCCCGACCCGCCCGACCGTGATGCTTCCACGCGTGCCACCTGGTACATGGGTCATACTTGGCATCTGCGCCATGCTTCAATGTCCCGCCCGCCCGACCCGCCACCCGCCCTCCCGTTATAGTCCCGCCCGCAGGCTGACCCGCCCGCCCGTTAGGGCCCCGCCTGCCCGGCCCGTTTTTCGCCCGTGGGGGTTCCATGCGTGCCACCTGGTACATGCGTCATGATGTGTACATGCGTTATACTTTAACGATCCGCCCGCCTGACCCGCCGCTCGCCCGCCGCACGATCCGCCTGCCAGTCAGGGCTCCCGCTTGCGTTACCCGCCGCCCGCCGGTCAGGGTTCCACGCGTGCAACTTGGTACATGCGCCATACTGTGTACATGCGTCATACTTTAATGTCCCGCCCGTCCGAGTGCGCCCGCGAGGGCCCCGCCCGCCGCCCGACCCGCTCGGCCGTTAGGGTCTCGCCCGCACGACCCGCCGCTAGCCCGTCAGGGTTCCACGCGTGCCACCTGGTACATGCGTTACACTGCGCACATGCGTCCTACTTGCATGTCCGGCCCGCCGGACCCGTCGCCTGCCCGGCCCGGCCGCCCATTACAGTCTCGCCCGCTCAACCCGCCGCCCGCGCATTATGGTTCCACGCGTGCCACCTGGTACACGCGTCATACTTTGCATCTGCGCCATACTTTCAATGTCTCGCCCGCCCGACCCGCTCGCCCGCCCGCCCCGTTCGGGCTCCGCCAGCCGCCTGCCGCGCCCGCCCGTTCAAGCCCCGCCTGCCCGATCCGTTCTTCGTCCGTTCGGGTTCCACGCGCGTCACATGGTACATGCGTCATCAGGTGCATATGCGTTATACTTGAATGCCCCGCCCGCCCGACCCACCGCCCGCCCGCCCGCTCGTGAGGGCCCAGCCCCGACATCCGCCCTTGGAACTCCCAAGCAGCTCTCGGAGCCATCCTCGATCTTGCTTTCGCGCCGTGGGTTCCTTCCTGTGCTCCCGGGGACCGACATGTGCCCCCTTCGCCCCCTCGCCCACTCCCCAGGGGAATGTTCAACCTTGAATGGTTTCCCAGAGGAGTGATCAATCTTGAACGGCTCCGCCAGCGCTATCGTTGCCTCGGAGAAGGGAGGCGGAGGGAGTGGGCGGCCCACCGCACCCCATGTCGACTACACGCGAAACCTACCGTGTCCATCCCACCGACCCTGTAGCGCGTGGGTGGTTTTGGGGAGTTTCCTCTGCCACCCCCCTTCTTCCGCTTCGGGGATGGGTTTACCTCTCTTCCCCGCCCCTTCCCCTGGACCTGGGCGGAGCGCCCCGCGAGGTGTCAGAGTGGCCCTTTTCGCCCAAGACGGCTTCAAGAGAGCCGCAGAGAGCCGAAGATGACGTCGATTATTGTTCTCGATAGTCGAAGATGCTCCAATATGGCTCCATGCTCTCACAGGCCCGAGTGAGTCGTGCGCCCGAATCTCCAGAGAGGAACCAGAATTCATGTTGAGGTTCATGCCGGGTTCACACTTCGGACCTGAAGGGCCGAGGCTCTGTGGGTCTCATGGGGGGCTTTCCTCGCCCCCACTGCTGGATAAGGGTGCGGAGGAGGGGGGGGGATAACAAGAAGGATAACAAGGAAAAAACAGCGCTGGCATAATATGTGGGGCAGGACAAGGTGGCGGAACGGCACCAGGGAAGCGGGGGTTCGTTCCTGGCCCCGCATAGGCGCTGCATGCGATGAGCACAACAGCTGGGCGGATGCTTCTTTCATACGAGAATCATAGCGCTGTCATAGGGCGCCCCACTCGCGAGCAAGGCGGGTTGGACAGGGCGGGCCTGCAGGTTCGCGGGGACTTGCCCCAGCAAGCTTCACAAAGCTGGCATCGCGCGTTGGTCACGGCGCGGCAGTGCCAGAGGGGGGGCGACCCCAGCGCGTGGCCCACGCCATCCTGCTGCGCCGAAGGTAATCGTTTGGATGCCCGACGGCCCCACGTCGGCCCCAGCTCGTCCACGGGTGCGCCGCGCCGAAAAAAAACGCGCAAGCGCGAAAATGGGGCCCTTCTCGCGCCGCGCGGACTACGGCATCGACCTCCTCTTGCGCCAAGCTGCCCGAGCAATGTGGCCAGGTTATACGGGCTCTCGTGCCCGCGCTGAAACGGGCAGCCATGGACATGGCCGGATTCAGGGAGCGGGAACCTCTGGATGCTGGCGCGCCCGAACGGATGCGCGCCGCGCCCGTGGCCGCGGGCGCCGTAGGCGTGCTCTACTTGGCACCGGTGCTCCCTCTCGAAGACTTCCTCGGTAACGTGCTCGTCGCGACGCAGCTCCGTCTCAAACCACCGCAGCGCGCTTGGGAGGTCCAGCCCAGCCTTCCGCAAGAAGGGCCGCAACTGCGGCAGGCCCTGGATTCGCAACCGCCGCCCTGTGCGCTGGTGGAGGATCACGTGCTGCATGCGTGGGGGGAACGACATCCTCATTTCCTCAAAGTTATCCAGAGCTAGACCAACGTCGTCGCCCACAATAGACCAGTTCGACAATCTTGGCGAGGTCGCAGGGGGCGGCGTCAGAAGACCTTCAGCATGGCGCCGTAACCTCTCCAGCAGCGGCATCGCATTTTCAATCGGGGGATGGTGCTCCCGGCTCTGCATCGCCAGGGCGGCGCCCTGCATCGAATCGCACAGGCGAGCGCCGAACAGGTGCGACGCCAAGGCGCAAGCGTCGCAGCCCGCCACGTGAGCCACGCCGCGCTTCAGCACCACGCGGCGCTCCGCCACCCAGCGCGGTGGCACCTGTGTGAACGGCAGCTGGTACTTGGACAGACCCGGGCGCTCCTCTCCGAGGGTGATACCCAGCAAACTCAAGGCTCCATCGTGCTCCACTCGCGCCAACTTGGCCCATCGCTGCTGCAGAAGAACCACCTCGCGCGTCACAAGCCATTGGCTCAGGGGACCCACTGTGCTGAGCGCAAGGCGTAGCACAAAGTGCCCCACAGTGTCTGCTACAGGGTCAGCATCGTATTCCAAGATACTAGGATTTGCAGGCGTGGGCGGCGAGGTTCCCAGCCGATGCAACAGCTTCAGACGGTCGAACCCTGCCCGTTCGAATATTTCCTGCCGCGCCAGAAACCTCGGCTCGCATTCGTACAATGGTAGGGCAACGCGCCCGGGCATCGGCCCCGCCCAGGTGCGCGGTACACCGCCTGGCTTGAGCCCGATGCTATGGAGGACGACATGCGCGCATCATCTTGCTTGCATTGGGCAACAGGAGGACGCCGTCAAGCGTCCGTCGCATCCTCTTCTATTCCCCCCCGTCCGCGCGCACTCATGGAGGCCGGGCCCTCGCCCGGCGGCCACGAACTCTCAGAGACCAAAGCGCGCGACAACAGCCAACGGATCCAGGAGCACCCCCCCCGTGGTTCAGACCCGGGAGACCAGAGCCCATGCCGAGCACCTCCAGGTCGAAAACCGAAATCCAGACACGCGCCCATGACCCCCCTGCGAACGAGAACTGGCGAACGGGGCACTGGTGAACGAGGACTCCCCGAAAACGAACATTCCGGTGGACGGGAACCTAGCGAACGGAGATTCTGGCGAACAAGGGCTCCGGCGAACGGAATCGGCGACGAGGGACTGGCGAAATGGAACTCTTGCGGTTGGGTTCTGCATCCCCAACGACGCTGCTTGACGAAGCATTTTTTCCCGCATCCTGCGGCGCAACAAATGCACGGCAAGGGCATGACTGACATTGCGCATCGCTCTGGCTTTGCCAGGCGGCACCCTGCGCCATGTCTTTACTCGGATCACTCCACTTTGCGTTTCTTGCCTGTGGTCTGCTGTGGCACAACCAAAACCGAGCCGCGCTTCCGGCCCCTCGGTCGCGTCCGGGGCAGCTCCTGAGGGTTCGGGTACTTTGGCTGCTTCTGCAAGCGCAGCGCGAGCATCGATGCATACTCCACGTGCTCGCACCCGGCGTGGCGACGTAACCATTTGCACGTGCACGCAGCGCTGCGCGCGCAGGCGCGGAAAATGCGGGTATCAGAAGAAAGTATGACGTAAGCAATGTCGTTGAACACGGCGTTCACGCGGCCCACCTGCGTGCCGAGATACTTGCGCCTCCTGTTCGATGGCCGACTGCATTGTGTTAGGACGCCAGCCGCCTCGAGGCGATGCTGTAACTCAAGACCAGAGGAGAACAATGCACCTGCCCCATGCTCGGTATCTTCCACCACGAGCTTCGTCTTCACGTTCATGACCACAGCGACAACTTGCATCACGTTGATGTCGAAGTGCTTGGGCGCTTTTCCTGCTCCCTCCAGAACCACGGCGTGCACTGTCTCCGTCTGAGACGCTTCCCACAATGCTTGAGCATGAGATCTGCCGGCAGCGATCAGAGATGCCCCATTCAAATAAGCGGGGTCCGACGCGGGCGGGCGCAGCTGCATTTTGTCGTCGGGGCCCTCGTCCCACAAATACCACTTCCCGAAAGAAGTGTCGTACAGGTATTGCATTTGCTGTAGGATCCTGAGGGGCGAGTACTTTGCGGCCAGTACTGCGACCTCCTTCAGCATCGTCTGGCCTACCCCCATCCCCAGCGGGGCAGGTTTCCTTCGGGCCCCCGGCCGTGCTCCCTCCAGGTGGGGATGGATGCCGCTCACCCCGACGGAGAGAGCGTGTATCCCCGCCTAGGCAGACAGGATGGATGCCGCTCAACCCGACAGACAAGCGTCTATCCCCGTCTGAGTAGGGAGATCGGACAGCGGGGCCAAGGCTGTCCCAGCGGAGATGAGGATTGGTCTCATGATGCTGCGTCCTTCCGAGCTTTCTCCCACGGTGAATGCATTGGCTCCACAGAGCTCCCCTCGTAGCCAGCCGTCAGCACGCCCGTGCCCGACCAGTTCGGGCAGAACAACATTGTCGTGGACTCGTCCTCGTTGTAGCATCGCAGGTCGTACTCCTCTCTCATTCCCCGCGCTGTCGCCCGAATGGTATACTTCTGCGGGCCGCGACTTTTCGGGCCCAAGTAGGCGGCGGCTTCCTGCTCGTCGAACTCATGCTCTAAGCGCGCCAGGAAGCCCTCATACAGCGTGGAAGCACAGTCCAGCGTTGGGATCCGCCGCAATGCGTTGAGGGTTGCCACAGTCCAGCCGAGGTTGGTGAGCTCGTAGCTGCCCGTCTGGCCAGCAGGCCTGCGATGCTTCATCTTCTTCGCGAGAGTTCCGCTTGCTGTAGTCTTTAAGCCTGTGTGTTGGGCGAAATGGAATTGGTCTTTCGCAGGTTGAGACTTCGGGAACACAACTTTCCTGGCTGCCTCAATGCCAGGCGCGACATCACTGTGCACTGCGACGACGCGATCTCGCAAGGATCGGTCGCGGATGGCGCTGTCGCGCACGATCCCCAGGCAACGAAAGAAATCGATTGAATTCTGAGCCTCTTCTGTGTTAAAGATAGCCTGCAGGAGCGGCACTCCGTGCGTCGTGCACGCCCTGCCCTGCACTCGCCCTTGGACCGCACCGTCTCCCTTTGTGAACGTGGTGCCGCGGAGCTTGTCTTTTGCCTGCAAGCTGATCGTGGCCGCGCCCGCCTGCCCCGACATAGCCCCCTGCTTCACGTCCACGCCCAGGTGCAGCGCGAAGTCGCCATACCGCGTCAGCACCTCCACCATCTTGTCGCAACTAAAACAGATGCACAGTCGCCCCGCCATGGTTGGAACTGGTGGGATTCGAATCTGCAAAGTGGTCGGTGCGATCTTTTTTGGGTTTCTCCACTCTTCCAAAGTCTTCGCCTCTGCGAAATTCAACATGCCAGCGCCTGCTGCTTTATCCACGTCCTCTCCACCCTTCGTTTTCTCTGCCTTTAGTTTCAGCTGAAATCTTTTCAGCCAGCCGCCAATCCTGTCGATGTGCGGAAGGTTTTGGAACTTCTGACTGACCAAATACGTTTGCAGACCCTGGCGCGAGGGTTTCGCTACCTCCCGCATCCATCTCTGCGCTGCCACCTCGACGTCTGGGCTCCATATATTGCCAGAGTTCGCGTCTGCATCCGCACTGTGGCTGTGTTCACGGACTTGCACGAGCAGCTCGGCGTGGGCGTCTAGGCCCGCTTCCGGAAACTTATAGTACGTGTAGTCCGCCGCCCCTACCGGGCCCCGAGCGGTCAGGCGCAACTCATCTGGCCACAGTTTTCAAGCGCAGGAACTCCTGTGCCACCTCCCCCTTCCCCGACGCGAACGGAGCGGAGCCGGCGAGCGATTCGATCGGTCCCTCCTGGCCACACCGGTCGCTTAGCGCGCCCCAAAGCTCCGTGCGGATTCCTGTCTGGCTCCAGAAATCTAACACGCTCTGACTCTACTTCGGGGGTAGGTTTTGGGGATTGTTCTCAGCACCCAGCGCGCGCGGCTGTCCTAGTCCAACTGGGGCCCTTCCACCTAAGATGCGCTCACATGGGTTGGCGGCGTGCGCGAAGCGTTCGACATTCCAAATAACTGGGCAAGCGACGTCCCGAGTACCTCTGCAAGTGGCCTTCGCCCTGACGCACCTCGACGTATCAATGGGCTTCACATCCTTCACTTCGGCAGTCGCTCCTAGCACCTGCATCGCTCCGCACACGCGGTCCCGGGCCTCCTTCGTCGTGGCGGGGCGGTCACGCGGCAGTAGGACGCGAGGGTGCCCTTCTACCATCATCAGAACGGGCGGCTCTATCGACGCAGGCGGCGGCGGCACCGCAGGAGCACCCGCCTCTCTTGAAATCAGTTTGGCCACGCTGCTTCGGCGCGGCGCCTCTGGCGCTGCCGCGGCGCACTTCCCCGCCCCCGTCTCCCCAATATTCGCGGCAGGCTTGCTGTCCTTCTGCTCTCTCGCAGCCGCCGCCGTCTCGACCGCGCCGTCCTTGCGGGGCGCTTCGCGACAGTCTGCGGGGTGGCCGTTCGTCGGCTCCCCAAAGAGCCAGGCTGGTATCCGATGGTCCCTCAGAAACGTATGACTAGCACCGAGACTCGAAAGGTCATACTTCCTGAGGAACCAACTCCCATCTTCCATTGTGCCCAAGACACCGAACCCCATCTCCTGCAAACCTGTGAGCACGCGCTGAGCTACCCTCAGCGCCTCTTCGCGCTCGTCCGACTCTGGGGCCGACCGCAGCGCGCGCTTCAGCCGCAAGTCTATCGATGTCCGCCACCGTGCCGCGAGGAACGGAGTGAACGTGTCCCCGGGTCCCTTGCCCAATACCCGGAGCCTCAGTCGTCAATCCTGAGGATTCCCACCGAGTTCGGGGCCTCTCATCCGAACTCTCCCGGAGCTCCTCGCGCGTTTTCGCATCGCTTTTTCGAGCGCCAGAAATCCTCGAGACGGGCCCAGCACAATGGCTCTACCTCGGCCCATGAGGCGCCCAAGAGACGGCCCAATAGGCCCCCGAGACGGCCCAAGAGGCGTCGCAGACGGCCCAATGAGGCGTCGCAGAACAACCAAAGTCGGGAAGCCCGAACAGACATTTCCAGCTATCGGCACTCTGAAGCTGCCGCGAAACTGTCAGAGACCCCAGGAGGCTCCCACGAGAGCCCCAGAAAGATACCCTAGAGGACCCTAAAGAAGCGCCAAGAAGCTCCAAAACAACCGCACCAGCCTCAGAACTGTTTCCACGAGGCCCACGCGAGACCAATCACTAGATCCCGACGAACACTCCAGAACCCTCTGATCCACAACTCGGGCACGGTGGCAGGATGGACCCAAGGTCATTAGATAATGGTAGCCAGCGTGATGGAGGAGTTCGGCGTGGCGCGCAGCGCGCGCACCAGAAGGCGCGTCTGCTCCGACATCCCTTCCGGCTCCGCGCGGCGCCCGAGCCAGACTTTCTCTTCGACGGACACTGCGAGAACGGCTAGGCCGTACAAATATTTGTGGCACACGGCATTCACCGAGGCGACGAAGGCCCCGTCCGAGATTGACGTGGACACCTTTGGGACCTTCCCATTCAACCTCTCCGCGCACTCTGGATCCATGGCGAAGTTCCCGAAGACAGCCGGGCACAATTGTTCCAACAAGTGGTTGGACATGAGCATCGTGCCAAGCCAATACATGCCTTTCGGTAGCCCTTCCTTCATGCACTTCCTGCTGATGGGCATCTCGTTTTTGAACATTTGCAGGATCTCGTCGACGTCCTCCACGACCTTGTCCTGCGCGTCAGAGCATTGAATTTTGAAGTGGTCCAGCTTCCCCACCACTTTCGGGCCCACGCTGCGCAAGAGCAGAGAGTACAGCTGAGTCAGAAAAGGCACCGTCAAGTCGAGATGAAAGTTCTTGTGCATCATCTGAGCGCGCCCCGCAACGGCCGCGAAGGAAAGCATGCACCGCTGCGGAGCTCCCACTGGACACCACCAATCCATGAAAATGACCTCCTGCTGCATGAGTATCACGTGCATGTTCGTCTTCTTCATGTGAACGCCCGCAGGGGGCGTGGCTGCATCATGCGGGTGCTTGTGCTTCTTCGCCGCCTGCTTCGCAAAAACTTCCCGTTGCCGCATGTTCTGGTGGCTGAACTCAGCGCCGTGTGCCGCGTCCAGGAACTTCGTAATGTCGATGTACTTGCCCTCGTCGACGGGGGGGCCCTTTGCCTGGCCCGGCGCGAGGATGCGAGACGTCTTTGAGCAAACGATGGCAAGATATCCGTCGCAGAAGCGGAAGCGGTCCACTGCGGACGCATTCGTTCCTCCTTGCTGGTACTGATACCGATCTGCTTGGGCCCCCACAGTGCATTGCCCGCCGACGTCGCCCATCGCCTCGATCATGCACTCCATGGGCATGTCCACGGCCTTGGACTTCCCGTCTCCGACGTTCGCCGTGCACAAATTCCACCAGCGGTTTCTGCATATTGTACCGCCCCATGTGGACTTCGCACTCCTTGTTGACGGCGCTCATCATGACAGCCCCAGCGCAGTCCTGCAAGAAGACGGCTGGCAGGGCGGTTGCTTTCGCCGTCGCCTCCAGGAGCACCACGAACGGGTAGAACACGCAATTCCCGAGGTACTGGCGAACTGCCATCGCGGCTGTTGAATTCACTTTGTCCTTCAACACAGACTGCACAAAGCCATGAAACCGGCGGCCAATGGTCTGCAACGTCTCCGGCTTGCCAAAGCCGTGCATCCACTGCGGCAGCGTCAAAAAGAATTGCGCCACCGCCTTCTGTGCCGCGTGCACTCCTTCCCGGCGCTTCGCCGTGTGCACATCCAGTAGTTTGGCAGTGTCGCTCTGGAGTCTGTCCGGGCCGCAGTCTGGTAGCATCGTTGTCCGATCCTGCGCGTCAGGCAACTTGCTCGGGACATCTTCGGATTTGGCGTCTGCACTGGGCAGCGAGGGAGCGGGCTGCGCGGGCGTCGGCGCTCGCGAGCTCGCGCCCGCAACTCCGCCGGCGGCATCGGCGCGAGGCCTGCTCCCTGGCAGCGGTGCCGCTCTTTCCACGTCGGAGTCTCCATGACCAGCAGGAGTCGATGATTGTCGAAGAACTCGAGGAACTAGTCCGGAGGACTCCTTGGAGTAGAAGAACAGCCGCCCGTCTTGCACGATCTCGTCCGGGTAAGCAGCATGAACTGCGTCGCAATGATCGTCGTCGTAACGCAACCAGCTGCAGTCCAACTCGTGCCGGACGTAGCAAACGTAATGGCCCGACTCTGGAGTGCCGCCCTTGTGAACGACCACGCAGCGCAGAAAATACTGCGACCCAAATTCGAGAACCTGATTCGGGACAACTCGGAGGCGATTCTTCCCCCCCTGGAACGACGTCGCCCTCCCCATCGATTGGCGAACAACCTGCCCCTTGCCTTCTTCCCACCCTGCTGGTCGAGCAAAGTCGCGGACTGCGACTTCGGTGCGGTTCAGCGCAAGTAGCACAAGTGGTTGAGCACTCACAGTGGAGGAACTTTTGCAGCTGTCGACTGGACGACCGCACTTCGCGCATGGCGGGCGATCCACGACGATGCCTTTCTCTGGATCGCCCATGCGCTCGATTAGATGGTACAGGCTTGTCTCGTCTGCCGAAACAGCGACCTCCTCTACGAGGCCCGCAACAGTGATCGTGAAAATGTGGTGCTGCGAGTCGTGGGAAGTCGAACAATAGTCACGGTGGCACTGGCAATCTCCGGTCGTCCACAGATCCTCGCGCACGTGTAGCCCGAGAATGCCATCCAGTGCGTGCGCCAGTGCGTGCGCCATCGAGGTGTTCTGTTGACCCAGGCGCTGCCGGGCGTCGTTGAAGATCGCCTCCAGCGCCTCCACGGGATCATGTTGCCGAGTCCTAAATTCCCACTCCACTTTCCCGCGACCGTCGTGCACCGCATTGTCGAAGAAGTCCGCGAATTCTAAGAGGTCCGTGGAGTTCCCGTGACCTCTCGTGGCGGCCTCTGCACTACGCATTGCGCACCATGCGCAATGCTTTGGTTCGCACGTTTCATGGGCGTCATGCGTCCCCACAAGCGCGCCATGCTGGCGGGCTGTGTAGACACTGCAGTGCGGATGCAAGATAGCACGTCGTCTTAGTCGGGTTCGGGAATGTGCCTCGTGCTGTCTGCAGTGCGTCGAGCGAGGCAATGCCGCCCGCGGCGCTGTCGCCATCCTCTTCAATCGGCGCCTCATCACTGACGCCTGATTTTGCATCCGCGCAGGCGGCTTGCCCCGCTTCCGCGCTGGCCTCAGCCAGATAGTTGCCGAGACACATCGGTTGCTTCCCTTTCATCCGCTTGCGAGCCCCAGAGCCGGATGCCGAAGCTGCGAACATGGGACCCCGAGCGTCGCCGTCACTGCCGCCTCCAGATAATCGCCCATCGCCGGCGCACTGGTGATGGACAGTGACGCCCGACGGATTCCATGCGAGGTTCGGATCCCGCACCACATGACAAGCCCTCCTCGCCGCCGCTTCCTCGGAGAGAAGATCCCGGAGCAAGGCAGGGCGCCGGCCACTGCTGCTCTCCAAGTACCCCACGGCCTGGAGAAACTCCTCGCAGCGCATGTGCCTGCATACGTGGTAGAGCACAACCTCGCGCGCGGCCTGCTCATCGGCCCACAGCGGGAGAACAAGGTGCTCGCGCATGACGGCAAACTGAACGTGAAATGCTCGTTCCTGGACAATGGCGTCGCCGGCGCAGTACCCTCCTGCGCGACTGTACTCGAAGGCGCCACTGTGCAACGCGCCCTCGAGCGCCTCCCCGCGCTCCATCACCGCCTGCGCCAGGGCGCCGTCACCGAAGCTCCCCGCGCGTTCGAGCACGCGTGCTTGCTCGGAGCTTCCGCGCAGCTCCGACGCGGACGCGTGCCCGTCGAGGGGCGACGCGCGCGCGCGCCAGCATCGCACGGGGGCGCCGCGCTCGGCAGAACAACTCTCGGCCGAGCTTTGAAGAAGTATCGGATGTGCCAGGCGGCGTCCCCCCACTGCCGCGCCGCAGTCAGAGCCATGTCTGCCTCTTCTCCGGGCTGGGCTGCTCGAACAGCGGCGTCCGCGTGCATGTTCTCCATCTGCTTTGCCGGGAATGAGCTCGCCGTCGAATCGGGCCAGTCGACCGTCGACGCGCTAGCCATCTTCTCGTCGATGTCGAGAAGGAGAGCATTCGATGACTCCAGCGTGTAGCAGACGTGCGCTGCAACCTCCTCGGTGGGAGCGCCTCCAGCACAGCGCTCATGTAGATGTGGAGTTGGCTCCCCGCAGCGCGCCGAGCGTGCGTCGTTCCCAAGGAAATCGCCCACGTCATCGCCCTCCTGGAACGTCATGCCCTCCATGCGACCAGGACCTGAGCATGCCCGAGCTACTGCTGCATCTCGACACCGACTGACATCTGATCTGTCGCTAACTTGATCGCGATCGGACGACCGAGATTGCGGACTGGTTCCCTTCGCCGCCTATGACACATCACTGCCCATCACACCAAAAACTCGATCGACGCCGGTCAGCCAGGGCCGATTGCACGAACGCCCGACGGGCTGAGTTGCGGGTGGACGCGTCCAATCTGATCGGGATCACTTTTCGGGGCCAACAGAACGAGCCCGCGATCGCACTTCATTGATCGCATTGATCTCAGGGAAATGCAGCCGCGCCCTTCGAGTGACAGCCCGAAGACTGAGTGCGCAGGCCAAAATGATCGAACGATTCCGCAGCGCCGTTTGGCCAGCCGACAATCGCAAATCCAGATCGCCATCGTCTGAGGCCAACGCAGCTCGAAGTCTCCCACAGGCGCGACGTGTCGTGCTCGTTGGCAGGGTGTAGGAAGGCACTCTTCACCACAGACCCCTCTGGAATCCCGCCGACCGACTCCTCGATCAGGCGTTCCCGTCCGCACGCAGCGTTCTCAAGAACGGCGGCCGAGTCATCGCCCTCCCGGGATGTCGCGTCCTCCATGCGACCAGGACCTGGGCATGTCCGCACAAGTGTTCTATATTCACAACGAGGCAACATTTCATATGTCCCTAGGTTAGTCGCGATCGGGCGACCGACAGTGCGGCCTCTCTTGTTGCTAGCGTCCTGCATCTCTGGACGCATCATCGCCAACCGCACCGATGCTCCGATCGACACCGATCATACAGGGCCGATTGAATCCAAGATCCCTCGAGCACGGTCGCGGGTGACCGTGTCCGATCTGGTCGGGATCGCCTCGCGCGGTCAGCACGCAAAGCGCCCGCTGCCGCACCCCATTAACCGCGACAGCCCTAACGCACTTCGAAAAGGCCTCAGGAAAATGCATCGGCGCCTCCCAGAAGACGATTCCGACGGTGTTGCACGCAAGCACGAATGATCGAACGAACCCTCCCTGCGGTTCAATGAGACGACAAACATGAATCCAGACCGCCACCGTCTGAGGCTGACGCAGCTCGAATTGTCCCACACACATGACGTGTCGTACTCGTCGACAGGGTGCAAGAAAGTATTCTTCATCACGAACCCCTCTGGGATCCTGCCGGCCAAGCCCTCGACGGGCAACTCCCATGCCTGCGGCTGCCCAGTGTCGTCATGTCGCATCTCCGGGCTACGAGAAAGCCGGCGGCCACGACGACCGCGACGGGTGCGCTTGAATTGCGCTTGCGCTTCATGAGACGCCATGTCTGTGTCCAATGAGCTCCAGCGTGAGTTAACGTGATCGCCTTGGGTCTGCCCCGAACGTCCTCGAGCCACTATGGCCACGGCCAACCGGAGGATCGACATAATCTACTCCACTAGTGTACGGCACAACCATGTCCGACCGACATGTCCTCCAACATGCTTTCAAAGTCGCCAATAACCACCACGCAGCGGTTGGAGGTGGCCACGGGGGCGCCGCCCAGGCATGTTCCCCGAAAGACCCACTCTCTCTCAAATGTTTGCCAACGTAGACCCTGAACAATGAGTTATTCAACATTGTACGCGGAAGCTCCGTTGTGTGAGCTTTGTGTTGTAAGCTGTGTGGTGCGCGCTATGTTTGGTAGCTAGGTGGTGGGAGCTGTGGTGCGAGCCATGTGGTGCAAGTTTTGCGATGCAAGCTACGCGGTGTATGCTACGTGATTTACAAGAGATTCCACAATTGCCCACGCCACCGCTGCGTGGCAAACTCTGCATGGTCTGGGCACCCTACTCCGACGCCCTCTAAATCCCACCAGCCTTCTGGGCCCAAGAAACCCCCAAGACGCTCGCAGAGGCATCGGAGAAACACCCAGGAGTCTCCCAAGATATTCTGAGAGACATCCAAGAGGCCTCTGGCCCTTTTGCTCGCCTTCCTCCTTTACCTTCCTCCCCCTCGTCCTGCTGAGAACAATAACGTGAAACATATAGTAATGGTGATGATCATTCTGATGGTGGAGGTGTGCATCAAGATCACGGGACGATGACGACGATACTCAATATACGAATTGCGGACCGGTGAACTGGCACACTAGTAGATTGGCGGACTGGTAGACTGGCGGCCTTGTGGTCCGATGAACGGGTAGACTGAAAAACTATCTACAAGGCCGGATTTTCCTGCGTAGAGAAAAGCACAAGGACCGAGTGATATGTCAGGCAGTGGCGTCGGAACTCGCCCTGGAGACAAGTGGTCTCCGTAATGCGCTGAGGTCGCCGGCAGGAGCGCGGCCATGAAGAAATCCACAATCCCCCCAAAGAGCCCCAAGGAGATGCCAAGACTCCACAAGAGCTCCATGAGGGCTCCAAGAGACGATTTTGAAGGCTCCTGAGGGGAGCGGCGAAATCCAATGCTCCAACCCCTTTGATCGATATTCTCCAAGATGGCCTAAAAAGATGCTCCAGCGCCCACGAGAGGCCCTCAGGAGCACCAGCCGCCACACCACCAACACCAGGAACAGCGCGAACGGCAGCAGCACCACCAGCAGCAACACCAGCAGCAGCAATACCAGCAGCAGCATTAGCACAATCAGCAACAGCAGCAGCAACGCTAGCAGCACCAGCGGCAGCACTACCAGCAGCAGCATCAGCAGCAGCATCACCAGCAACAGCACTAGCAGCAGCACCAGCAGCAGCAGCAGCATCAGCAGCAGCACCAACAGCAGCCACACCAGCAGCAACATCAGCAGCAGCAGCAACAGCAGCAGCACCAACACCAGCTGCAGCATCAACAGCACAAGAAGATGGAGAAAAGAAGAGAGCAGGAGGGCCAGAAAAAGAAGAATGGAGGCGGAGGCGGATGAGAAGGAGACGGGCGAGGAGAGCGAGGAGGAGAACGAACATGCTCCAACATGATATCGAGAAGAGCTCAACACCCTGTGCACCCTCCTCTCCTTGCCCACTTTGGTGCACTTTGAACTGCAGCGGCGACGACAACTGCGACGGCGACGGCGCCGGCGACGGCGACGGCGACGGCAACGGCAACGGCGACAGCGGACGACAACGACGACGACGACGACGACGACGACGACGACGACGACGAGGCACTACGAGAGCTCCTCCCTTGAATCCTTCAATTTCCAGAGCCCAGCTCGAAAAAAAAACCATTACAACCCGGAAAAAAAAAAACAACCCCCCAAAAAACCCTCCCAACCCGAAAAAAGCCCTCCCAACCCATAACAAAAAACCTCGCCATCCGGTTTTTTTTTCGGGTTGGGTTTTTTTTCGGGTTGGGGCCTCCGCAGCACGCCAACCCGAAAAAAAAAACCTTTCAACCCGGAAAAAAAACGCAGCTCTCAGCAGCCGAATCGGGCGCAGGGGGGAACCCTTGCGTCCGGGCCGGGGGTCCAGGGATGAGGCCGAGCAGCTCGCCGCAGAGCTTGGTTTCGTGCTGCCTCCCGCCTGAGCGCGGCCGTGACTAGTTCGGTGCCTGCGGGGTTGTCCCAACGGCTTGCTCCCGCGCCCCAGCGGCTCGCGCGGTTGCCCCAACGGCCTGGCCCGCGGGGTTGTCCCAACGGCCGCGCGACGCGGCCATTCGAGAATGCGCCCGCGCTGGCCGAGGCGGCGACGGCGTCGAGGAAAATCGACGCGCGCGCTCTTGCTCGCTCATAATTTGCGAGGAAGTCTCCGGCGAAAGGTTGGTGGCACCCGCGTTCTCTGGCTCCCCGTCCTCTTGTGGGGCTCTTCTGGTGCTCCGTCTACCGTAGCGAGAACCTCTCAGCGAAACTTTATTAACTAGGGCGCGCTGCCCCAGAAGCGCCCGAATAGCAGCAAAGGTGTAGAAGTGGATCGAAAGATAGGAGGTCGGTTAGTGACAACGCGCATTCTCAAATATTCCTGGGGATTCCTAGGCGTGAAAAGGGTATGTATGCACCGTAGTGTTTTTACCATGGATCGTGGCCGTGTAACAGGGGTGAAAACATGGCCATGTGCACCGTAACGTATTTTGAGGAAGAGATCGCGACCGTGCAACGTGCGAGAACAAGGCCACGGTACCCGTAGCGTTTTTGCAACGTGGCCGCGTGACAGCGTGAACGCACAGCCAAGTGGGCATTTGTGTATTGTTTACTACGTGTCGTGGCCGTGTGGCAGGGGTGGGAGTTCGGCCATGTGCACCGTAGTGTTTGAAATTATTTTGTAAGGGATCGTGGCAAGCCGAAAGTATAGCTGGCACGGAGGTGCCAACACGATTCTTGAGTAAATCAGGGGAGATTTGAGGAGGTCTCCGGCGCAACGGCTGGTGGCAATGAGTGTGTTCGGGCTCCTCACGCCCCCTGCGGTTTTCTTTGTGTGGTCCTTTATCACTTCCATGAGAATCTGTTCTGACGCTCTTGGACGACGCCGGCGGCAACGGCGACGAGGGGGAGGAGGAGGAGGAGGAGGAGGAGGAGGAGGAGGAAGAGGAGGAGGAGGAAGAGGAGGAGGAGGAGGAGGAGGAGGAGGAGGAGGAGGAGGAGGAGGAGGAGGAGGAGGAGGGAGAGAGGAGGGGGAGGAGGAGGAGGAGGAGGAGGAGGAGGAGGAGGAGGACGACGAGGAGGACGACGAGGAGGAGGAGGAGGAGGAGGAGGAGGAGGAGGAGGAGGAGGCGGAGGAGGAGGAGGAGGAGGAGAAGGAGGAGGAGGAGGAGGAGGAAAACGGGGGTGGGGATCCTGGGAGGGCGGCGGTGCGGTGGCCGCGCTGGCCTGCGCCCCGCGCCAGCCTGCCCGTGGCCAAGCTGCCGGCGCTGCTGCTGGACAGGGCCGGCGCCTCGGAGGCGTGCTTGCCGCTCGCGCTGGCGTACCTGGACGCGCCGGCGGCCGCCCAATCGGCGGCCCTCGGCCTCGGAGAGGAGGTTACCAGCCTCGAACGTATCCCTACCCCTAAGATTGACACGCCAAAAGGCGATGACAATCTTAGGGGTTCGCTTTCAAAAAATAAGGAAATCCCTAAGATTGGCATCGCGATGGGGAGGTGCCCAGCATAAGGATAGGAATATGTTCCAGGCTGGTAAGGAGGGCCCGTTGGGACAACGGCGGTCCTCCTTTCATCAGGAGGACAAGAAACACACAGACACAATTCATCTTCGATTCCCCTGAAAATATTGGAAAACATGAAGAGTGGGGGGGAAGACAGAAACCCAGGAAATGTAGGAGAGTATGGGAATAGTTTTATTAGTATGTATTTATTTGCGTGTCCTGGGGCCCCTTCATTTCAGTGCAGGCCCATGCCAAGAAGCACCCTGCTTGCCTCCAGGGTGCCGCGGGCTTCTCGGGTTTCGGTGGTCTTGCTGTGGAAGGCGCGACGTTCCCACGCCAAAGATCAGTGGACGTCCTGGGGTCTCAGGGTTGGGTCTCTTGTGGGCAGTTTCTTGTGGTCGGGCACCCACCTGTGTCGATATTCGTCCTTGTGGAGGATCGAAAAAGACAAAACGTCATGAACATTAAAAATTGGGCGCTCCGCGCGCATGTTCTGGGTCCGCGCTCCGCGCTGCCCCCCCCCCCCGGCGCCACCTCCGGTGCCGCCCCTGGCGCGCTCCGCGCGTCAGGGAGGGGGGTCCAGCGCAGATCCAAGAAATCCACGCGGAGCGCCAAAAGTTTATGTTTATGTAGGTTTGCTTATAATTATGTTTTATTATTCTCCTTTCTCTTCCTTCCCTTCTTCTACTACTTCTACCGGATGGAATCCAGCAGGGGTCCAGGGACCGATTTTGAGTGGGCATGCTCGCGTAGCGGAAAAAATGCGATGGGAAGCTTTTTTTTTGGGGGGGGGGTCGGCCTCTCGGAGGCCCTCGACAGGCAGCGGGAGGCCGTCAAAAGATTGCTGATCGGGATGAGCATGGTCCCGGGGAAGGTGTCCAGACCTCTGGGGATCGACGACGTGAGCAAAAGTCACGACGGCGGAGTTCTGAGGCTTTCGGCTGCTCCTCGACTGCGGCTCGGCTGCTTCTCGGCTGCCACTCGGCGGCCCCCCTGGCGGCCCCTCGGCGGCCCGCCGGCGGCCCATCGCTGGCCCCTCTGCGGCCCATCTCCGAGGAGGAAGAGATACCCATACCGCTACAGTCGACCCGTATCATAAGGATGCAGGATGCGGATCCAAGGGCCTTGGAAGACCGTTTCGAAGTTTTTCGAGCGGGGCGCGGCCGACGAAAGTGGCCACGGATGGGCCGAGGATGCAAGGATGCAAGGATACCACTGGGAAGGTTGCCCATCCTTTCTATGCGGGTTGACTGTATACCCTTCCCTCGTGTTCGCCTTCTTGGGCTTCTTGGCAGGCCCTCGTCGCTGCCGCTGGACTCGCCTCGCGAAACCCTGGTCAGAACGCACCCCATGAGAGGTCCGGGGAGCTCCGCAGGGGCAGCTACAGCCCATTCCTGCCGCAGCATCGCTGCGCCGTGTAAAGAGAAAACCATGCACGTACGTGTGTGTGTGTGTGTGTGTGTGTGTGTGTGTGTGTGTGTGTGTGTGTGTGTGTGTGTGTGTGTATTTTGACATCGCTCAACCCCATCAGGCTTCAGGTGAGGCGTCTATAACATGTTATAGCCATCCTGCGGCACCACGGGCGCGGCGAGGCATCGCCCGCAGCGCTGGTCACCTCTGTGACCAGGCACTGCCACGCGCGACCCGCTCTGCGCCTCTGCGCAGAGCCTCGGTTGTGCGTGTGTGTATATATATATACATACATATACATATATATACACACGCCACGCTGGTCCCGGGCAGGCCGTGCTGCCCGGCGGAAGGGGGACGAAGAGGGGCGAAGCAGGCGGACGACGACGACCGCTCAGGCGGGAGGCCAGCGGCATCGGCACCTTGGGCATTCCCCCCCGGCCGCCCTCGGCGACCCCTCGGCGGCCCCCCCGTAATTAGTGGCCCTCGGCGCCCTCTCGGCGGCCCCTCGGCGGGAGTCGAGGTTCGAGGTTGTGATCGTGCGGGGGTCTCGGGGCGTTGGAGGTACAGTGAGCGGCTTGAATAAGGAGCACTTGCTTTTCAAAAGGGGCTCGGTCGTTCCTTAGGCTTGCATGCGTTCTTTACAGTTTCTTATGCGCTATCTATTACTTGTCGTTCCTGATGCGTTATTCCTTGGGATGAAAAAGGAGCTTCTTTCCGTATTTATCGTTCCTTAGGTCAGGCCGATGACTGTATGGGAGGGGAGAGGGGCGGAGGCCGCCAGGGCTTCCCCGCCCCTGAGGTCCGTTTCGGCGCGAGCCTTGACGCACAGCAGCGAGTCACGTCCAGAGCCCCAGGCCCAAAGTCTTTCTGCGCCACTCTCTTTTTCCTCGCGCCGGGTCGCCCTGTGGCCCGATTCAAAGTGGGCGAAGACGCCCGGCCGGAAACGATTTGATCGGGCGAAGAGAAATGTGCACATGCACCGATCTTGGCAAGGCCCATCCTGGACCCAGGATCGGTGCATATGCCTTCACGACTTGAGGCCCCAGGACCTCGGTGACCTCAGGGGCCCGAGGGCGCGGATTGGTCCCCGACTCGCCCCCCCCGCGCGGCCGAAGTCCCCAGGACCGCCTCCAGCGGGCAGGCACCCGGACAGGCGCGGAGTGCCAGGGCGGCGTCTGCGCGAGGCCCCGCCGCGGGGCGGGCTCGCAGTCGTCGTCGTCGTCGTCGTCGTCGTCGTCGGCGTCGGCGTCGGCGTCGGCGTCGGCGTCGTCGTCGGCGTCGTTTTCGGCGTCGTTTTCGGCGGCGGTGGCGGCGGTGGCGGCAAGGGGGGCTTTCCGGATTCATCCGGTCGCCCTCGGAGAAGGCCCCCTGATCGAGGCCTCTGGACTTCTCCTCCGCCTCCTCATGATAATCATCACCATCATCATCATCATCATCAGCATCATCATCATCACCATCAGCAGCAGAAACATAATAACAAACGTCATCATCATCATCATCATCAGCATCATCATCATCAGCATCATCATCATCACCATCATCATTATCATCATCACCATCATCATCATCCTCATCCTCATCCTCATCCCATCCTATCCCATCCCATCCCATCCCAACCCATCCCATCCCATCCCATCCCGCTTCTTTCTGCGACCGAAAAATCCCAAACATGTAGAAACATACATCCATCCGGATCCAGACCTGATTCCTCCTCCTCCTCCTCCTCCTCCTCCTCTTCCTCCTCTCAGGCAGTGCTACGGTCGGCCTTGAGCGCTTCGTAATATGAATCAAGCAGGTGGGCCGCGTGGCTACAATTCATCGTGTGCTCGTCTGCATGGTCCTCGCCGCCCGCTGGCCGCCCCGGCTGCTCATGGCGGAAGTCTTCCGCCTCTGAGTGCTCGCCCTTCCCTCCTTCCCCGCGGCCGCCCTTCCTTTCCTTTCCCCTCCGCCTGCATGTCGGCCAACTCGCTTTGCAGTGCCCCTGCATCGCTGCCACGCTGGAGCGGATCGTCCCGCCTCGCCGCCGACGGAAAAAGCGTTCGTCTGCACAGTCTTGGTATGTCAGCGGACCGCGCACGCGCGTAATTCTGCGACAGTGGTCCCCTGTCCAGGGTCTTGTAGCTTCGAGGGGGGGCGCTGCACAGGCGCACGCTCCATCCTGCTCTCGTCTCATGCAGAGCTGTGTCTCGGAAGTGGTGCTGGCGAGCTTAATAATTCTGCCGCTGGCGTTCAAAACGCACACCAGGCGTAATTCAGGCCATCGCAAACACGGATCAAGGGCGCGTGGATTAGCAACGGGTCCCATTTCCATGGGAAATCGCGGATTTCCGCCGCCGAACGAGGCGGCACCGGCCGCACTTTGGGGAGGGCACCTCCCCCGATCCATGGATTTGGCGACCGCGCGCCAAATCTATGGAGCGCTAATCCATGTTTGCGCGCCCCCGAATAATGGACAACGCTGCTGTGTTCAAAACCCCGTGCCCCCCAATCTCAATGTTGAAAACGGGGTTGCCTTGGTGGTGTAGTTGGGGCGTTTTTACAATGCCGATGCTTGCAACCCGATAGCGACCGCGAGCGCAACATTGACATGGGGGGTCTGGGGGCGGCATCCTCGAAGCAATGTATGTGGATGGCCTTTTTTTTCGCCAACTGCGGTTACAGTGTGCATGTGCACGCGCGCTGCATTTATATTTGCTGGATGCCCTCGGGTCGTGTAGAGCCTGGTTGGCTCCCGCGTGCTGTCGCGCCCCTTCGCGAATGACGTTCGAGGAGAGTCCTCCCAGCATTCTCGATCGCTTCCGACGGCTGCCGTTCTCGATGGAAGCAGGGACACGGAGATCCAACGCATTGAAAAAAACAAGGTGGAGTTGTTTTTTGGAAATTTCTGGCCTCTAGGGGCCCGCGCCGGGCCCCGGGACTGTCAAACAATGATTCAGGATGATAACCGGTCGGGCGGGAATTGGTCGAGACTTTGGGGACCCCGTATTGAAAAACTCACGACATCAGATCTCTGGGGATTTGTCACTCTCTGCGCGCTTCATGCGTGGCACACAGTCGCAGCGTGCAGATTCGAAGTGGTCTGGCCGTGAGGTCAGCGCTGGTCGCTCTCGTGCTGGCCTCGAAGTTCCACGACGACGAGGCCCTCTGCACGAATGCATATTACTCTGAGCTGGGCGGTCTTGCTCCTGATGAATTTGCTTTCTTGGAGCGAGAATTTTGTAGAATGCTTGACTGGAAATTCTTCGTGTCTCCTGAGGAGTTCGAGCGTTACAGTGATATGTTGTACAGTGCGGCATTGGGGACGCTGAGTTGAGAGCGATGCGAACGCATCCGATGCCTGCGTAGGATCTTGGAAAGCAGCCTTTCCAGCTAGTCTTTTTGTTCATGTTGAAAGGATGTCGAGAGTGACCGTTGGGTCATTGTGCTCCCCCAGTCCAACCCACAGACTTTTGATTGGCATGTGCCAGTGGGATGTTTTTTTGTTTGAAGCGCTTTGCCCGCGGCGCGGCCACATGGAGCTCGCGCCGCTGCACCGCTCAGCAACAGAAGGCCGGAATTCGACCAAACAAGTTCATCGCACATGCAATGTCAGCAACTTCAGTCTGCACTCGTTGTGGATCTGTTCCGCTCTCGTTGCCAGGCTTCAATCGAGGGCCCCAGCCTGGGCAAGGGGTGTCCATGTGCAGCGGTCACCTCACAGTGTGAACTGTGCGAGATGGTTGTCGTGATGTTTTGGAGGACCTCTTGGAGTTACCACTGCTCGGATAGACTGCAGATGCGTGCGTGTGTGTGTGCAGAGGGGGAGAGAGAGAGAGAGGGAGAGGGAGCCTGAGAGGGAGAGGGAGAAGGAGATCGACAGAAAATCAGAGAGAACGGGATAGGGAGAGAGAGGGAGAGAAAGAGAGGAACGAAGACAGAGAGAGAGCGAGAGAGCGAGAGAGAGGGAGGGAGTGAGGGAGGGAGAGTGAGAGAGCGTTCTCGGCCGACGACTAGACACAGATCCAAGATTATCTTGAAGCGCCGGAGTAGTACTGCATTCGACTGGAGCCGAACAGTGCACCAGTGCAGACCGTGTTCGCCGCCTGTCCCGAAGCCTCCCCAGAGGTGCACGATAGGCGCGCGACCCGCAGGCAGCTGTCTCGTCTGCAAGGCATTCCGCAGCTCCTCAGGGCCACCGCTCGCCCCGAGCCCCCCGGCCCTAATCCACCAAAGCCGCCTCACAGCCACCTCGCATCTGCCACCCATCACCGAGCGCGTTCCACTACTCGCAAAGTGCCTACTCGCAAACGTCAGAAAAACACATGTCTGCTTTGATGTAATGTATGGTAGATCCTCCGCGGGGAATCCAGGCAATTTGCGAGTAGTCACTTTGCAAGTAGTGGAACGCGCTCATCTAACCCAGCCGTATCCATCAGACTGCTCTGTTTGTTGTCCCGAGTTGGAGTGTACCCAGTCAGTCTTGGCAGGTGCGCGCACCACGTTCGGTACGCGCGTAATGTGCACAGAGGCGCGTACGCGATGGTTGTTCTCGTCTGCATGTAACTTTACACGCATGTCTCAATTGTCTTCCGATGGCGGTCGGGCATTCAAGAGGACGGTGTCGCCTTGCGCCCAGGTGTTAGCGAGATGCCTCAACTTCTGGCAAGTCTTGGCGGGGCAGCCCTCGATACAGGTGAACGCATGGGCTCGGTCCCGCATGCAAGGCTGCAGTGCAGCATAGAGGGTGAGCGTTTGTTCTCGGGAGAAACTATGGGTTCCTTGCGCATTCGAAATTGGTTGCGGACTCTTCCGCCTACAGAGAAACCTTCGGGTGGGGCATCCAGTCACGTATATATGGCCTAGGGTCTGCCCTCCCCCCCTCCTCCCACCAGATGGCATGGTGTCCAGCCCCCCCTCCATGATGGGTGCCCCCCCCCCCTCCCCCTGTGGTGTGTTGTGGTGTGGTGTGGTGATTTGCGCACGTGCGTGCGTGCGTACATGCGTGTCCCCCCGCCCCCCCCCCCCTGTGGGTGTGGCGTGATGTGGTGGTGTGGTGGTCTGCGCGCGTGCGTGCGCGCGTACATGCGTGTCCCCCCGCCCCCCCCCTGTGGGTGTGGCGTGGTGTGGTGGTGTGTTGTGGTGTGTTTTCGCTGCACGCCCAGGTGCCCGGGTGCCCGGGCGTGCCCTTGGGTGCCGGGGGGGGCCCGGGGGTGCCCTATAGCCCTAAGCCCTATAGCCCTATAGCCCTATAACTCTTTAGCCCTATAGCTCTTTAGCCTTATAGCTCAATAGCCCTATAGCCCTATAGCCCCCTAGCCCTATAGCCCTGATTGATTTCCAACCATCCTGTGGTGTTGGGTCCTCGTTTTGAAGAGACGGTGCCCCGCGTTCCTCTCCTCCTCTCCTCCTCTCCTCTCCTCCTCTTCCCCCTCCTCCCTCCTCCCATCAGCATCATCATCATCATCATCGTCATCATCGTCATCATCATCATCATCATCATCATCATCATCATCATCATCATCATCATCATCATCGTCATCACCCAGCATCATCGTCATCATCACCATCATCGTCACACCTCTCACACGCTTCGTGGCCCCATAGGGAGCTCCACCGAAGGCCCCAGTGCTGCCGCCCGCATGCGTCAGCCACACCCAATTCGGCATACCCCTCACACGCTTCGTGGCTTCATAGGGAGCTCCACCGAAGGCCCCAGTGCTGCCGCCCGCATGCGTCAGCCACACCCAGTTCGGCACACCCCTCACACGCTTCGTGGCCCCATAGGGAGCTCCACCGAAGGCCCCAGTGCCGCCACCCGCATGCGTCAGCCACGCCCAATTCGGCACACCCCTCACACGTTTCGTGGCCCCATAGGGAGCTCCACCGAAGGCCCCAGTGGTGCCGCCCGCATGCGTCAGCCACACCCAACACGTTTCGTGGCCCCATAGGGAGCTCCACCGAAGGCCCCAGTGCTGCCGCCCGCATGCGTCAGCCACACCCAATTCGGCACACCCCTCACACGTTTCGTGGCCCCATAGGGAGCTCCACCGAAGGCCCCAGTGCGCCGCCCGCATGCGTCAGCCACACCCAATTCGGCACACCCCTCACACGTTTCGTGGCCCCATAGGGAGCTCCACCGAAGGCCCCAGTGCTGCCGCCCGCATGCGTCAGCCACACCCAGTTCGGCACACCCCTCACACGTTTCGTGGCCCCATAGGGAGCTCCACCGAAGGCCCCAGTGCCGCCGCCCGCATGCGTCAGCCACACCCAATTCGCACACCCCTCACACGTTTCGTGGCCCCATAGGGAGCTCCACCGAAGGCCCCAGTGCCGCCGCCCGCATGCGTCAGCCACACCCAATTCGGCACACCCCTCACACGTTTCGTGGCCCCATAGGGAGCTCCACCGAAGGCCCCAGTGCCGCCGCCCGCATGCGCCAGCCACACCCAGTTCGGCACACCCCTCACACGTTTCGTGGCCCCATAGGGAGCTCCACCGAAGGCCCCAGTGCTGCCGCCCGCATGCGTCAGCCACACCCAATTCGGCACACCCCTCACACGCTTTCGTGGCCCCATAGGGAGCTCCACCGAAGGCCGCAGTGCCGCCGCCCGCATGCGTCAGCCACATCCAATTCGGCACACCCCTCACACGTTTCGTGGCCCCAGCCCGCATGCGTCAGCCACACCCATTCCGGCACACCCCTCACACGTTTCGTGGCCCCATAGGGAGCTCCACCGAAGGCCCCAGTGCCACCGCTCGCATGCGTCCCGCACACTCATTTCGGCACCTCCACCAAACACAGCATTTCGTGGCCCCACATGGACCTCCACCGAAGGCCCCAGTGGTGCCGCCCGCATGCGTCACCCCCACCCCAGCACAGCATTTCGTGGCCCCACAGGGAGCTCCACCGAATGCCCCAGTGGTGCCGCCCGCATGCGCCACCCCCACCCAGCACAGCGCTTCGTGGCCCCACAGGGAGCTCCACCGACGGCCCCAGTGGTGCCGCCCGCATGCGCCACCCCCGCCCAGTACAGCGTTTCGTGGCCCCACAGGGACGGCCCCAGTGGTGCCGCCCGCATGCGTCACCCCCACCCAGCACAGCGTTTCGTGGCCCCACAGGGAGCCCCACCGAAAGCGGCACCCGCAATGCGATATTCACAACTGCACATGGTTGGGTCCTTCGCCAAAATAATTGTTCCCAACCATCCTGTGGTGTTGGGTCCTCGTTTTGAAGAGACGTCGCCCCGCGTCCTCCTTCCTCCTCCTCCTCCTCCTCCTCCTCCTCTCTCCATTTCCCTCACCTCCTCCACCCCCCTGCGCCCGCATGCGGTCCACCCCCATTCTGGCACACCCCTCACACGTTTCGTGGCCCCATAGGGAGCTCCACCGAAGGCCCCAGTGGCTGCGCCCGCATGCGGTTCCACCCCCCATTCTGGCACACCCCTCACACGTTTCGTGGCCCCATAGGGAGCTCCACCGAAGGCCCCAGTGGCTGCGCCCGCATGCGGTTCCACCCCCCATTCTGGCACACCCCTCACACGTTTCGTGGCCCCATAGGGAGCTCCACCGAAGGCCCCAGTGGCTGCGCCCGCATGCGGTTCCACCCCCCATTCTGGCACACCCCTCACACGTTTCGTGGCCCCATAGGGAGCTCCACCGAAGGCCCCAGTGGCTGCGCCCGCATGCGGTTCCACCCCCCATTCTGGCACACCCCTCACACGTTTCGTGGCCCCATAGGGAGCTCCACCGAAGGCCCCAGTGGCTGCGCCCGCATGCGGTTCCACCCCCCATTCTGGCACACCCCTCACACGTTTCGTGGCCCCATAGGGAGCTCCACCGAAGGCCCCAGTGGCTGCGCCCGCATGCGGTTCCACCCCCCATTCTGGCACACCCCTCACACGTTTCGTGGCCCCATAGGGAGCTCCACCGAAGGCCCCAGTGGCTGCGCCCGCATGCGGTTCCACCCCCCATTCTGGCACACCCCTCACACGTTTCGTGGCCCCATAGGGAGCTCCACCGAAGGCCCCAGTGGCTGCGCCCGCATGCGGTTCCACCCCCCATTCTGGCACACCCCTCACACGTTTCGTGGCCCCATAGGGAGCTCCACCGAAGGCCCCAGTGGCTGCGCCCGCATGCGGTTCCACCCCCCATTCTGGCACACCCTCACACGTTTCGTGGCCCCATAGGGAGCTCCACCGAAGGCCCCAGTGGCTGCGCCCGCATGCGGTTCCACCCCCCCATTCTGGCACACCCCTCACACGTTTCGTGGCCCCATAGGGAGCTCCACCGAAGGCCCCAGTGGCTATGCGGAGCTTCGCCCCACACGAAAGTGGCTGCGCCCGCATGCGGTTCCACCCCCATTCTGGCACACCCCTCACACGCTTCGTGGCCCCATAGGGAGCTCCACCGAAGGCCCCAGTGGCTGCGCCCGCATGCGGTTCCACCCCCCATTCTGGCACACCCCTCACACGTTTCGTGGCCCCATAGGGAGCTCCACCGAAGGCCCCAGTGGTTGCGCCCGCATGCGGTTCCACCCCCCATTCTGGCACACCCCTCACACGTTTCGTGGCCCCATAGGGAGCTCCACCGAACGCTCCAGTGGCTGCGCTCGCATGCGGTCTCGCCCCCCATTTCGGCACACCCCTCACACGCTTCGTGGGTGGCTCCATGGGGAGCTCCACCGAACGCCCCAATGGCTGCGCTCGCATGTGGTTCCCCCCCCCATTTCGGCACACCACTCATACGGTTCGTGGCCCCATAGCGAGTTCCACCGAACGCCCCAGTGGCTGCGCTCGCATGCGGTTCCACACCCTTTTTCGGCACGCCCTTCACGCGTCTCGTGGCCCCATAGGGAGCTCCACCGAACGCCGCAGTGGCTGCGCTCGCATGCGGTTCCACCCCCATTCGGCACACCCCTCACACGTTTCGTGGCTCCATAGGGAGCTCCACCGAAGTCCCCAGTGGCTGCGCTGGCATGCGGTTCCACACCCCATTCTGGCACACCCCTCGCACGCTCCGTGGCCCCATAAGGGGGCTCCACCAAAGGTCCCAGTGGCACTGCCCGCTTGCATCCGCCTCCACCCAGCACAGCCTTTGTTCCTTGCGCTTCACCCACCCAGAACAGCGCTTCGTAGCCTTATAGGGAGCTCCACCAAAGGTCCCAGCGGCACCGCCCGCATGCGTCCGCCACCACCCTGCACAGCCCTTGCCCCCTGCCTGCGTTTCACCCACCCAGTACAGCGCTTCGTGGCCCCATAGGGAGCTCCACCGAAGGTCCCAGTGGCACCGCTCGCATGCGTCCGCCACCACGCAGCACAGCCCTTGCTGACCGCGTTTCACCCACCCAGTACAGCGTTTCGTGGCCCCATAGGGAGCTCCACCGAAGGTCCCAGTGGCACCGCCCGCATGCGTCCGCCACCACCCAGCACAATTGCGGCATTCACAACTGCATTTGGTTGGGTCATTCGCCAGGCTAATTTTCTCAGGTGCCATATGTATGTACGTATGTACGTATGTATGTATGTATGTATGTATGCATGCATGCATGCATGCATGCATGCATGCATGCATGCATGCATGCATGTATGTATGTATGTATGTATGTGCGTGTATGGATGGATGGACGGATGGATGAATGGATGGATGTATAGATGTATGTGTGTATGTATGTGTGTATGTATGTATGTATGTATGGATGTATGTATGGATGCATTCATGCATGCATGCATGCATGCATGCATGCATGTATGCATGTATAACTGTATGTATGGATATATGTATGTATGTATGTATGTATGTATGTCTGTATGTGTGTATGTATGCATGCATGCATGCATGCATGCATGCATGTATGTATGTATGTATGTATGTATGTATGTATGTGTTCATGTATGTCTGCATGCATGCATGCATGCATGCATGCATGTATGTATGTATGTATGTATGTATGCATGCATACATGTATGCATGTGTGTACGTATGCATGTATGTATGCATGCATGCATGCATGCATGCATGCATGCATGTAGGGAGGTAGGTAGGTCGGTATGTAGGTAGGTATGCATGTATGCATGCATGCATGTACGTATGTATGTATGTATGTATGCATGTATGTATGTATGTATTTATGTATGTCTAGGTATATATATATATGTATGTATACATACATGCATGTAGAACACGTATATATTATATATGGCCGTGCGTATATACATATCTATATATATATATATATATATGTATATATATGTGTGTGTGTGCATGTCTCGGAGTAGGCCGGGGGAGGGCCCAGAACTGCTGCCTCAGGCTCGCATGGGGGGCCGCGAGGGCCGGGGGGGGCTCTAAGAGGGTTCAGAAGGGGCTGACTCGCCCAGAGGCTTCCAAGCTGGCCCAAGAGGCGCCCAAAGCGCCCCAGGTTGTCTGGAAGGTGGCTGAAGAGCGCACTGAGATGGCTTCTGGACGGGCCACGATCGCTCGAAGACAGCCCAAGACTGCTCCTAGACGGCCACAGAAGGCATCCAAGACGGTCCAAGAGGCCGCCGAGAAGGCCCTCCAAGGGCAATAATCAAGCATTTCCTATGGGAAAACGTATATTTCTTGGATATTTGCTTTTCAGTCCTACCAGCGGCCGCGACGGCCCCAGAGGCTCCCAAAATGAGCTCCAGACGGCCCAAGAGGCTCCCAAGAGTGCCCCCAGACGGCGCCTGAAGAGAGCTTCAAGCAGCACAAGAGAGCCCCCAACACTGCCCAAGAGAGTACCCAGGAACCCCGAGGGGGCCACCAGAGGATCCCTACATGGTTGGAGAGGGCCCCCCGAAGGCCCCAAGACGGGCTCAGGTCCCCATGACGGGCGAAGAGGGACCTGGAACGGCCGAATTGGGCCACTGAGACGGATCCAGGGTACAAATAAGGAGAATTTCTCCGGAAAATCGTACATTTCTATGATATTCGCTTCTCATGTTCCATCGGCGGCCACGTGGGCCCCAAAGGCTCCCCAAATCGGCGCCGCACGTTACACGAGGCCCCCAAGAGGGCTCCAAGACGGTCTCAAGAGAGCGTCGAGCAGCATAAGAGAGCTCCAAAACAGCCCGAGAGAGTCCCCAGAGGGCATGAGGGATCGGGGAGGGCTCCATGAGGGCCCCATGAGGGCCCCAAGACGGCTCAGCTACCCATGACATGCCAAGAGGGGCTTGGGGCAGCCGAAATGGGCTCCCAGACGGGCCACAAACGGCCCAAAATGACCCCCCCACGACTGTCCAAGAGGCCGCTGAGAAGGCCCTCCAAAAGGGAAAAACCAATGATTTCCGATGGGAAACGTATATTTCTGGGAGCTTCGCTTTTCATATCTTCCCGCGGTCGCGACGGCCCAAGAGGCTACCAAAATGGGCCCCAGACGGCCCCAGAGGCCCCAAAGAGGGTTCCAAGACGGGCTGAAGAGAGCTTCAAGCGGCACAGAAGAGCTACAAGACGGCCCAAGAGAGCTCCCAGGAAGCCCGAGGGGGCCACCAGAGGATTCCTACATGGTCAGAGAGGGCCCCAGGAGGGCCCCAAGACAGGCTGAGCTCCCCACGACGAGCCAAGAGGGACAAGGAACGGCCGGAATGGGCCCTCAGACGGGCCAACAAAGGCCACAAAGGACTTCAAAGGAAGGCCTGGAGAGGCTCCAGACACTGCCACAATGCTTCCAAAAAGGCTCCGGGCACGCGTTCCAGTAGGCACCCGTGTACTGGGTGCGTTGAGAGAAGAGAGGAGGAGGAGGAGGACAAGGAGGAGGAGGAAGAGGAGGAGGAGGAGGAGGAGGAGCAGGAGGAGGAGGAGGAGGAGGAGGAGGAGGAGGAGGAGGAGGAGGAGTGGGAGGAGGAGGAGGAGGAGCAGCAGCAGCAGGAGGAGGAAGAGGAGGACTAGGAGGAGGGGGAGGAAGATCAGGAGGACGAAGAGGGGGAAGAGGAGGAGGGACATTGTTCTTGTAAGATTATCTTGTTCTCTGATTCACTGGCTCGGGGAGGGACGCTGAGGACGAGGAGGGAAGGGGAGCGCAGGATGAAGAGGGCTCGAGAGGAGGAAGGCGGTGAAGTAGGTGAAGGAACACAAGGAGGGACACACCGAAGAGCGGGGAAGACGGGGAGGAGGAGAAGGAGGAGGATGAAGAGGAGGAGGAGGAGGTGGTGAAGGAACAGGGATCCCTTTCAGGAAGACGCCGACGAGGAAAAGGATGCGTGTAAGATGATGGGAAGAGGGAGAACGGGAAGAGGAGGAGGGTAAGGGGACTGCAGTGGACCGGGGGTGATGACGGCGATGACGCTGATGATGATGACGATGACTATGCCGACGACGACGCCGACGACGACCAACAATATGTTGATGATGCGGATGATGATGATGCTTAAACGTACGATGACGATGATGGCGATTGTGATCACCATGCTGATGATAATGTTGATGATGATGATTGTTGTGATGGTGATGGTGCACGTGACCATGGCCATGACGATGACGATGAAGATGACGGGGATGAGGATGACAATGATGACGATGATCATGACCCTAGCTAGAACTTGAGCGCGCGCGAAGCGCGCGATGGTCCTAGTGTGTGTATATATATATATATACATATATATATATATATATGTATGTGGAAATGTATATGTTCCTCTTCCTATATTTTTATAAGCCCGGGCGGGGGGGAAACCCGTCCCCCCCCCCACACAAAACCGGACTCCCGGGACCTGGAGCTTTGGGGCCCTCCGGACGGGCCTCGAAGCGGCCACCGGGCCTCGCAAGGCGTTTTGCCAAGCAGGGCGATCAGGGGGGTCATCGGAGACGTCCCAGAGACCCCCAAGACAGCACAAGAGCGCTCCAAGAGTGACCGACGTGACCTCAAGATGGCCCAAGAGGCCTCCAGGACGGCCCCAAAGAGGCCTCCAAGAGCACTCCCAAGAAGGCCCCCCGAGGCAAAAATCATTGATTTTCTGAGGGTTTTTGGTGAATTTTGGGGTTCTCTTTTTGGCTTCCCGACGCTCCAAGGCGGCGGTCTTCTGGGCGTCCGAAGCCGCCTGGGAGGCTCCCAAATCGCCCCACACCCATCCGAAAGGGCTTCCAGGCCCCAAGATGGCCCAAAGACACCCTCCGAAGAATTCCAAATCGTGATTCGGTCGTTCAGGGAGACGGCGGTTGGAGGCAGCGTGGCCCGAGGAAGCCCCCGGATGCCCGCAGAATACTTCCAGGAGGCCTCCAGAAGGCCTGAAGAAAGCCCGAAACATCTTTTGTGAGGCCCCTAGAGGCTCTCCAAGGAGGAGACTCCGCAAAAAAGAGCTGAGGAGGATGGGGAGAATGCGCAGGGTATGGCGAAAATAGGGAACAATAAGCATGGAGGAAGGATAACGAATAACATCGTTATAGCGGCGATGCCGGAAAAGGCAACCAGGAGTTATCGCTAAATTGTCGGCTTGACCTTCCTGCCATTCCGCCTGCATACCAAACTTCAAGGACCAAGGTGCATGGCGCGAAGCGCCACTGCAGTCTTGTATACATATATTATTATAAACAGATTGCAGAGTGCAGGCGGATGCTTCCTCCCCCGGGGCCGGTCCCACCTAAGGTCCCCCTTCGCTCTCGGAGGCATCTGGGTCTTTCTCTCGGGGCCCTCTTGGGGTGCTTGTGTGCCCAATTGGGGCCATATTGGAGGACGTCGACCAAAAAGGCTGTGGTACTTTGCGCTGCTCGTCCTGGGCCCGAGAATCACTGCTCGGGGCCCTCTTGGGGGCCGTCGGGCCATCTTGGGATTCTTCTGGGCCCATCTTGGATTTTGGAGCCACCCTGAGGCATCAGTAGCCCATGGCATGGGAAAAGACGAACGGCCGAAATCATTGACGATCCATTTCTTGCTCTTCCAATGTCTTTGGTATCTCAGGGGCATCATTGGGATGCTCCAGGGCACCTGGAGCCGTCGTGGCTGCATGCCCGAGGATCTCGGGGGCCAGCTTGGACTTTCTTGGCCCATCTTGGAGCCACATAGGAACCGACGTTGCCTGCATGAGCTGCGCCTCCCCTCAAGCAGTGGCGAAGCGTCCTGGCGTACCTATAGCCCTACCAAACAATGTTCTAAGAACCTTTTGTGGTTCCCACGAAATGTTCTCAGAACATTTCTGGTTGGGACTGTCCTGTTTTGTCACGTCGGGTTTCTGTTCTCAGAACATTGTTATTGTTCTTAGAACATTTTTGGGTTCTAAGAAAATTTCGTGGTAGGGCTATAGGAATGCCCGGACGGTCGGTCCCTGCTCAAACCCCCATTCTCAATTGGGAGTTGGGACCCCCAGGGACGGGGAAGGGGGAGGGCATCGGATGGGACAGCCACACATCTCATACGCCGTCTCACCCCGGGCACAAGGGGATTTGCATAAACTAACATGTCTGAGCTCCGGGCGGTTCTTGGGATCGGCGCCAGATCCACCCACGGGGTCCTCCAGTGCCACCTCCAGCGCGCTGCGCGCATCAGGCAATCTAGCGCCGATCAAAGAAATACGCTCGGACGTCGGACAGTTGTTTGTTTTTGTTTTATATCCAGCTGCCTGCGGCAAGGGCCGCCACCGTCCCAGCTCAGCATTCTGGGTGGCGACTGTTTGAGGGGGCACGGGAGGCCGTCATGTTTGACACATCATGTTTCCAGGCTTGAGAGACCCTTGAAGAGAACAATGATGAGTATGGTTCATGGTGATGCTGATGTTGATGATGGTGATGATGATGACGATGATGATGCTGGTGACGCTGATAAGGATGTTAACGATGATGTGGATGATGGTGCTGATGGTGACGACGATTATGATGGTGGTACGATGATGGTGACGGTGATGATGGTAATGGTGATGGTGATGACGATGATGGTGATGATGAAGATGATGCAGACGACAACGATTGCGATGACGATAATGTTGATGATGATGCTGCTGATGATGATCAATGGTACTGGGGGTGGCGTTGATGGTATAGATGTTGGTGGTGATGATGCTGATGCTGATGATGATGACGATAGCGATGATGGTGTTGAGGATGCCTATGATGATGGTGGAGGTTGTGATGATGACGACGGCGAAGGTGAGGATGATGGTGATGATGCTGATGCGTGTGATGATGTTGGCGATGATGATGCCGATGACGAGGTGGGGGTGGTGGTGGCGGCGATAGTGATAGTGATGTTGATGGTGCTGGTGATGCTGCTGCTGCTGATGATGATCATCATCAGCATCATCACCACCATGTAAATGTGTGTGACGATGTTCAGGAGGGGGCGGTGACGGTGATGACGATGATGATGATGCTGATGATGATGATGATGATGATGAAGAAGGCCACGTTGAGGAACACGGTTATGATGATGGTCGTGGTGTTAATGATGATGTTGTCTATAATTGTGAGGATGACGATGACGATGATGTTGATGCTGGTGATGATGACGATGATGATGACAATAACGATGATGATGATGATGATGATGATGTTGATGATGATGATGTTGATGATGATGATGATGATGCTGCTGCTGCTGATGATGATGCTGATGCTGATGACGATGACGATGGCGATGATGAGGAGAGACGCAGGGGTAAGAACAGGAGGTGGAAGAGGAAGAGGAGGGGGAGGACCAGGGTAGAGGACTAAGAGGAAGATCGTCACAGGCGACAGCTTTCGTCTTCACTATTCGAGGAGCTCTCGTGGAACTCGGGTGGGCCTCCTGTGAGGCAGTCTTGGGGGTCCCTCGGGTCCTATTGGGCCAGCTTGGGACCCTCTCGCGCCGTCGTGTGGCTCTCTTGGGCCGTCTTGGTGCCCTCGTGGCCGTGCGATGGTTCTGGGGGCCGTCTTGGGCCGTCGAAAGGGCATTCTAAGGCTGTTTTGGGTTCTACGGGAGGCCATATTGGGCCGTCTCGAGGCTGTATTGGATGGTTCTGGGGCCGTCGTGTTGTTTTTGTTGGGCCACCTTGGGACTCTCTTGAGGGCCTCTTGGGCCGTCTTTAGGTCATCGCAGAGGCTTCGTGGGCAGTCTTGAGCAGACGGCAGTCTGAAACGGCGAGAATACGGACATACAACGGAAATTAATTATTGTGTGTTCTTCGGGCGTTGTTGGAGGTCCTCTTGTGGCCCATTTGGGCCCTTTATAGGTATCCTGGGACGTCTTGGAGCCATATGTGGCAGCCTTGAGGCCATTTGAGCTCGTATTCGAGGTA
Source organism: Prorocentrum cordatum (assembly GCA_963575745.1). NCBI lineage: Eukaryota > Dinophyceae > Prorocentrales > Prorocentraceae > Prorocentrum > Prorocentrum cordatum. Next base: position 595,032 of record CAUYUJ010001292.1, read on the forward strand.
TCGTGGGCCTTCTTGATGTCATTGGTTGCCTGCATGGGCCGCCTTGGAAACTCAAGACGCATACCCATCGCTTTTAAAGAGGAATCGTGGCCTCGGGAGCACGGCTCCATTTATTTTACGCAGCGTTGTGGCCTCGGGGAGGGAGGGGGATGCATGCAGCTGTCTGCTGGCAGATGGAGGAGAGGACCCTGCTTAGAAGCTTAACAACTGTGCCAGACAGCCCTTTGCATTCTTCCACGCCTCAACGTGCCAGGGAGCACGGTGGCGGATCAAGTGTGTGTCTGCCAATGGCGCTACAGGCGGCCCGGATTAGTAGGTCGACCTTGCCAGATCAAGGGTGCCCTCGTGTCCTGTGTCTTGCGACCCATGCTTCCTGCATTTCTGTGGCAACGTGGCCCCCGGAAGGGTTTTCTGTCCTCTTGCGTGTCCTGTCCAATCAAGGCCGACTGAACACCCCTCCCCGACGCCCAGGAGGAGCGGATGCGGCGGTTCGAAGACCTGAATTTCTTCAACGTCACAACCTCGGAGGACCTTCAGCGCTGCGGATCCGCAGGGGGGCAGCTGCGCTGCAGCACCACCTCGCCCGGCCAGGGCCGTGCTGGGCCCCATGGATGGTGCACCATTGAAGCCCATGCTAAGAAACGCCCTGCTCGCCTCCAGGGTGCCCTGGTGAGCGTTGTTTGATCCATTTTTTTGCCGATCGGCGCGGGCCCTCGCCCCCCCCTCCCCCCCCCCCGTGGAGTAGATCTTGGCGGTTTTGGGCGCCTGTTTCGAGCAGGCGGAGCCTCTCCCTCACACGGCCCCACACAGTCGCGCTAAGCAGAGGTCTAGAGCCAGACCCCCCCCCCTCCTCCCCTTTCCGCCCAATGTCGAAACGCCGAAGAAAAAACGCTCACCTGGGTCTCCTGGGGTTCGGTGGTTTTGCTTCGGAAAGCGTGACGTTCCCACATCAATTATCCAGGGGGACGTCCTGGGGCACGTCCTGAGGTCTCAGGGCTGGGCGTCCCGTGGAAGGTTTCTCGTGGCCGAGCTCCCACTGTGTGCGCCTTCATGGCCTCGGCCAGGAGGGCGCGCGCACACAGCACAGCACAGCACAGCACAGCACAGAACTACTCAGCACAACACAGCTCAACACAAGACACAACACAACACACACACACACACACACACACACACACACACACGCACACACGCACACACGCACACACCATTCGGCTAGGCCCAGGGGTACCCCACGGACGACGTACCCCGAGTGATGTGTCGCGGTGGCCTCGGCGGCAGCGACGGCGTTCGCCAAACCCTGGCCTTTGAGCGTCCCGAGGTGGGAGCTGAGGCTCCTTCTCCAGGCAGCGTCTCTTCTGGGCTGCCTTCCCAGTCATGCGATGCCCTCGTGTTTTGGTGTTGTTCATTACCCCGTCCCCAGAAATCCCAGCCCTTTTAAGCCCTGCTTTTCCATCTCGAGTTGTCGTTTGGTGGTCCCGTGGCCCGGTGAGGACCCCCCATGCCAAGCATAGGGAAACAGTTTGTGTCGTGTTTTCTTCCACGACGCGAGGGAAGAGCATGCTACGGATAGAGTGGCATGAAAGCAACATGAATTGAATGGCTGTGGTGAAGTGGCTAGAATGCCCACCTCGAGGACCACTATAATGCGGATCCAGCCCCGCACCGCGCTGAAGACGATCATGAGTGCGAAGGCCCATGATGGTTCTTCTCCCCCAGACGAGACTTCCTGACGGTCTCGAAGTGGGTGCGAGGTGCCAATGGTGGCCGCTCTGTGTCCACCCCGTCCCACTCCCAGGGACTTCGCATCCCGCTATGATGGTAGGATGGGCATGCCGCACGCATGGCGCGAAGATGTATAAGGGGGGGGGCTTGGTCCGCGAGCTGCGCGCACGATGTCCTTGAGCCATTGCCGCCCCGCCTGCCACCACTTTTTCGTCGGAGGCGAGGCAGAGTTAGCTGCAACAGCACGAAAGCTAGACGGGGGTACCGTAAAGCGAATTGTGCCAGCGCGCAAGAGGGAAGAGGCAGAGGGGGCGGCCGCCGGAGGAGGGGGGGAAAGACAAGGCCATTCAGAGGCGGAAGAATTCTCGCGTGAGTGGGCTGGCGCGGCCAGCCCCGCCAGCGGAGGCAGTGACAGCTGCCCCTCGTGCCACACATCCCGACCTGGCGCTGACCACGAACCCCGGCAGAGCTCGGCGGTCCCCAGACGGGGTGTGATTGTCGCCGCGGCCGCCGCCACCTCGCGGCAACATGCCTCCCCCTCCTCCTCCTCCTCCTCCTCCTCCTCCTCGCCCTCCTCTCCTCCTCCTCCTCCCTCCTCCTCCTCCTCCTCCTCCTCCCCCTCCCTCCTCCTCCTCCTCCTCCTCCTCTCCCTCCTGCTCCTCCCTCCTCCTCCTCCTCCTCCTCCTCCTCCCCTCCTCCTCCTCCTCCTCCTCCTCCTCCTCCTCCTCCTCCTCCTCCTCCCTCCTCCTCCTCCTCCTCCTCCTCCCTCCTGCTCCTCCTCCTCCTCCTCCTCCTCCTCCTCCTCCTCCTCCTCCTCCTCCCCCATGCATGGAAAGGCGCGGAGGAAGGGGGGCGCCGACACAGAGCAAGATACCAAGCTGGCAAGTGGCACAGCCACCTCGCGGTCCCTCTGAACCTGCGCGTATGTTGCTCAGCCTCGGATCCCTTACGCTCCTAGGCGTTGGAACCACTGACTTCTACAATCCCACATGTCGAATTCAATGAAGAAGTTGGAGTGTGAATGCATATGATCGCCCTTCTGGACAGCACGAACCTCTCTGGGTCCTTCTGTCCAACGTGAACCTCTCTGATGGCCTCGACATGGGCGCGAGGTGCCTAATTATGTGTCCCCTCCTCGGGGGCAACGAACTCTGCACATTCGCCGATCTTGGCCAGGCCCACCCTGGGCCCAGCAGGATCGGCGCACGCGCCCTCCCGGACAAGGCAGGAGGGCGCGTGCCCCGCTCCTGGGCTCAAGCATGGGCCCGGCCAGCAGCCGTGCACGTGCCTCGCTCCCTCGATCTCCTCGGCCTCGGCAGCGCTCGGACGTGCGCATGGTTCCTTCGGCGAGGACACTTGAGGAGCACCCTTGATCATCTGGCGAAAAAGCCACGCACGAACCCCAGCAACAAAAAGCACCGGGAAGGGACGTCCGAGCGATGGCGAGCGGCCCTCTCCCGGCTTGTCCGGGCGCAGCGCCGGGCCGCGCCGCGAGCGGGGCCGCCCCGGTGGCCACGGCGCGGCGGCGCGCGTTTCCCGAGCAGCGGAGCGGGCCATGGGGGGGAAGCGGACATCGGGCGCGGTCGTCGGGCAGGGCCTCCTCGGAGGCCCCCTCCCCCAGTACCAGCCTCGAGCGATCCCTGTCCCCAAGATTGACGCGCCACAAAGGCGATGACTATCTCAGGGAGTCGCCCTCGAAAAAAAGATAAAGGAATCGCTGAGATTGACACCGTGAGGAGGAGGTGCCCAGCATAGGGATAGGGATACGTTCCAGGCTGGTACACCCCACGGGGGGCGCGGCGGGAGAGCGCACTGGGGGGCGGCGGCGCCGCGCGCCGCGCGCCGCGCGGCGAGGGGGGGGGGTGCGGGGGCGGGGGCCGGCTGGCCCAGGGGGCACCCCTTCGGGGAGCCCGCGCCGCGCCACCATGAGCCTGTTTTTTTTGAGATTCCGGCAAGGTGACCCCTGAGGGCGCTCGCCCCCTCCCCCCCCCCTCGCCCCTCTGCGAGCGAACGCCAGCGCGCAAGTGCCTTTCGACTTGCGTGATCTCCGTACGTGCAAGTCGTTTGCGGCCTGCCTGAGGTTCCGTCCCACCCCTCCCGTCCATGCAAGTAAACTTGCCGAGGTTCAAAAAAGCAGGCTCCAAAAACGCCACACAGTGGAGGCCCATGCCCAGAAACACCCTGCTTGCCTCCAGGGTGCCCTGGGTTTCAAGGGTTTCGATGGTTCTGCCACTGCTGTGGAAGGCGCGACGTTCCCGCACCAAAAATCGACGGACGCCCTGGGGTTTCATGGTTGGGTTTCTTGTGGAATGTTTCTTGTGGACTGGCCTCCACTGTAACTTTCGACGCTCCGCACGGATTCCTTGGATCGGCGCTGGGCCCCTCCTGGCGGCGCCTCCAGCGCCGCATCCGGCGCGCTCCGCGCGCCGGGGAGGGGGGTCCATCGCAGACCCAAGACTTCCGCGCGGAGCGCCACAAGTTTTGTTTGTGCCGTTTGCGGCGGCGCCGGAGGCGCGCCAGGGAGGGGGGTCCAGCGCAGATCCAAGAGATCCGCGCGGAGAGCCAAAAGTTTATGTTTGTACCGTTGTTTCTTCCTTTAGATTTGCGAAGCCTACCCCTGTGGGTCCAATCGACGCTGTGGTATCGGGCGCCCCCGCCAGGCTTCACCTGGCTGCAGACCTCCGCGGGGATCCTGAGCCCGCAGGGATCCGCAGCAGGGATCCGCAGGGTCAAGTCGGGCATGTCCCTCCACAGGAGGAACATTCAAACATAGTTGTTTGACACGCTTTCGATTTTCGTCCAAAATCCGTTGGTAGGACGACACGCCCGACCCAAAGGTAGGTTTCGCACGCGGTTGCCTACTCTGGCCGCGAGAGGCGGTCTTGGAGACTACGTTCAGAGCGGCATCCCTTCTGCGCCCCGAAGGACCCGATGTTGAAGGAGTATCTCCTGGACGACGAGCACGGTGCCACCGTCATCGCCACGGATCACGTCCTCGCCGCTCTGATCGCTGCCGCCAGGCCCCTCCACTTGCCGTGCCCCCCTGGCGCTGCTTGCCCGCCTCGACTCGCATGCATGTTGTGGCAGCGGCGCGACCTCCTGGGGAGATGTCGACGTGCTCATGTGGCGGCTCTCGGGTGCGGGCGCCCTCTCCTCGTCCCCAGCGCTCGACAGAGCGCGGAGGCAGCAGCAGCGATCTCCCCCCCCCCCCGCATGGACGACGGACGAGCCGGGAGGAGGCGGAAGGACGACGAGGAGAGGGCTGTACGCTCAGCAGCAGCAGTCCAGTTAGCTTGGGCCCCGCGGAGGTGAGGTGCCTTGGCGCCTGCCATGAGATGGCCGCTGTGATACGCCAGCGTGCGTGGGGGTAAGTGCCAAGCGTGCGGGCCGTGATGCTTATGGCCAGGTGGGCGGTACTGATGCCAGTGTGCGTTATCAAAAGTGGTCGTATATTCTTGAGTCGCATCTGATCTACGGTCCTCCTCCCCCTGCTACTGTGGCTTACTGTTTTCGAAATCTTCTCGACATCCTTCGTCGTCCTCCTCCCCTCCCTACCTCTCGTTTCTGCCTCCCTTACCTGCCTTCACCGGTTCGGAAAGACTACACAACTGCTCTCCCCGATCTGGGAGGTGGCAGCACCATAAGTATACGGGAGGGTGGACGCCCCTGCCACTTGCAGTATCAATAACCGTAGACACGCTAACGGCGATGTAGTTAACAGCAATGTAGGTTTCGGTATTGTGGGAACTCGTGGCTCGTGCTTTCCCAAAGTTCGCTGTGTCGTTTTCGCTCGACACGTTTGCATGCTGGCGATGTTGGAACGTGTGATTCGTGATTTCCTACACCCAACACCATCGTTAAGCAACATCGCCGTTAGCTTGGCCATGTACTAAGCAGTATGACAGTGATTGTTTTATCCCCAAACAGTGCTTGCACTTAGAATACTTATTTCTGTTCTAAGGAACTGGGCCTGTCTGGTGGTCTGTCGGCTCTGTTGTCGCCGTCGCCGCCTCGTCGCCGTCCGTCGTCTGGGCCTGTCTCGCGGTCTGGCGGCTATGTTGTCGCCGTCGCCTCCTCCCCCTCTGTCGTCTGGGCGTGTCTCGCGGTCTGGCTGCTATGTTGTCGCCGTCGCCGCTCCGTCGACGCTTTGTCGCCGCCCTTCGTCTGGGCCTGTCTGGCGGACTGGCGACAATGTTGTCGCCGTCGCTGCCCCGCCGCCGCTTCACAAGGTGATCTTCTCTAAAAAGGAATTGGGATCCACCACCCCCCCGAGGCCAGAATTATCCGGCCGCCTTGGGGATGTGCAGTATACATACGATTGTGCCCCACTGTTCATTCGAAGTACGATGTCATATGATCCCCGCCAAACCGGTACCGACCCCCCCCCTTCATCCCTGGCAGAACAGATAATGCGCCCGCATTTGTTCATCAGCAAAGATTTTGTCAAGAATCCCTTGCCACCAAAAGGGCGAAGTGTCGCAGCGCGGGCATCCTGCAATCTTTTGCAAACGCCCAGCTTCGCAAGGGTTTCGTGTCCAGAAAACATAGGTAAACACAAAACTATAGCTCGCAACCCGAATTTTCAAAAAAGTCTGCGCTCGCGCTCTTCCGAATGCGAAGAAGGACCATAAGTGTTCAGCATGTTTACGACATGCGTCCAAACGTGCCGTTCGCGCGCTCATGTCGCAATCACTTGAACGCCCTTGCGCGCGTGCTGCCCCAAGAACAGCAAATGGGACGAACTGCACGCGCGCACGTCGCTTGAACGCCCTTGCGCGCGTGCTGTCCCAGGAACAGCACACGGGACGAAGTGCACGCGCGCACGTCGTCGCGTGCACATTCCAGAATCTTTCAACAAACCTTGAGTTTTGCCCAGATTTGGAAATCGAGCGCCACGAAAACATATGAAAAGCGATTGGGTCGCACCAGGGATATTCCAAAAAGCCGGCGCAGGCACTCAGCACGCTCATCAATTGCTACCAGACGTGCCTCCCGCGCGCACATGTCGAGATCATTCGAAAGCCCTTGCTCGCGTTCTGGGGGGGCACGATCCCTGTCAAATAAATCCCGTGCGGGCCTTTCGCGCGCGTCGGCAGTAGGCGCACGTCGATTACTTGTCAAAGCTTTGATCACCGACGCGAGGACAACATCATCGTCATCGGCGTGATCAGCGTCGGCGCCGTCATTGCCCTTGCCGTCGTCATTGTCGCCGTCGTCACTAGCATCGCTAGTATCATCGGCGTGTCTGCAGTTGTCGACATCGCCACGGTACCGCGCCCGCCCGAGTCAGGGACTCGCACTACTGCGCCCGCGCGCCAGCGCGGCCTGCGATTCGCGTTGGGAAGTTCCCAGCCAAACCAGTACCGTCACCCCTCCCTTCTTCCTTTCAAAAGAGTGCACAATGCGCGCGCACTTGACCATCTGCAAAGATTTTGTTAGTAGTCTTTGCCGCCAACAGGGCGAAATGCGCGAGTGCGCGTCGTCGCGCACGCATGCCGGAATTCATCAAAAACACCCAGTCTCGCCCGTTGTTCGAAATCGAGTGTCCCGCAAACATACGGCAAGACACATTGGTGTCGCAACCCGAATTGCCAATAACAAAAAACGCAACGTTCGCGCTCTTGCGAATTCTCAAGAAAACGATCCGTGTTCTCGTTAACATGCTCATCAAGTGTTTCCGAACGGGGCTTTCACACGCGCATGTCGAAATCTTCCGAACGCCCGTGCGCGCGTTCTCGGGGGCACGGTCCCTGCCAAGGAACACCATGCGGGCCTTTCGCGCGTGTCGGCCGCGCGCACATGTCGAAATCCTTCATAATGTTGCATCACCAACGCGAGGACGCTACTGTTGTCATCGGCGTGATCAGCGTCGGCTCCGCCAGTGCCCTTGTCGTCGTCATTGTCGCCGTCGTCACTGGCATCGCTGCACCGCGTCTGCTATTGTCGACACCGCCATGGTACCGCGCCCGCCCGAGCCAGGCACTCGCACTAATGCACCCGCGCGCCAGCTCGGTCTGCGAGACGCGTGGGGAAGTTCCCTGCGGCCATCGCCACAGCGGCCGCGTCGTTCGCGCCCGACCAATTGGCCTCTCTGCGCGCGAGTTTGCGCGCGCTCGCGCGGCCGCAGCGATGCACCAGCCAGCGCCCAGCTGCCGCCGCATGTGTGTTGTACGCCAGGTTACGGGCGGGTGGGCGGGGTGATTGCGCGAGCAGCCGGGGTGGCAATTCATTGCAATCACGCACGAACTGCGCCACACCTTATTACCTAACAGCGTAGACTGATAGGTTTCTAGTTGACTCAAAAGAGCTCACAGATCACTCCACAGGGGGGTCCGGGCAGGCGTTGGGAGTTGCCGGCCGGCAGGGTGCCGGGCCTGTGCCGGGCTCGTTTTTCACCAACAGTCACACACTTCGTGCTCGTCGACCTCTCAGAACCCCATTCCCAGGCCACATTCTGAATAACCGGATGCAACAGTCACACACTTGGTGCTCCTTGACCTCCCAGAACTCCATTCCCGGGCCACATTCTGAATGCCCGGAGCCAACTGTAGGCCACTTCGTGCTCTTCGACTTCCCAGAACTCCATTCCCGGGCCACATTTTGGATGCCCGGAGCCAACTGTAGGCCACTTCGTGCTCTTCTACTTCCCAGAACTCCATTCCCGGGCCACATTTTGGATGCCCGGAGCCAACTGTAGGCCACTTCGTGGTGTTCGAGTTCCCAGAACTCCATTCCTGGGCATGATTTTGAATGCCCGGAGCCAACTGTGATTTTGTTCCCAAACTTCCATTTCGTGTTCTTCGATTCCCAGAAATGCTTCCTGAGGCGGGCTGCTGAGGCAGGCTGATGCTGAGGCTGAGGCAGGCTGAGGCTGAAGGCAGAGGCTGAGGACGAGGCTGAAGGCAGACTGAGGCTGAGGCTGAAGCAGGCTGAGGCTGAGGCTGAGGCAGGCTGAGGCTGAGGCTGAGGCAGGCTGATGCTGAGGCAGGCTGAGGCTGAGGCTGAGGCTGAGGCTGATGCAGGCTGAGGCTGAGGCAGGCTGAGGCTGAGGCCGAGGCTGAAGGCAGACTGAGGCTGAGGCTGAAGCAGGCTGAGGCTGAGGCTGAGGCAGGCTGAGGCTGAGGCTGAGGCAGGCTGATGCTGAGGCAGGCTGAGGCTGAGGCTGAGGCTGATGCAGGCTGAGGCTGAGGCAGGCTGAGGCTGAGGCCGAGGCTGAAGGCAGACTGAGGCTGAGGCTGCAGGCAGGCTGAGGCTGAGGCTGAGGCAGGCTGAGGCTGAGGCTGAGGCAGGCTGATGCTGAGGAGGCTGAGGCTGAGGCTGATGCAGGCCGAGGCTGAGGCAGGCTGAGGCTGAGGCCGAGGCTGAAGGCAGACTGAGGCTGAGGCTGAAGCAGGCTGAGGCTGAGGCTGAGGCTGAGGCTGAGGCTGAGGCTGAGGCAGGCTGAGGCTGAGGCTGAGGCTGATGCAGGCTGAGGCTGAGGCAGGCTGAGGCTGAGGCCGAGGCTGAAGGCAGACTGAGGCTGAGGCTGAAGCAGGCTGAGGCTGAGGCTGAGGCAGGCTGAGGCTGAGGCTGAGGCAGGCTGATGCTGAGGCAGGCTGAGGCTGAGGCTGAGGCTGAGGCAGGCTGAGGCTGAGGCAGGCTGAGGCTGAGGCCGAGGCTGCAGGCAAACTCAGGCTGAGGCTGAAGCAGGCTGAGGCTGAGGCTGAGGCAGGCTGAGGCTGAGGCTGAGGCTGAGGCAGGCTGATGCTGAGGCAGGCTGTGGCTGAGGCTGAGGCTGATGCAGGCTGAGGGTGAGGCAGGCTGAGGCTGAGGCCGAGGCCGACGGCAGACTGAGGCTGAGGCTGAAGCAGGCTGAGGCTGAGGCAGAGGCAGGCTGAGGCTGAGGCTGAGGCAGGCTGATGCTGAGGCAGGCTGAGGCTGAGGCTGAGGCTGATGCAGGGTGAGGCTGAGGCAGGCTGAGGCCGAGGCTGAAGGCAGACTGATGTTGAGGCTGAAGCAGGCTGAGGGCGAGGCTGAGGCAGGCTGAGGCTGATGCAGGCTGAGGGTGAGGCTGAGGCAGGCTGAGGCCGAGGCTGAAGGCAGACTGATGTTGAGGCTGAAGCAGGCTGAGGGCGAGGCTGAGGCAGGCTGAGGCTGAGGCAGGCTGAGGCTGAGGCTGAGGCAGGCTGAGGCTGAGGCTGTGACTGCGACTGCTGTTGCCACTGCGACTGCCATTGCGAATGCGACCGCGACTGCGAGAACAGCAGAATTCTCCAACAGGATTCTTATCTGAATCTTAAGGGGAATGCTTCCAGATATGCTCCTACACATCGCTGTTAGGTTGCTTTGCCGGGATAATTTTTCTTTCTGAGAAGAAATTCTTTTACGCTTCGCGTATCCCCACCAGCCCATCTCACAGCAGCAACTCTTGCGAAGCATGCCGACAGTCGTGTTTTTACCTAACAGCGTAGACTGATAGGTTTCTAGTTGACTCAAAAGAGCTCACAGATCACTCCACAGGGGGGTCCGGGCAGGCGTTGGGAGTTGCCGGCCGGGCCTGTGCCGGGCTCGTTTTTCACCAACAGTCACACACTTCGTGCTCGTCGACCTCTCAGAACCCCATTCCCAGGCCACATTCTGAATAACCGGATGCAACAGTCACACACTTCGTGCTCTTCGACCTCCCAGAACTCCATTCCCGGGCCACATTCGGAATGCCCGGAGCCAACTGTAGGCCACTTCGTGCTCTTCGAGTTCCCAGAACTCCATTCCCGGGCCACATTTTGGATGCCCGGAGCCAACTGTAGGCCACTTCGTGGTCTTCGAGTTCCCAGAACTCCATTCCCGGGCCACATTTTGGATGCCCGGAGCCAACTGTAGGCCACTTCGTGGTCTTCGAGTTCCCAGAACTCCATTCCTGGGCATGATTTTGAATGCCCGGAGCCAACTGTAGGCCACTTCGTGTTCTTCGAGTTCCCAGAATTCCATTCCCGGGCCACATTTTGAATGCTGAAGGCTGAGGCTGAGGCTGAAGGCAGGCTGAGGCTGAGGCAGGCTGAGGCTGAGGCCGAGGCTGAAGGCAGACTGAGGCTGAGGCTGAAGCAGGCTGAGGCTGAGGCTGAGGCAGGCTGAGGCTGAGGCTGAGGCAGGCTGATGCTGAGGCAGGCTGAGGCTGAGGCTGAGGCTGATGCAGGCTGAGGCTGAGGCAGCCTGAGGCTGAGGCCGAGGCTGAAGGCAGACTGAGGCTGAGGCTGAAGCAGGCTGAGGCTGAGGCTGAGGCAGGCTGAGGCTGAGGCAGGCTGAGGCTGAGGCTGAGGCAGGCTGAGGCAGAGGCTGTGACTGTGACTGCCGTTGCCACTGCGACTGTCATCGCGAATGCGACTACGACTGCGAGAACAGCAGAATTCTACAACTGGATTCTCATCTGAATCTTAAGGGGAATGCTTCCAGATATGCTCCTACACATCGCTGTTAGGTTGCTTTGCCGGGATAATTTACCTAACAGCGAAGACTGATAGGTTTCTAGTGGTGTCAAAAGAGAGCAGCACATTACTTCAACATTACTGCAACATTACTCCACAGGGGGGTCTGGGCAGCCGTTGGGGGCAGTTGGGGGGGAGTTGGGGGGCTGTTGGGGTTTGCCGGCGGGGATCGTTTTTCGCATACAGTCACACACTTCGTGCCCACTTCGTGCTCTTCGATTTCCCAGAACTCCATTCCCGGGCCACATTTTGGATGCCCGGAGCCAACTGTAGGCCACTTCGTGCTCTTCGATTTCCCAGAACTCCATTCGGGCCACATTTTGGATGCCCGGAGCCAACTGTAGGCCACTTCGTGCTCTTCGATTTCCCAGAACTCCATTCCCGGGCCACATTTTGGATGCCCGGAGCCAACTGTAGGCCACTTCGTGCTCTTCGAGTTCCCAGAACTCCATTCCCGGGCCACATTTTGAATGCCCGGAGCCAACTGTAGGCCACTTCGTGGTCTTCGAGTTCCCAGAATTCCATTTGGGCATGATTTTGAATGCCCGGAGCCAACTGTAGGCCACTTCGTGTTCTTCGAGTTCCCAGAATTAGGCTGAAGGCAGACTGAGGCTGAGGCTGAAGCAGGCTGAGGCTGAGGCTGAGGCAGGCTGAGGCTGAGGCAGGCTGATGCTGAGGCAGGCTGAGGCTGAGGCTGAGGCTGATGCAGGCTGAGGCTGAGGCAGGCTGAGGCTGAGGCCGAGGCTGAAGGCAGACTGAGGCTGAGGCTGAAGCAGGCTGAGGCTGAGGCTGAGGCAGGCTGAGGCTGAGGCTGAGGCAGGCTGATGCTGAGGCAGGCTGAGGCTGAGGCTGAGGCTGATGCAGGCTGAGGCTGAGGCAGGCTGAGGCTGAGGCCGAGGCTGAAGGCAGACTGAGGCTGAGGCTGAGGCTGAGGCTGAGGCTGAGGCTGAGGCTGAGGCTGAGGCAGGCTGGCTGAGGCTGAGGCTGAGGCTGAGGCTGAGGCTGAGGCAGGCTGAGGCTGAGGCTGTGACTGCGACTGCCGTTGCCCGCTGCGACTGTCATCGCGAATGCGACTACGACTGCGAGAACAGCAGAATTCTACAACTGGATTCTCATCCGAATCTTAAGGGGAATGCTTCCAGATATGCTCCTACACATCGATGTTAGGTTGCTTTGCCGGGATAATCAGGCGTGTGTCCGCTTGGCCCCGCATATCTCCCCTGTTCCTCCTTCCTCCCGCCTCCTTGTACATCCTCCTTGTGGGGGGAGCGGGAGAAGGACGAGGCGGAGGAGGAGGGAGAGAAAGCGCTCCTCGTGATTTGAGTCGTTTGGGGTTTCTCGTCCTGGTGTGAGTCGTTCGGGCCCTTCTTCCTGGTGTGAGTCGTTCGGGCTCTTCGTGGTGTGAGTCGTTCGGGCTCTTCGTCCTGGTGTGAGTCGTTCGGGCTTCTCGTGGTGTGAGTTGTTCGGGCCCCTCATCCTGGTGTGAGTCGTTCGGGCCCCTCCTCCTGGTGTGACTCGTTCGGGCTCCTCGTGGTGTGAGTCGTTCGAGGCCCGCGTCGTGGTGTGAGTCGTTCGGGCTCCTCGTGGTGTGAGTCGGTCGGGCGCCTCGTCCTGGTATGAGTCGTTCGGGCCCCTCCTTGTGGTGTGAGTCGTTCGGGCTCTTCGTGGTGTGAGTCGTTCGGGCCCCTCGTCCTGGTGAGTCGTTCGGGCTCCTCGTAGGGCCTCTTAGGGGGCCTCTTGGGGCCTCTTGGGGGCCTCTTGGGGGCCTCTTGGGGCCTCTTGGACGCCTCTTGGGAGCCTCTGGGAGGCATCTTGGGGCCTCTTGGGGGCCTCTTGCGACCTCCGCAGAAGCGCAAATGAGCGTGAGCCCCTGCGAAGGACAAAATGAGCCCAAAACCTTCGTAAAATCAATAATTTTGAGAAGAAGGAAGAGGAGCGCTGCCCCCTCAGAAGGCCAAAATGTGGCCGAAACCGTAGTAAAATCAATGACCTCTGGGGGCTCTCTTGGGAAGCTTGTATGAGCGCTGCCCCTCCTCCTGGTGTGACTCGTTCGGGCTCCTCGTGGTGTGAGTCGTTCGAGGCCCGCGTCGTGGTGTGAGTCGTTCGGGGTCCTCGTGGTGTGAGTCGGTCGGGCGCCTCGTCCTGGTATGAGTCGTTCGGGCCCCTCCTTGTGGTGTGAGTCGTTCGGGCTCTTCGTGGTGTGAGTCGTTCGGGCCCCTCGTCCTGGTGTGAGTCGTTCGGGCTCCTCGTGGGGCCTCTTGGGGGCCTCTAGGGGGCCTCTTGGGGCCTCTTGGGGGCCTCTTGGGGGCCTCTTGGGGGCCTCTTGGGGGCCTCTTGGACGCCTCTTGGGAGCCTCTGGGAGGCATCTTGGGGCCTCTTGGGGGCCTCTTGCGACCTCCGCAGAAGCGCAGATGAGCGCGAGCCCCTGCGAAGGACAAAATGAGCCCAAAACCTTCGTAAAATCAATGATTTTGAGAAGAAGGAAGAGGAGCGCTGCCCCCTCAGAAGGGCAAAATGGGCCGAAACCGTAGTAAAATCAATGACCTCTGGGGGCTCTCTTGGGAAGCTTGTATGAGCGCTGCCCCTCCTCCTGGTGTGACTCGTTCGGGCTCCTCGTGGTGTGAGTCGTTCGAGGCCCGCGTCGTGGTGTGAGTCGTTCGGGCTCCTCGTGATGTGAGTCGGAGGCCTCTTGGGGCGTCTTCGGCGCCTCGTGGGGCCTCTTGGGGGCCTCTTGGGGGTATCTCGGGGGCCTCATGGAGGCCTCGTGGTGCCTCCTGGGGACCTCCTGTGGGCCATCTGGACCATCTGGGGACCTCTTGGGGCCATACGGTGGACCTCTGGGGGCCCTCTTGGGGGGCTTGTATGAGCGCTGCCCCTCCTCCTGGTGTGACTCGTTCGGGCTCCTCGTGGTGTGAGTCGTTCGAGGCCCGCGTCGTGGTGTGAGTCGTTCGGGGTCCTCGTGGTGTGAGTCGGTCGGGCGCCTCGTCCTGGTATGAGTCGTTCGGGCCCCTCCTTGTGGTGTGAGTCGTTCGGGCTCTTCGTGGTGTGAGTCGTTCGGGCCCCTCGTCCTGGTGTGAGTCGTTCGGGCTCCTCGTGGGGCCTCTTGGGGGCCTCTAGGGGGCCTCTTGGGGCCTCTTGGGGGCCTCTGGGGGGCCTCTTGGGGGCCTCTTGGGAGCCTCTTGGACGCCTCTTGGGAGCCTCTGGGAGGCATCTTGGGGCCCCTGGGGGGCCTCTTGCGACCTCCGCAGAAGCGCAAATGAGCGCGAGCCCCTGCGAAGGACAAAATGAGCCCAAAACCTTCGTAAAATCAATGATTTTGAGAAGAAGGAAGAGGAGCGCTGCCCCCTCAGAACGCCAAAATGGGGCCGAAACCGTAGTAAAATCAAAGATTTTGGCTTCACAGAAGAGGAGAGGGTTTTTTCAGAGCCCCCCCGTCGGGGCCAGAATCCTCGTGAGGGTCGTCGTTTTTTTGGCCCTCCCAGGAGTCGAAAAAGACCCCCCTGAGAACACTCGGGACTCCCTGTCCAGGCCCAGGGGGAGGGGGTAGGGGGAGGGGTAAACCCCTCCCCGAAGGGGAAGAAGGCGGGTTGAGGACAGAGAGAGCTCTCTAAACCACTCACGCCCAAAGGGCTGGTGGGATTACGTACGAACTGCGCCACACCTTATTTTTCTTCCTGAGAAGAAATTCGGATCTATCCTCCCGGCTTTGTTTCCCCCTGGGACAGTTCATTTCGCGCGCGATTCTGCCCCAATCGTTCATTCTATAGGTGAATTCATACCGCCCCAGCTCGACCCATGGGCGCGACGCATGTGGACGTAGCCGTTGGGGCGTTCGGTGGAGTTCTTTCTGTAGCCACGAAGCGTGTGAGGGCTGTGCCGGCATGGGCGCGGGACGCATGTGGACGCAGCCACTGGGGCCTTCGGTGGAGCCCCCTACGGGGCCACGAAGCGTGTGAGGGGTGTGCCGGCATGGACGCGAGACGCATGTGGACGCAGCCCCTGGGGCCTTCGGTGGAGTTCCCCATGTAGCCACGAAGCGTGTCAGGGTTGCGCCGAAATGGGCGCGGGACGCATGTGGACGCAGCCACTGGGGCTTTTGACGGAGCTCCCTGTGGGGCCACGAAACGTGTGAGGGGTGTGCCGAAATGTGCGCGGGACGCATGTGGACGCATCCACGGGCCTGCGGTGGGGCTCTTGATGGGGCCACGAACGTGTGAGGGCTGTGCCGACATGGGCTCTGGACGCATGGGAACGCAGCACCCATTGGGCCTTCGGTGGAAGTCCCAATTGGGTCATGAATCGTGTGAGGGTTGTGCCAACATGGGTGCGCGGACGCATGTGGGCGCAGCCGTGAAGGCCCGCGGTGGAGCTTCCTGTTGGGCCACGAAGCGTGCCAGTGGTGCGCCGGAATGGGCGCGGGACGCATCTGGACACCGCCACTGGGCCTTTCGGTGGAGCTCCCCATGGGGCCACGAAACGTGTGAGGGGTGTGCCGAAATGGGTGGCGCGGATGCATGTGGACACCGCCACTGGGGCCTTCGGTGGAGTCCCCCATCGGGCCACGAAGCGTGTCAGGGTTGCGCCGGCATGGGTGGCGCGGGACGCATGCGGACACACCTATCGGGGCATTCGGTGGAGCTCCCCGTGGGGCCACGAACTGTTCGAGTGGTGTGCCGAAATGGGTGGCGCGGACGCGTATGGACGCAGCCATTGGGGCCTTCGGTGGAGCTCCCTATGGGGCCACGAAGCGTGTGAGGGGTGTGCCGGCATGGGTGGCGCGTACGCGTGCGGACACCGCCACTGGGGCTTTCGGTGGAGCTCCCCGTGGGGCCACGAACTGTTCGAGTGGTGTGCCGAAATGGGTGGCGCGGACGCATGTGGACGCAGCCACTGGGGCCTTCGGAGGAACTCCCTATGGGACCACGAAGCGGGTGTGCCGACATGGGTGGCGCGGACGCATGTGGACACCGCCATTGGGGCCTTCGGCGGGGCCCCCTATGGGGCCACGAAGCGTGTGAGGGGTGTGCCGAAACGGGCGCAGACGCATGTGGACACCGCCACTGGGGCCTTGGGTGGAGCTCTCTGTGGGGCCACGAAGCGTGTGACGGCTCTGCCGAAATGAGTGCGGCGGGCGCATGCCAACGCTGGCATGTTGACCTTCGGTGGAGTTTCGTATGGAGCCTCGGAACGTGTGAGGGGTTGCCGAAATGGGTGGCGCGGACGCATGTGGACACCGCCACTAGGATTTTCAGTGGAGCGCTCTATGGGGCCACGAAGCGTGGCTCTGCCGAAATGGGCGCGGTGGGCGCATGCGAACGCTGGCATGTTGACCTTCGACGGAGCTCCCTATGGGGCCACGAAGCGTGTGAGGGGTGTGCCGAAACAGGTACATGCGGAAGGCAGAGGCAAGGAAGGGGAGGAGGGAGGAGGAGGGGGATGAGGAGGGAGAGGAGAGGAGACGCGGGGCGTTGTCTCCTCAAAACGAGGACCCATCTCCACAGGGTGTTTGGGAAAAACGAAACAGCTGTTTGAACATGTCTATCACATTCGCCCAGACGGGCCTCTCAAGCGCGCGTGTCACAGTCATTCGAACGCATTCGCGCGCGTGATAGGGGGGGGGCGCGTGAGCGCGTCAGCCGCCCGTGCATGCCGAAATTCTTCTATAACCTTCATCACTGACACGGGGACACCATCATCGCCATCGGCGTGACCAGCATCGGCGCTGTCCTTGGCCTTGCTGTCGTCATCGTCATCGTCGTCACCGTCACCCCTGCCATCATCATCATCATCATCATCATCATCATCATCATCATCATCATCATCATCATCATCATCGTCATCATCAGCATCATCATCATCATCATCGTCATCATCATCATCATCATCATCATCATCATCATCATCATCACCATGTCTGCCGTTGTCGACGTCGCCATGATACCGCGCCCGTCCGAGTCACCGATTTGCACTGGAGTACGCGCGCGCGTCAGCGCGGCCTGCGAGACGCGCTGGGACGTCCCCAGCGGTCAGCGCCCCCCGCGGCCGCGTCGGTCGCGCCAAACAGCGGTCAGCGCCCCCGCGGCCGCGTCGGTCCCTCCAAGCTAGCTGGCCGCTCTGTGCGCGAGCCTGCGCGCACTGGCGCGGCCGCAGCGGCGCGCCAGCTAGCGGAAAACAGTCATCGCACTTGCCGGCGCATGGTTTAGCAAAACAAATTGCGGGGGTGTGAGTGTGGTGATTGCGCTAGCTGTGGAGTTGAGAATTTCAAAAATTGCCAGGCGATTTGCGCCATAGGTCGCACCACACATGTTGCACAACAAATGTTGCACCACACACATTGCACCACGTAGGTTGCACACCACAGATCGCACGACATAGGCTGCACAATGTAGATTGCGCAGCGTAGACCGCACAGCATAAATTGCACCACTTAAATGCACCGCCTATACAACACCACACATACTGCCCCACATTGATTGCACATCACAGAGTTCTAGAAACAGTGTGTTTGGGGTCCACGGTGACTATTGTTTAGTTGGTGTTGTATTCTGCACGGGGTTATCCGGCGGAGCCCCACGACGACCGAGAGAGGAGCAACGATGAGGGAAGACGGCGCGCAGTACGAGTCATTGTCCCAACCCTTTCCTGGGCAATCATTCCAGTTGAACTGGAATGATTGCCCAGGAGAACTGAGTTCTCCAGGCAATCATTCCTCCTCCACCCGCCTGGAGAACTGAGTTCTCCAGGCGGGTGGAGGAGGAAGAGGAGGAGAGGGGGGAGAAACAACGAAACAGGAGTGAGACAACCGGGGTGGGGCACGCAGAGGCAAAGTGGGGCACCGAACTACCCAGGGTATGGGAGGAGAGACGGCCGAGGGGTCAGGGGGGGGGGAGCAGAGGTGCAGGACACCAACGAGATGCGGGCGGTCTGAAGACGGAGAGGAGACGGAGCACTGGGAGGAGGAGGGAGGAGAGGGCGAGGATGGGATGTGAGGGGCTAACGCGGATGGGGGATGTGGGAGGAGGATGGGGATGATGACGATGATGATGATGATGATGATGATGATGATGATGATGATGATGATGATGATGATGGTGATGGTGATGGTGATGGTGATGGTGATGGTGATGATGATGATGATGATGATGGTGGTGGTGGTGATGATGATGCTGATGCTGATGCTGATGCTGATGCTGATGCTGATGATGCTGATTCTGGTGCTGGTGCTGGTGCTGGTGCTGATGATGCTGAGGATGCTGTGGATGCTGATGCTGTTGATTATGATGACGATGATGCTACACATGATGCTGCTGATGATGACAACCACGATGATGCTGATGATGATGATGACGACGATTATGATGATGACGATGATGCTGATGTTGATGCTGATGATGATGCTGATGCTGATGCTGATGCTGATGCTGTTGCTGGTGCTGATGCTGGTGCTGATGATGCTGATGCTGATGCTGTTGGTTATGATGACGATGATGCTGCACATGATGCTGCTGATGATGATAACCACGATGATGCTGATGATGATTATGATGACGATGATGGTGACGATGATGATGACGCTGATGCTGACGATGATGATGATGCTGAGGATGATGATGCTGATGATGATGATGCTGATGATGATGATGATGACGACGATGATGATGATGATGATGATGATGATGATGATGATGATGATGATGATGATGATGATGATGATGATGATGGTGGTGGTGGTGGTGGTGGTGGTGATGGAGGAGGAGGAGGGAGGAGGAGGAGGAGGAGGAGGAGGAGAGACAACGGCGAGCCTGGCTGCCTTTTCAACTGCAGTCGCTTTGTGATTGACGTCTCCTTCCTGTGAGAAATTGCGAGATATTGCATTCCGCCGGTGCCCGTGACGCGTGACGTTTCACTGGTGGCGGCGACGAATAAGAACGACGACGAGGGCGATCTGGCGAGGGGGGAGGAGGAGGAGGAGGAGGAGGAGGAGGGGGAGGGAGGAGGAGGGGGAGGGGTAGGAGGAGGAGGAGGAGGCGGAGGAGGAGGAGGAGGAGGAGGAAGAAGAAGAAGAAGAATAACAAGAAGAGGAGGAGGATGAGGAGGAGGAGCTGCAAACGGAGCTGCGCGGAAGGGGGCCGCGTGAGTTGGACACGTTGGCATGAGGCTTGGCAGTGAAGGGGCACGTGGCATGCGTCGCGAGATGGAGGGGTTGAGAGCGAGTGGCTCTCGATGTTGGGAGCGGGGTGGCCGCCAGGTCGGTGTATTCCTGGGATATTGTCGTCCAAAAGATTGCGGGCAAGCTGATATTTGACAAGCGCGACGGGTCGACGGAGACATCTTCTTGTTTCCCACCCATGTCGTAGGTTTCGCTTCTTCGTTCCCAAGTGATCAGCCTATTCGGCCTCATGCAGGGCCGATCTGTTCAGTGAGTTTGCTCCCCAATGCCCCCACGTGGAATTCTCGGGGCGTGCGCTGACTCGGTTGCAGCGAGCCTTCTCTCTCGTCTTGCTCATACCACCCGTGCATCAACGCCTCGTTTTTCTAGCAGCCATCGCAGACAGTTCTCCAGCCTGCGATTCTGCGATTTAGCTTTTTCGGGAGCTTCATTCGAGATCGTTGGAAGTTTGATGAAGTGCGCAGCCACAGCATTACGACGGCACTGCCGAGCGGTCCGTCAGCGACGCGGTGTCTCCGGAGCATATGGGCGACTAGCCCGGAGATCCCCCATGCATCTAGATAGCCCTTGCCGACAACCAGCGCAAGTTCCTTGGTGTATGGATTTGGTGGCTCTTTACGACATCGATGTGAGCTTGCATACAACCAAGATGTTGCAATACGGACCACTTAGGGTCTAGGATTAAGTCGGGCATGTCCCTCTACAAGAGGGAAATTCCAAAATAGTAGAACATACTCTGGGGACGATTTTGACAATGTCTGTTTTTTGTTATGTTTTAACTCTACTCTGCTTAATTTGTTGTCCAAAATCCCCCTGTAGGGGGACAGGCCCGACCTAAGTCTAAGAGGGTCTAGGAGGGGCCCCCGTTTTCGGACCAGTCCTTAGAGATCTAGGCTCGGGGGACCTATTAATTGGTGGCCGAGGCTCGCCAGGGCCGGAAAAAAGACAATTCGCACCCTGCTCAGCGCTCCTTGTGGTAGCACGACGGCTCTCTGCGTCCTGACCTGATCATTCGAAGCACTGCTGTTCCTGGCATGTGCACTGCATGAGCTAGCTCTGCAGCTTGACTGCAATGTTTGCTCCCACACCCTTGCCGCGGGTTTGGGTAAGGTCGCAGGGGGTGTGCATAAGCAGACTCGGTGGCTACCACCCGCAGGCCCGAGCTCCCATCGCAGGCAGGTCGCCTGCTCGACGCCCGTGGTTCTCAGAGCGCGTTCAACGACTCGCAGCGTGCCCACTCGCAGAGGCAGGGAGTGGGCACTCTGCGTGAAGTTACTTTGTGAGTAGTTCTTTGCGAGTAGTTGCTTTGCGAGTCGTGAAACGCGACTGCCCAGTGTTGGGAGACGCGGCGAGCTTGCCCATGCACAGTCGGGCCGCTGAAGAAGGAACCCTTTTCGTTTAGCAGGGGCTCAGTGTTCCTTAATTGTTTTACAGTTTGTCTTAGTTTGTCCCGAGGTTTTCTGTGGGAAGTCGAAGTTCATTTGGTGGAAAAAGTGGCCTCGTTCCTCATTTAGGGTTCCTTATGACAGCGTTTCGACTGCACAGTGCCGTTTTAATGCATGCTCCGCGTGCGGATCATGTGCTAAAAGTGCAGGGATTTAGTATCAGAAACAAAGCTGAGTTCATGCATACATTCATTCATAGATTAATCATGTATTCAAAATCTTTTTTTTGAACAAAAAACCCAATATACTCAAAACTGCCCTGTACAAGCCAAGACGGCCCGCTGCACAGCTGGACTACGAGAGCGTCAACGAGAGCGCGCCCGACCCCCCGAGCAACGACGACCCCGAGTCGATGAACGCGCCCGGGAAGCTCTCGCAGGAGGCGAGGCCCCCCCTCCTCCTCCTCCCCCCCCTCCCCCCCCCTCCTGCTCCTCCTCCTCCTCCTCCTCCTTCTCCTCCTCCTCCTCCTCCTCCTCCTCCTCCTCCTCCCCTCCTCCTCCTCCCCCTCCCCCTCCCCCTCCCCCTCCCCCTCCCCCTCCCCCTCCTCCGAGGGCGAGGGGGGGCTCGCAGGAGAGCTGACCCGGCACGGCCCGGGTGGTGTGCTCTGGCATGTTCGGGACCCGCCGCACTCGTCGTCCGAGGAGGGGCGGTGCTGAAAGCCCACGAGCTCCGCGGGCTCTGGAAGAGGCAGGGCCGTATTCTTGTACACCGTGTTTGCTTCCTGCTGTTGTGTGTTGCTTCCAGCGCCGTTTTTTTCATATATCCAGCGCCGTTGTTTTCTCGGTCCCGTGTCCCTTGGTGGGGGCGCTTTTCCAGATCACAGTTGTTGAAGGATCCGAGCCGTTTTCGACCAGGTTTCGAACGTCCTCGGGATCCCCAGATTGCCTAGGCCAGTTCGGTGAACAGTTTTTTTCCGTTTCGGTGAACCGTTGTTTTGCCGATGATCCAGATGCAGTTGCTCACACGGTCAGACATGCCCTGCCGCTTCTGGGGCCAATGAAGCCCACTTCTTCGCGATTGCAAGACGTACCAGTCTGTTTGCCGTGAGATCCCAGGCGGCTCATCAAATTTGTCCCTATGCCACGGGCTCGCCGCATCGGGTGACGGCTCCGAGGCGTGGGCAGTCGTTCGATTTTTGTCATCTGTCAGCGACGGACGGAGGTGATGGATTTGACAAGTTACTGGGCATAGGCAGCGAACACGGAATCAACCAGCGGGGCGATTAAACCATGTGCTATATTGAAACCATTATTGTCTGAGATCGAGGTGAAGATTTTTTGGCGCCCAGATGTTGGAATTGATGGCGGGGGGGCGTAGTCTGTTTTATACCAACTGTTGACCAGGGATGACCAGGGCTGGCTGCCATATGGTAGTGCTTTGTTGGATGCGGCGGTGGCCGCGTCGAAAAAACACCACTGTGGGTCAGCGGCCTCTACTCTGTAGCGGTGGTGGTGAACGGCAAGCCTATGGCCGACATAAGAGGTTCCGCCCCCCCCGTGGACGGTGCTGCTGTGCGCGCTGATGCTGCTGTCGTCGGAGCGCTGGTGCCACCGCTGCCCAGTCACGGACCCGCCTGGGCCGTCCGCGCCGTGTGGTGTAGCCGGGGCCCTCGGCTGCTTCCACCCGTGAAGTATGGGTGGCCGCCGTACCGTTGTTCTACGGTCAGCATGCAGCAGGGAAGGAGGCGGAAGAGCCAGAAGAGAGGCCGGGGGAGGAAACAGAGGAGGAGGAGGAGGAGGAGGAGGAGGAGGAGGACCAGTGGAAACCCAAGAGTCATCAACGATGTTGGAATTAACCCTCCCTCCAAGCTCCCTCTTCGTAGGACCCTACAACGGTTCACTTCCATCGGGGGAACTGCCTCGTTGGGAGACAACAGTTTGAAGATTCTGAAGCGTGCCAAAACATTGTTCTCGGGATTTCAACGCCACGTATCAACCTGGCTGCTGCGTCTTGACGATCTAGAGTCGTAGCAGAACGCAACGTTGGGGACTTCAACACAGCGAATCAACATAAATGTTGCGCCCGCATAAATCCTTTCTAAAACGCCATTTCTGGTGCGTTGAAGATGGGAACCCTTGAAATTTTTGCAAATTCAAGAAAAACGGATGTGCGCGGCGCTGAGGCGAGAGCCGCATTTTGAAAAGGAATTGCCCTTAATCCGTGAAACCCTTGCAATGTTTTGAAACAAATGTGCGCGGCGCTACGGCGAGAGCCAATTTGAAAACCACCCGCCCTCAATCCGTGAAATTCTTGTGAATTTAAAACGAATGCGCGAGGCGCTAAGGCGAGAGCCACATTTTGAAACCACCCGCTTTCAATCCGTGAAACTCTTGCAAATGTTCAAAACAAATGTGCGCGACGCTAAAAAGCGAGAGCCACAGTTTGAAAGCGACCCGCCCTCCATCTGTGAAACTGTTTTTACTGTTTAAGCTTCAGGGCCTTAAATGGTGAGGAAGTCTCAGGCGAAACGCCCGGTCCGCCCTAACAATTGGCCTCGGAGTGCGACAGGGAGGAGTGATCTATAAGAAAAAGGAATAGAGGAGGAGGAGGAGGAGGAGGAGGAGGAGGAGGTGGAGGAGGAGGAGGAGGAGGAGGGCAGCTTTCGAAGCTCGGCAACCCGTGCGCGTCAGGCCTGCCAGGTTTCGGAGAGGGGTGACGCGCCCGCTCTCTTCACAGGGGTTGCCGCCCGATTGGGAGGAGCAGCCGGGCAGGGTGAGAGCACCTGGCAGAGGTGGACACAGCCCCAGCTCTTCACCCCAGGAGGAGGTTGCATCTCTAGCCCGCCTAGATGGGGTCGGAGCAGATGGGGTCAGAGGATCGCGCCGCATCGCCTGGGCATTGGCGACGCGGCTCGATGCGGAGCCCGCTTTGCTTCACGCCGACGTCGCCGATGCATCGCCCACGTCGACGATGCATGGCCGATGCATCGCCGATACATCGCCGATGCGTCACCGATGCATCGGCGATGCGGCGCGATCCTCCGACCGCATCTACTCCGACCCCATCTAGGAGGCCTCTAGCATCGCGTTCTGAACCCTCCTCCCTTCTCCAGCCTCCAGGAGGGAGGGAACCCTTTTACAGGCTGGCTTGTGCCGAGGTCAGATTAAGCTCGAGTGCAACTCTCGTCTCTCGCATATTGTTTTTCTCTGAATCTTAGTTCTACCGTTGTTATTGCACACGCTTTGATCGCTGTTATTGTTAATTCTACCGTTGTTCTTGTCTTGAGATCGCGACTTTTTGCAGGATCGGCGCCTTGCTCCCGCCGTTCAGAATGGCGCTCGCGGCCCAGTTTGGGCCACACTTCTGCATCCGAGTCTGTCCTCGCTGTCGTGGCCACCCTCCTCTTCACTCCTCCGCCTTGCCCTGGCCCTCCTGGTCTTCTCGCTTCTTCTGCTCGTGCCCTGACCTTCCAGAGAGTTATTTCTTAGCACTGGATACCACAAAGCCTAAACAACTGAGCGAAATTGCCTAACACCATGACGTATAATAGCTCTAGGATAGGTTTTTAGGTCGGGTGCTATATTTTAGCCCTCCTGGAAGGTCAGGGTACTGCTGCCGTTCCTCTTCTTCCGCCGTCCTCATCTCTGCCCTCCTCTTCTCCCTCCTGCTCATCCTCTTGTGCATCCACCTCCTCCTCCTCCTCCGATGTAGTCCGCTCCCTCTCCTGATTGCACATAACACGATGGGATCAGTGGGGGAGTTCCAGCTACGCTAGGACATCCGTCGGCTGACAGAGAAAGCTCGACGCCATGGGGAGCGATGGGCGGGACGGGGCAGGATGCCAGAAGTGGCGCGAGCGCTCCCAGCTTGTTCCCCTCCCCCCTCCCTCTCCCTCTCCCCCTGCCTCCACACACTCCCCCTCTTCGGCCTCCCTCTCCTTGAGGAGAGGAGGAGGAGGAGGAGGAGGAGGAGGAGGAGGAGGAGGAGGAGGAGGAGGAGGAGGAGGAGGAGGCGGTTCTCTTCCTCCTCCGCCCATTCCCTGCGCCTCCCCTCCTGCGCCTCCCTCGCTCATCCGTCCCTCCCCGCCGCTCGCTCCCGGTTGTCACACCACTGCAGTGTGAGCGTTGCTCTCTCTTCTCTCTCTCTCTCTCTCTCTCTCTCTCTCTCCCCGGGCTGCGTCCTGGACGTGTCCCGCCCTCTCCGTGGCTCGTTTCGCCCTCGCTACGCAGTCATAGATTCTATCAGTGCTGCATCTGAGAAGGCCATGCCCCTCTACATGAGGAATATCCCAAATGGTGAAGACATGGTCTGGTGACGATTTGTTGTGCTCTTTTGGGCTACGTTTGAGTATTTTGTCTAATTGTTTCATTGTTTTTCCAGATCCGCCTGTAGGAGGACATGCCCGACCTGATACTACATCTCTCCCGTCCTTGCCTCTGTCCAGGAGATGTCTAAGCCTCTCTGCGCATCTGTTTTTCCCGCATCGGCGTTCACACATTCGTTTTCTTTGCGCCTGTCTACAGCCAGATCGTTTCTCTGAGGTTCTGAATGGTGTCCCCGCTCGGATCGGCGCTCTGATCCCGTCGTTCAGGGTGGCGCTCTCGCCCGAGCGCGAGTCTTTCTTCTGGATGAGAGTATGTTTTCGCTGTTGTCGCCCCCCCCTCATCTCCCCTCCTCCACCTTCCCCTGCTTCTTCAAATCCAGCTCCTGCTGCTGCTGTCCGTCCTCGTC
>CAUYUJ010001292.1:623003-635723 GCA_963575745.1 Prorocentrum cordatum
GAGCGTTGGTGAGCGGGGGGGGATGCATCGACACCCAACCGCAATGTCATTGCCGTAGCCCCAGCCCGCCCATGACCGTGCGGTTTCGCGATCAGTGGCCAGGGACGACGAAGACGACGAAGACGACAACGACGTCGACGGCGACGATGACGACGACCGACGTCGGTTGCATGGAGGCTTCTGGAGGCCTCTGCAGAGGTCCTTTGGCGATCTCTCCAAAGATCCGTGTAGGTGTTTCGGAGGTCCTCGGAGGACTTTCCGAAGGCTGCCGATGCACATCGCGACGCTTTTAGGGTGTCGGGGCGGGCGGCCCTGGTAACGGGTGTTATCGCGAATCGGTTAAACACGCTCTCTTGCATGCGAGGCAATGGCAGCGATTTGCACGCTTGGGTCTCGCCCTACCACGCCACCCTAAAGCCATTCAGCAAAGATTTGTGTTGCCTAAGGTCACTGTGGCGTGTAGATAAAGGGAGGCTGGAACGAGAAGGGAGGAACGTAGCTTGCAAGGCATCCTGCATCAACCAGAACTTTTCCCAGATGGTCTTGGAGCTTAACAAGGAGCCGGAGCACATGGAGCATCCGAACCCTTTCACGGACGACGAGGATTTTGCTCAATCCGTTCTCCCCTCGTCCCTCCCGCAGCGCAGCGAACTACTAATCCCCACGTGAGCAGAGCTTCTCACTCGAGTTGGTACCGCATCGTTTTCACACTGTCACTACCGTGATCAGGCCACTCCAGTTTCAGTTGCATCGGCGTATTGCCTGCCCTGTCATCGGGCGTACATGATGGGCCGATTTTCCACCACCACCACCATAGGCAGGCCGGGGGAGAAGGGAGGATGGGGAGGTCCTCCTCCTCCTCCTCCTCCTCTTCCTCCGCCTTTTTCTCCTCCTCCTCCTCCTCCTCCTCCTCCTCCTCCTCCTCCTTCTCTTCCTCCGCCTCTTTCTCCTCCTCCTTCTTCCTCTCCTGTCCATATTTTAGTGAGTGGAACATCGGCCCATCCATCACAGCATGGTGAGCTGATTCCAGAGAAGCTGTAGGCTCCTTGATCCGTGAGGTTGCCTGTAGGACTCTGAGATGGTTCGCAGAGGTGCGTTCTCCGCGCGCTCGCGAAGGGATAAGAGACGGGAGGGGGAAGAGGGCGGAGGAAACGCATGCGCAGTGATAAACGAGGCTGGGGGAAGGCGGAAGAGAGGAAGTAGGAGGAGGAGGAGGAGGAGGAGGAGGAGGAGGAGGAGGAGGAGGAGGAGGAGAGGGACGAGGAGGAGGAGGAGGAGGAGGAGGAGGAGGAGGAGGAGGAGGAGGAGGAGGAGAGGGACGAGGAGGAGAAGAGGGACGAGGAGGAGGAGGAGGAGAAGGAGGACCAGTGTAAACCCAAGAGTCATCAGCGATGTTGGAGTAAACCCTCCCTCCAAGCTCCCTCTTCATAGGCCCCTACAACGGTTCATTCCCATTGATGGAACTGCCCCGTTGGAAGACACCCGTTTGAAGACCCTGAAATATGCTAAAACATTGGTCTTGGGATTCCAACGCCTCGGATCAACTTGACTGTTGCGTCTTGACGTTCCTGAATCGCGCCAGAACGCCATCCCTAGGACTTCAACGCTGAGAACCAATGTAACTGTTGCACCCGCATTACCCTGAATCCGTCCAAAACACCATGTCTGGTACGTTGATGATGGGAACCCGCGAAACTCTTGAAAAGTTTGTAAACAAATGTGCGCGGCGCTAAGGCGAGAACCACACATGTAAAACACGAATGTACGCGGCGCTAGGGCGAGAGCAACATTTTGAAAACTATTCGCCCTCAATGCGTGACGCTCTTACAAATGTTTAAAACGAATGTGCGCCGCGCTAAGGCGAGAGCCACATTTTGAAAACGACCCGCCCTCAATCCGTGAAACTCTTGCAAATGCTTAAAACGAATGCGCGCGGCGCTAAGGCGAGAGCCACATTTTGAGAACGACCCGCCCTCAATCCGCTAATTTTTCGCAATTGTTTGAAACGAAGGTGCGCGGCGCTAAGACGAGAGACACATGTTGAAAACGACCCGCCCTGCTTCAGAGTCACCAAAGGTGAGGATGTCGTCTCAGGCGAAACGCCCGCCCCGCCCTAAAAACTGGCTTCGGGGTGCAACAGGGAGAAGTTACTTATAAGGAAAAGGAAAGGAGGAGGAGGAAAGGAGGAGGAGGAGGAGGAGGAGGAGGAGGAGGAGGTGGAAGGGGATAGCCCATAGGGGGGAGGGACAATGACACATATAAGCGGAACTAAGTGGAGGATGAGAGGCGGCGGAGGAGGAGCAAGAGGAACAGGAGGAGCAGGAGGAGCAGGAGGAACAGGAGGAGGATGAGGAGGAAGTGGAACTTTAGGAGCGAGGGGGATAAGGTGGGGAGGGGAGAATGAGGATTTGGGTGGATGCGCGAGGGGGATGAGATTGGCGGCGCAGGGGAATACGAATGATGACGAGCGGGAGTAAGCGGAGGAGGAAGTGTAGGACCACGCAGACAGTTGCTCCATCATATCCGTTCAGTGCTGTCTACCCACTGCACATGGGGGAGGAGACCGATGAGTATGGAGAGGACTGGGATCATGAATATAAATATGATAGCGAGGAGTCGAGACGAGGATGAGGGAGGCTGGAGTCTCCTTCTTCTTCTTCTTCTCGCCTCCCTCATCCTCGCCTCCCCTCCGTCTCCTCTGCTTTCCTTCCCGGCTCCTCATCTTTTATCCTCCTCCGTAACAATTGAATATGAGTACTATTCTCCTCACTCTTGTTGGGTACGCATCGGATTCCAAGAGTTGTTCAATTGGACCGTCTCCGGTGTCTCAGGATGGGGTGTTGCCGCTGCAGCGCTGGCCTCATTTTAGGATCGGCGCTTTGCTCCCATCGTTCAGAGTGGCGCTCTCGCGCCAGCGCGGGCCACTGTGTTCTGGATCCGAGCCTTGCCTCATCGTTGTCGCCACGCTCTTTTTTCCCCTCCCCCGCCTCCCCCTGATCATCCTGCTCTCTTCTAGCTTCTCCCTCCCCTGCTACAGCTGCTGCTGCTGCTGTTCCTCTGAGTCCTGCTCCTTTCCATCCTCCCATTCTTCCTCCTGCTCCTCCGCCACCTCCACCTCCTCCTCCTCCTCCTCCTCCTCCTCCTCCTCTCCCTCCCCCTCCCTCCCCCTACTCCGTTTCGCTCACCCCTTCTCCTTCACCCCGCCTCTTTCTGTGATTGCGTATGACACGAAGGGGTATTTTTCCAGGTCCCAAGTCTGCTGTGACACCAGTCGGCGGTTCGAGCAGAAGCAGCGCAGTGGGAAGGGATGGGTGGGAGGGGTAGAACGTCAGATATTGCGCGAGCGCACCTAGCTCCTCCTCCTCCTCCTCCTCCTCCTCCTCCTCCTCCTATTCCTCTTCCTCCTCCTCCTCCTATTCCTCCTCCTCCTCCTCCTCCTCCTCCTCCTCCTCCTCTCCTATTCCTCCTCCTTCTCATATTCCTCCTCCTCCTCCTCCTCCTCCTCCTCCTCCTCCTCCTCATCCTATTCGTCGTCGTCCTCCTCCTTATCCTCCTCATCCTATTCCCCCTCCTCATCTTCTTTGTCCTGTGCACATCTCCACCTTCTCCTCCGCGTCCACTCCCTCGCCCGATCCCGGCCTGCCAGGATGTCGACCAGGCGGCGTCTGGCGCATACCGGTACAGGATGGGCCAAGGGCAGGGGGCCAAGGTTGAGAGGTGTCGTCGCCCCCATTCTCTTTATTCTTCTCCTCCTCCTCCTCCCTCATCTACTCCATCTCCTCCTCCTCCTCCCTCCTCTTCCTCCTCCGTTTCCTCATCCCACCCCTTCTCTCCTATTCCTTTTCTTCCTTTTCCCAACTTCTAACGCGTGCCCTCCTCCCACTTCTCCCTCTCCTCCTCCTCGTTCTCCTCATCCTCGTCCTCCTCATCCTCCTTTCCCTTCTCCGCCTGCAGTTCTTCCTCCCTCTGCTTCTCGTCCTCCTCCTCATCCTCCTTCTCTCTCTTCCTCCTCCTCCTCCTCCTCCTCCTCCTCCTCCTCCTCCTCCTCCTCCTCCTCCTCCTCCTCCTCCTCTCCTCTCCTCTCCTCCTCATCCTTCTCCTCCTCCTCCTCCTCCTCCTCCTCCTCCTGCTCTCTCTCCTCCCTTCTCTCCTCCGTGGCCCTTTGGATCAAGTTCCACCCCGGGTCAAGACAGTTTTTGCCCTGCCTGGCTTGCCCCGCCTTTGCTTCCTGGGTTGGACGACCACCTTACGCGTGTGCCTACTTGAGCGCATCCGAGAAGACGAGCTTTTGTGATGGGCCAATCTTCCACCACCGCCACTACCCTAGGTACGGGGAGAAGAGACGGGGAGGTCCTCCTCCTCCTCCTCCGCCTCCTACCGATGGTAGTGGTGGTGGGAAACCGGCCCATCATTTTGTAAGGTGAACGCTGGGTGAGTCTTCATGCCGTGCGCTGAGCGGTATTCGTATTCGCCGTGCCGTGGGTCTTTTGCGATTTCGGCACATGCTCGTATTCCGCGATCACTCACGCTGTTGGATGGTGGGTGGGTTTGTTGCATCCTCCACGAGGTTGCTTCGTTGCTGGATGTACTGCGCCTACCTCGTGCTCATCGTTCTCGTTGTGGCTTCGGGTTTGGGTGTATGCGCGGCTTGCATTACACGGCCTGCTCCTGCCCCATCTCCCCGTCTCCCCTCCTCCCTGTCCTTCTCCTTCTTCACCCCTCCTCGTCGTCCTCCTTGTCCTTATCCTACTCCTTCCCCTCCTTCTCTTACTTCTCCTTCTCCCTCTCCTTTACCCCCCCTCCTCCTCGCCTTGCGGCTTCCCCGCGTGACGGGCTCCATGCCACTGCCACCCAGGGCCCCGCGTTCCTCCCCTCCGCGCGGCCCTTTTTCAGCATCGCTCAGGAGGGAAAGAAACACACAGACACAATTAATCTTCGATTCCCTCGAAAATATAGGAAAATATGGGAAGTGGGGGGACAGCCAGAACTCCATAAGATATTGGAAAATATGGGGACTCATTTTATTTGTGTGTATTTATTTGCGTGTCCCAGGGCCCCTTCAATCGCGTGGGGCCTGCCCTGTACCCCTGGCGGCGCCTCCGGCGCCGCCCTTGGCGCGCTCCGCGCGCCCAGGAGGGGGGTCCAGCGCAGATCCCCAGCCTCGAACTTATCCCCATCCCTAAGATTGACACGACAAAAGGCGATGACAATCTTAGGGATGCGCCCTGAAAAACTAATGGAATCCCTAAGATTGGCATTGTGATGAGGCGATGCCCAGCTTAGGGATAGGGATATGTTTCAGGCTGGTAAGCAGATCCAAGAAATCCGCGCGGAGCGCCAAAAGTTTGTGCGAATGCCTTTCACCATGTTTCTAGCTGATCGCGGTCAACGCCTCCTCCTCCTCACTCGATGTTCAAAGTTGGCGGTGGGTCTTGATGAGTTGCACTTCGACCGCAGCCTCCTCCGCGCGTGCCAACTCTGACTTCGGGGGGAAGGGGGGAGTGTCCATGGATTGCTCCTCTCTGCCGTAGCAGCAGGTGGGCATCAGCTCACATCTCCGGAGGCCCGCGCAGAGATCCCGGGTCGACGCTGGACACCCCGGGAGGCGCCCCTGGCGGCCGCCCCTGGCGCGCTCCACGCTCCAGCCCTCGCCGACCACACCAGGCCGCGCGGACTCTTCCAAGCGGTGCTGGTTTTGCTGCTCCTGTCTTGACCTTCCAGGAGGGCTAGAAAATAGCACCCGACTTGAAATCCTATCCCAAAGCTATTCTACGTCTTGGTTTTAGGCTGTTCCGCTCAGCTTTTTAGGTTTTTAGGCCTCCAGTGCTAAACAAAAAGCTCTCTGGAAGGTCAGGCTCCTGCTGTGCTGCGGTGCTCGCCTCGAGGGCCGTGGCTGGCCGCTGGCTTCCGTCGTGGAGCTGGCGCCGTGCCGCCGACCCCAAGAGGCGAAGGCAGACTGTCCACGGGAGAGGCCTCTCGGGAGGGGGCCTCTCGGGCGCCTCTCTTGGGGGCCTCCTCCTCCTCCTCCTCCTCATCATCATCATCATCCTCCTCCTCCTCCTCCTCCTCCTCCTCCTCTCCTCTCTTCTTCGTCTCTCCCCCTTCGATCTGGACAACTCTCTTGGGCCGGCTCGGGGCCACCCTCGGACCTCTCGGGGGGGTTCTTGGGCGCCCCTGCTGGCGGTCTCGGGGCACCTCCTCGGGCGGGTGGCTCGGAGCGTCGGTCCGAGTTTTGCGTCTCCTGGGTCCCTCTTGGTGGCTCTTCTGTCGGGGGAGCGTAAGACCTGGGTTTGCCAGGACTCGGGTTCGCCATCGTTTTTTGACGACCGCGCCTCGGATTTTGACGAGTAGGAGTTTCGTGGGATGTCTGCAGCGGGAGGCCGCGCCAAAATGCAGGCTCGGCCTCGTCATTTTTTTGACGACCTCGTCGCGGATTTCCGAGTCCCCTGTACCCGGGTCTTACGCCCCCCAGATTCTGGGCCACCTTGGACGCCAGGGGCCTCGGCGCGGAGGGTGCTGAGGCCAAGCTCTGGCCCCAGAGCCGGGTCAAGGGGGGGGGGAGGGGGCACGAGTATGAAGCGTCGCCGTTCCCCACTCGTCGCCGAGGGGGGCGCGGAAGCCCACCCCGCCCAACAAACGCTCGGCTTCGCTACTTGGGGACCTATCGTCAAGTCGGGCGTGATCCCCTACAGGAGGAATTTCGACACACATTAAAAAGTACCCTACAAATAGTCAAAAAATAATCCAACAATAGTCAGGGGACTATTTTTTGAGTACCTCTTTACCTTTTTGGGGCATGTTTTGGGTATTTTTTGTTTTTCGTCGAAAATCCCCCTGTAGGGGGACACGCCCGACTTAGGCCTATCGCACATCGCCGATGGATCGGCGAGGCATCGCCGATTCCAGCGCGATGTTTTTCCCGGAGCCGGTCCCCCCCTCGGGCGCGGGGCGGCGCGCCGCTTGTTTTTTGTTGTTGCGCTCCCGAAGTGGGCCCGCGGTGGGGGGATCGGGAAATCGATGCCTGTTCCTCCGTGTGCGAAGGTAGGGGGCCACATGCGAACCCTACCCCTACCCCCCACGGTTCCTGAGGAGGAGGGTGGGGTTCACTTCGTTCGGGAGCTCCCGCTCCTGAACCCCACCCTCCCCCTCAGAAATCGATGTCTGCTCCTCCGTGTGCGAAGGGCCAGCGGCATGCTTAGGGGAACAAAAAGTGGTACAAACTTAAAAACTCTGAGGTCCGCGCGGATTTCTCGGATCGGCGCTGGGGCCCCCCGGCGGCGCCTCCGGCGCCGCCCCTGGCGCGCTCCGCGCGCCAGGGACGGGGGTCCAGCGCCGATCCGAGAAATCCTCGCGGACCTCCGAGTTTTTATGTTCATGCCACTTGTTGTTCCCCTGATGCTGGCGGAAGTGTAGTGGAAGCACATGCCAAGGAAGATCTTGCTTGCCTGCAGGATGCCCTGGGGGGGTTCGATGGCTCTACGACGGAGAGCGTGGCGTTCCCACACCGAGAATCGATGGACGTTCTGGGGGTCCAGGGTTGGGTTTCTTGTGGAAGGTTCCTGGTGGTCGAGCTCCTACTGTAGAACGAGGATGGCACCTCGCGAGAGGAGTAGTAGCAGTAGAATGAGGGCGGCGGAAATAAAACGAGGGCGGGCGCCAGCGTAGGGCCAGCGGAAACTGGTGGGCGGAAGCCACGCCCCCCCCCTTCCCCAAAGAGATGTCCATATGTTTGGGGGGATCGGGTCTGCCTGAGCGGACCACTTGGTCTTGCGCAGCTTTCTAGTTGGTGCCGACAGCAGGCAGGCCCGCCGTCTAACGCTGCCTCGCTGCAGTGTTGTGGCCCAGGAGCGGTTTTCGTCTGAGCTCGTATTCACCGCGGCGTGTCTTCAGCACCGTCGTTTTGACAGGATGCCCAGAATCCATTGGCTCATGGTCCCCTGGGGACGGAATGTCTTCAGGGTTGCGTGCGTGCCGCAACCGCTCTCGGCCCATGCCGCAGCAACAATTTCCGAACATAGCCTGGATCGAGATCTGCTGGCTGGAATTATGCCCCCCCCCCCCCCCACCACGCGTTCGAAGAAGATGCAGTTCGATGTGCGAGGGGCGCTCAGGAAAATTACGATGCCTGGGAACTCGAAGGCTGCTTCCGTGTAGTTGTTTCTCTATATGTTCCATTCCCATAGTCTCATTTCCAGAAGTTGTGTTGTCCCCATCTTTGACGCTCTTCACAGTGACATCTTTGTTTTCGTAACATCGTAGTGTCGCTGACTTAGCTCTGCTGACCGTCCGTTGTGATGTTTGCTTCTCTGCGTTGGCCTGTCATCTATACGTGGCGCGATTCGTGACACAGGGTTGATCATCCCTGTCCACACGATGTGCGTTTGCTTGACATGCCCCACCTCTGCATGTTTAGTTTTGGGTTGCATGGGTTAGTAAATGACTCAGTCGCCACTCGTTTCGTTGCGCTCTTGGAACTCGAATGCACGGTGCACGTAGCAGCATGGAAACGCGATAGCCGCATGATTAGTCCTTCTCTCGTCCCTCTCCTGGTGGAACCGACCACAGTGAAGTGCAAAGCCTACGCTGTGTGAGAACTGCACGTGGTTCCCACTGCTCGCGCGTGATCGCGCTGCCTGTCTCCCTGTGCATGTTCAGGCGACGGACGCCTTCAAGCAGGAGCCCGTGACAATGATCGTGCGCACAGAGGCCCGGCTGGGCCAGGGCCGGGGCAGGGGGCGACCTTGCTGCCTCCTCGTGGTCCGGCTGCGCCTCTGCCCCGCGAGGCGCATCACCTTGCTTTTTTCGACGGCTGCCCCGAAGGGGCGACGCCGGGACAGTTCTGCGACGGGCTCCCGAGTTCCCCCGCGTGTCTCCACCTCCTGTCACAGTCGGGGCGCTGGGGAGGGAGCCCTTCTCGTTCCGGGAGGGGCCCTGTGATCCTCGGTGGTTGTACAGTCTGCCGCAGGTCTTGCTCGGCCCTCGACGGGGAAGCGAAGTTTCATGTACGGTAGGTTAGTGTCGTGTCGACCGGCGGCGACCCCGCCAGCGGCGTTCAACCTTGAACGCCGCGGGCGACCCAGAATCGATCGATGTTGAACGATCGGACGTTGCGGCAGCGGCCGATCGTTCAAGGTCGAACGATCCCTGCGGTGTCAAAAACCAACGCTGGGGTCGGCACGACACGAACCTGCCGTATGGGAGAAAGGGGGGCCTCGTTACTTCATGGTCGTTCCTTAGGTCAACGCCCCAGCTGTACCTCTCGGCTCTCCCTCCACCTTCGCGGGCCGCCTGCGATCCCATCGGCTGCGGTTCGATCCGCAGGCCGCGGCCGCGGTTTCGATCCGATTCGGAGCGCATCGCCAGCATCGGCCAGAGCAACCGTGGGCCGGGCGCGGCGGTCTGACTTCGACCTCGACCTGGGACGATTCGTTGGCAATCCAATGCGTTTCCGTTTCCGTTTCCATGCAGTTCCAGCTTGCTTCTTTCCCCCTTCATCCTTCCGCCCCCACACGGCCTGCCATCTTCTTTTCCCGTACACACACACACCCTTCGTGGGAGCGCGAGTGCTGTGTATCTCGCACCATCTCAGAGAAGTGAGCGGTCACGATAATGATTCGTTCCAGGCCTTCCAATATTTCCCGGGTTCAAGAGTTCCTTCTGTTCCACTCGGGCTTCAGACATGAGGGCCGCTCTCAGGAAATCCTGGAGTGCATCATCAGCTGACTGCATCATGACATTATTATTGTCCTCACCATCTGCTCTGGGAAGGAAGGGCAAGAGTCCGGGACAGGTCAGGGCTGTCCGCCCGACTCCTTTCCCCCTCCCCCCCGCTGCGACCGTCGAGGCGAGGAGATCCTTGGGCAGGCCAGCCTAAGGCTCCCACAGGGTGCGAGGCGCGGACGAGGATGAAGATGGGACCTCCTGCTCTTTGCTTCCTTTTGCTCCTGGTCCCCCTCCTCCTCTTCTTCTCGGTGCTCTTCGGCGCTGCCGCCCCTGCGATCGGTATCGGCGCCTCTCGGGGCAGTGTGGACCCAGAATCAGAGCGTGAATTGCCTACCCCGCTTTCGCCTCCAGGCAAAACCAAGTCATGCCACGCGCCTCCTCGTCAAGCGGCCTGACCAGTGCAGGTCGTAGTTTGGCACCGCTTGGCATCTCTTGGAAGCGAGGGCGGTCAGGAGCGAGGTAGGTCTGTGTGCCCCCTATAGAGTGCACGAGCGGGGCTGCAGAACCCCCGTCCCGCCCCAAGCCTCCTCACAAGTGACCTGCACACATCCCTTTCTCAGTGGGAGAAGCACTCCGTTGCAAGACGAGCGGCCCATGGGCCTGCCATGGAGGAGGAGGAGGAGGAGGAGGAGGAGGAGGAGGAGGAGGAGGAAGACACGTGCAAACCCAAG
The DNA here is from genome assembly GCA_963575745.1 of Prorocentrum cordatum. Lineage (NCBI taxonomy): Eukaryota > Dinophyceae > Prorocentrales > Prorocentraceae > Prorocentrum > Prorocentrum cordatum. The sequence continues at coordinate 633,398 of CAUYUJ010001292.1, forward strand.
ACGCATCAGCGATGTTGCAGTGAACCCTCCCTCCAAGCTTTCTTTCTCCACAGGCCCCGCCTTCTTCCGGTGCATCACCCCCCTCGATCTGTGCGAATGCTCGGCAATGCTGCTGGCACGGGCGTTGTGGGTTGCTCCAGCGGTGCGCAGGAAAAACAAGGATTGGTTGTCATCACGGGAAGTGCCCTACGGTAGGTCCGTGCGGCGATGCCGCGCCGGCGACGCCGGCGAAGACGTTCAAGGTTGAGTTCCGCACGATAGAACGACGCGGAAGCACCGAGGACACGGGAACGCCACAGGACCTGACGGGATTCACCCTTGAACGATCGGGGCCGCGCTCGGTCCAAGGTTGAACGATCGAGGCGGTGTCAAGAACCTTCGCGTTCGCCGCGCGAACCTAAGGAGGAGGAGGATCAGGAGGAGGAGGAGCAGTGAGGAGGAGGAGGAGGTACCCTCTTGGAGCTGTTCCAGAACATCTTTCTTGGCTTGGCCGGCACCGCCGCCCGCCCCTGCCTGCGGCACCCCGTCGGTCAGCGGAGGGCCGCCCCTGCTCGCCCGCCCAGCGGAGGAGCAACGACAGGGGGGGGGGGAAGGAGGAGGAGGAGGAGGAGGAGGAGGAGAGGAGGAGGAGGAGGAGGAAGGAGGAGGAGCAGGAGGAGGGAGGAGGAGGGGAAAGGAGGAGGAGGAGGAGGGTGGAGGAGGAGGAGGAGGAGTGAGGAGGAGGAGGAGGGGGGGAGGAGGGAGGAGGAAGGGGGAGGGACGCGACGACGGCGGCGGCGGCGCCTCGGCTCCCGGCGGGCAGGTGAACGGCAAGCTGGCAGACACAGGCGGCTACGTGTCCGTGAAGGCGGGGGGCGCTTCACGGAGCGGCCGTGGCACAGCGGGCAGTTGCTGGCTCCCTGCGGGGGGAGGGCGGGCGAGGAGGAGGAGGGGCGAGGAGGACGGGCAGCCCGCTGCCGCGAAGCGAGGCGACAGAGGAGGAGGAGGAGGAGGAGGAGGAGGAGGAGGAGGAGGAGGAGGAAGAAGAGGAGCCAGAAAAGAGGGATGGGGGGTTCGGACGAGGGCGAGTGGAGGCAGCGGCAGTTGGCATTCGAGGGGCCCGCTCGTCGCCACGGCTTGACAGAGCTCGGGGAACTGGTGCGTTTGGACCCCAGGAGGGGTCCTGGGACCGATTTTGAGCTGCCGTTCTCTCAGCCCGCCCTGCTCCGAGGACATGGAGGGAAAATGAGGATGGACGAGGAGGAGGGCCTGGAGGTGGATGAGGAGGAGGAGGAGGAGGAGGAGGAGGAGGAGGAGGAGGAGGAGGAGGAGGAGGAGGAGGAGGAGGAGAGGAGAGGAGAGGAGGAGGAGGAGGAGGAGGCGGAGGAGGAGGCGGAGGAAGGAAGGAGGAGGAGGAGGAGGGGGAGGAGGGGGAGGCGTGAGGGGGAGCAGAGAGGACGGAGTTTCTTGGGAGCTCAATGATATTCTAAGGGGGTCGGTGGAGGAGGAGGAGGAGGAGGAGGAGGAGGAGGAGGAGGAGAAGAAAGGAGGAAACAGGGTGGAAGTGGGTCCAGGATTGCCCAGTCAGCAAGAGTGCAGGGAGGTGCCTGGCGTCCTCCTAGATCAGGCCAGCCCGCGGCACGAAGCAGGAACCGACTGGAGGAACACCGGGGTCGATCTCGCGCTGGTTGGCTGTGCCCTCCCTCCTCTTCCCGTCAAACCATGATTACTTCTGCTGTCGCTCTGCTGCGGGTGCGCCCGACAGAATGCCAGAGAAGAGCGGTGCCATGTCAGGGACCGCGCGTCGACTTCGGATGCCTGGTTGCTTCTTCTGCCTGGTTGTTCGCCCCAGGGAAGAGTCGACGTTTTCGCCGCTACGGTTAGGAATGCTGGCTTGGCGTGTCGATCCGCTGGGCTCGCTATCCGCTTGCAAGGCATCAATGTCGCTGTGTCCGCCTTCCTGACCGCGTTTGAGCCTCGTGGCGGCGAGTCGGTGCGGGGGGGCCGATCGGCCGTTCAGGGTGGTTGTAGGCGCTTCCACGAGTCCGTCCTCGTCCTGGGTTTGCCCTCCCTGTTCAATTCCGACGCCATGTGTTTCAGTGCGGTGCACGGTATGCGCGCACACACAACACACACACACACGCACGCACGCACTCACGCACGCACGCACAAACACACACACACACAAACACACCAACCCACACACACACACAAACACGCGCGCGCACACGCATACGCATACGCACACGCGCACGCGCACGCGCACGCGCACCACGCGCACGCGCACGCGCACGCGCACGCGCACGCGCACGCGCACGCGCACGCACGCACGCACGCACGCACGCAC
>CAUYUJ010001293.1:0-102814 GCA_963575745.1 Prorocentrum cordatum
CTGCCGAGAGCTGGGGAATTCAGCAAGACCTCCTGGGGCATGATCATGCCGGCATGCTGCTTACTGATTTCGCTGCTGCATTCCCATCCATCCTGGTCGGTTTCATGCTTGCTGTGTTGCAATCGATGGGCGTCCCTAGCTTTGTACTCGCGTTCTACACCTTGCTCTATCGTGATCACTACGGTATCATAACACTCGGGGGCAAGAGATTCGATGGTTTCCAGATTCTCCGTGGTGTTCGGCAGGGTGACCCCAGTAGCATGTGTCTCTTTTGTCTCTGCCTAGACCCCATCTTGCGATGGTTGCGATCACGTTCGGGCACTCATATTCGACGGTCACTTGCATATGCTGACGACTGCCTACTTGCGATGCACAACATCCTGACATCCTTGCCGCGTGTCTGGTCCTTGCTTGTTCTCATTGGTCCTGCTTGTGGTCTCTTTCTCAACTCGAAGAAATGTCAAGTACTGGTCTGTGGCACTCTGAATCTAACTCTTCTTCGCAATAGTGTAAATGAATATTCCAATGGCCTGGCTGAGATAGAATTCGTTAGATACGCTAAATACCTTGGCATATATATTGGCCCTGAGGCGGGGGATCTCGGATGGCAGGAACCTCTAAGAAAATTCTGTTCTCGGACCCGATCTCTCAGACAGATGGGTCTTGGCTTAGCTGTTACATTATCTACATTCCAGGTTATGTGTCTATCGGTCCTGCAGTTCGTGCTTCAACTATATCCTGTCCCTCAGCATGTTCTTAAGATATATCAAGAAACTCTTCAACTTCTTATGGCTGCCCCCAGACACTCATTCTCGTATAATATGATCACTCGCCTTAAGTCTCTGGGTCTTGACTGTGAAGCAAAGGAGATTGTCAACCTCTCGGCTGCCTCAAGGGTTCGTTTCGCTGCGTCGTGCTCGGCTGTGGAACAGGCTCGCAAAGATATCCAAGAAGTTCTTCACTCAGATGATCGTATTGTATCTAGATGCTGTATTTGGTTCCGTCCCAGTTGGTACAGGTCCTCGTTTCTTTGCTCTATGTTCGACGTTATCACGATAACTATGGCTGTGATCCCGAAGCTCCCTGACACTAATAAGAATCTTCAACCAACGATATACTCGGCTCTTCCTAAACGTGCTCCCGCTGGTGTTCTTCCGATGGATGGAGTATATACCAGACTTACGAAATGGGTTCCTGATATGCGTCGCTGTATGCTCGACTCGTGTATTAAGCAAATCCGCTCTGTCTGCCGTATGACTAGCACACATATTGGATTCAGTGTCTTACGGTCTGGCTGTCGAGGGGTCTGCACTTCGGCCAGATTTCGTGATATGACTCGTCCTTCGTGCTGCTTTGGATGTCCTATTGAGTTCTCTGCTTCAGTTACCCCTGTGAATCTCGACAACATGAAGCACTATCGTACGTGTCCCAGATTAAAAAGCTTGTGCCTCCGCTGGATGGGCACAGGATTTCCTGAGGAGTCTGCTGAGAGGCCGTGGTTTTCCTATCTCCTTCTCCTCTTCCCTCTGTGCGCCAATCGACGTCTGCTCTGTGCCTGCATGTGTGACGCGTTTCTCAGTGTTCATGGTCACGTTCGTAACCACCTCCCTGGTACCCCAGAGCAGGCATTCGAAGCTAGGCTCCGATCACAGGCTCGGCGGCATAGGGCTGTTGCGAAGGCATGGAACGAAATGGGGATCGAACTCTTTGGGTGAACCCGTGGGCCCGGGGGGGGGGGGGGGGGGGGGGGGGGGGGGGGGGGGGGGGGGGGGGGGGGAAAAACATCAATATCATCATCATCATCATCATCATCACCATCACCATCACCATCACCATCAGCATTACCATCATTATCATGATCAGGATTCTCAGCATCATCCTAATCATCAGCATTTGCATCAGCAGCGTCATCATCATCATCAGTATCGTCGTCATCAGCATCAGCATGAACATCATTATCATCATCATCATCACCATCATCATCATCATCATCATCGTCCCTTTTCCTGTTCTTCATATGTACTTGTCCCAGGCGCACCCCGAGGCGTTTTCGGTAGGGCGGGTTGGGCGGGTCGCCGGATGTTTTTTTTTTTTCGCCACCGATGACTTATCAACATTACCACGGATGGGGGACGCGTCGTATTCAAAAAACAACATCATTATGAACGCGTGGTTGCCACAAGCCAGTTGTCCCTACGGTGACACTTTCTGGCACCTCTAGCTGAACATGTCTCAGACCTAGAGGATCGATAGGCCATGCCTTCACAGTTTGGACTGTAACTGAACATCAGGATAAACCAAGCGATTTCCCTGTTAGTCCACAGGAGAATTCTGCTTTCACTGAGCTCAACATGCATTTGGTTCTCGCTTTCATGGCGCGTGCATTCGTTTGTACAAGTGCAAGAGCTTCCCAGATGGAGGACGGGCAGTCTCCAAAATGTAGTTATCGCTTTTGCGCGGCTTGTATTCGGCCGACAAGTTTGCAAGAGTTTCTCGGATGGGGGGCTGTGTTTGTTCAAAATGGTGTTCTAGATTTGACGCCGCGCACATACGTTTCAAACATTGCACGAGCTCCATGGATGGAGCCTCGGAGAAGGAGGAGGGAGGTTGGAGCGTCGGAGATAGAGGGGAGATGGGGCAACAGCTACAGAGTGGGGAGTAAGAGAATGCGCTTGATGGAAGCACAGGAGGAGCAGAGGCAGGATGGTGAGCCGCAGCATGAGCATCTGGGGGAGGAAGGGGCCGCAAAGCGTCCTCACCCCACGAGGACGGCGGATGCCAGCGACGCCTCAGCTCGCGACCGTGGACATTGGACCGTCGAAAGTTGCCCTTGCGCCTGGCGGTGCCATCGTCCCCCTCCAATTGCCGATCCTGCCATCTTCGTTTTCCTCTCGATCATCCTCCCCCTCCTCTGTATCACCTCCCCCTTTTCCATGTGTCCAACCTTCTTCCCTCGTGCTCCTCCGATCTCGTCCCCCACCCTCCCTCCCTCATCCGCTCCCTCGCCCCCCCTCATCCACCAGCCTCATTCCTGCATCCGCGTCTCTCCTGTGCTTCCTGTTCGAGTCGAGCTCGCTGGCAACGGCGAAAGCGGTAGGTCCAAAGGGAAGCTCCGCCCGCCTTCCATATTATCTGGCTTGCCGCCCGCCGTGCCGGCGGACGACGTTTGAGTCGGTGACCGGTTTTTCATCCGAGTCGTTTTTGGAAGGCCCCAGGGCTTAGCGAGGGCTCCCAGAGGCCGAGCACACAGACCTAAACACACACAAACACACAAACAGACATTTATATACAATAGTGATGTTAATACGAACAATACTAGTAATACTCGTATTATGAGTAACAATAGTAGTGATATTAATATTACTAATGATAATAATACTACTATCGTGTTAGTATTATTATTAACACTCGTATACATATAGGTGTCCATACTTATGTACTTGTATGTATAACCTGTGCTTGCTTTTCGACTGGCTCATCCATGTGCACTAACTCCAGCTCCGTGGTGACTTTTGACGTCTCCCGAGGAGAGCCGGCCGGGCCGCGCCGTGGCCGGCGCGGCCCACGAGCGCCGCTGAGCCGCGGCGCGTCCTCGCCCCCCCATGCGTCGGACACTTGGCGTTTCCTAGCGGCCCGGGGCGTTTGCTGAACTCAGGGGCAACGATAGGGCGGGATAGGCATAGGGGGGGATGCGTCGACCCCCCATCGCCCACTGATCGCCGATAGGGGGCCCGATAGCCCCCACCTGCCCAGGAAGGTGCGGACTCACTGTCAGAGGCCTATCGGCGACGTATCGCCGATTCCAGGTCGATGCATCCCCCCCTATGCCAGTCCCCCTCTATCGTTGCCCCTCATGAACAAGCCCTGCCCTGCTTGACTCCGGCTCTGGGTGCGCTTGCTGAACGGCTTCGCGCGAAAGGGTGATTATCAGGTGTGGGGCGTTAGTGAAGGAATGTGCCCATGAGCCTCCAGACCGTGGGCCATTCCTTCTCGGATATGGGCGCCAGCTTCCAGACCCTGGATTCCTTATCCAGGGGTTTGCTGGGGGCCGCGGCGCTGTGTAAGACCTGCTTGGGCTCCGGCGCCTGCATGACCCCGAGTGGAACAAGGGTGCTCGAGCCCGCGAAGTGGTACAACAACAACAAAAAAAAAAAAAATGCCCCCGCCGTCTGGGGGTGGCTGCCCTGCCCTCTGCTGGCCGCTGGCTGGGCCGCGCCGTGGCCGCGGCGCGGCCCAGAAAGCGCCGCTGAGCCGCGGCGGCGCGGTTCTCCCACGCACGCCGGGCCCCCCTGGGCCCAGCGCGCCCAGCGAAGGGCGGTGCGTCGACTGGCAGTGCGCGACGCGTCTCCAGAGCCGTGGGCTCCGCCCCAAGGCGGGCCCCGTTGTCGTCGTCGTCGTCGTCGTCGTCGTCGTCGTCGTCGTCGTCGTCGTCGTCGTCGTCGTCGTCGTCGTCGTCGTCGTCGTCGTCCTCGTCGTCGTCGTCGTCGTCGTCGTCGTCGTCGTCGTAGTCGTCGTCGTCGTCGTCCTCGTCGTCGTCGTCGTCGTCGTCGTCGTCGTAGTCGTCGCCGTCCTCGCCCCCGCGGCGGCGCCCAGCGCGGGCCTGCGTGGGCCTGCGCCGCGCGTTCTCCCCTGGCCACCGGCCCTTGTGGGGCCTGCGCGGGCCGGCGGCCGCCCGGGCGGGGGGCATTGGGCAGGGCCTGGGCGGAGGCATTTTTTTCCCCGGCGAGAGCCATCGACGACCAGCTTCCTAGGCCTCCTAGATGGGGTCCGAGTAGATGGGCTCCGAGGATCGCGCCGCATCGCCGATGCATCGACGATGCGGCTCGATGCGGAGCCCCATTTTCTCCACGCCAGTGTCGCCGATGCATCGCCGATGCATCGCCGATGCATCGGCGATGCATTGGCGATGCGGCGCGATTCTTCGACCCCATCTACTCAGACCCCATCTAGGAGGCCTCTAATCTTGGACCATCGAGAAAAAACAACACGCACGAAACCGAAAAATGCACGGGTCCGGTTTTTTCAGGCGCCTTTTTTGCAGCTGGGGGGTCCGGTTCATCAGGGCGCTCTTTTGGGGGTCCGGTTTTTCAGGGGGGGCGATTTGTTAGGGGAGTCGATTAGGCCGGGCGTGTCCCTCGAATGACAGGAGGAGTATATTCAAGGATCGTGAAAAAATATGCTCCAGGGGCGATGTTTCTATGATGTTGATCCCATTCGGGTACGTGTTGGCGATGGTTCATTCTTTGCCCAAAAAAATCCGCCTGGGGGAGGACACGCCCGACCTGACGCTAGGCCCACCAAAGAGGAGGTTCTGAGAACCTATGGTGGTCTGCGAGAGTGGTTCTCAGGACATCTCTGGCTGAGGCTTTCTATGTTTAACGCACGGGGTGTGTACTCTGAGAACCTGATTTGTTGTTTCTGGAACATGTGCGGGTTCTGGAACAAATTCGTTGTAGGCCTACAAGAATATCGGGACGGCCAGCCCCTGCTCAACAAGCGGCTCCCAGCCTCGTTGGGATCCCCCTGCCTTGGTCTTCTGGCCAGGCGCGCACTCGCCAGACGTGCTCACGTGTTGAACGTCGGGGCTGCGAGCACGGGGGGGGGGGGGCGTGAGAGGAACGGGCCCTCCTCCCCCTCCTCCTCCCCCTCCCCCTCCCCCTCCCCCTCTCGCCCCTCCCCTCCTCCCCCTCCCCCTCCTACCTCCTCCCTCCTCCACACCTCCTCCTCCTTCCTCCTCCTCTCCTCCATCCTCCTTCCTCCTCCTCCTCCTCCTCCTCCTCCTCCTCCTCCTCCTCTTCCTCCTCCTCCTCCTCCTCCTCCTCCTCCTCCTCCTCCTCCTCCCCGGAGCTGCAGGACACGTCTCCGCGCTTCGACCGCCAGGCCGTTCCCGAGGGCCCGAGCCGGGGCCGCATGGCGGCGCCGCCCGGGGGAGCGCCCGCGCTCGGGTCGCCGACGCGGCCACGCGGCGGGGGGGCGCGTGCGCATGGAGAACATCTTGACCCCTAAGCCTAACACGAGGATCCTCCGCCTTTTCCTCCTCCTCTTTCTCCTCCGCCTTCTCCTCCTCCTCCTCCTCTCCCTCCTTCTCCTCCTCCGTCTCCTCCTCCTCCTCCACCTCCTCCTCCTCCTGTGCCTCCGCCTTCTCCTCCTCCTCCCTCACACGATGAAGACGTGGCCTCACTGAAATCCCCGTCTTCACATGAGGGAGAATCGATGTGGGCGGTTTTGGGCCTGGTGCATCTGCAGCAGAAGACTTCCTGTCCCTAATGTGTCTGGCCCTCCTAACTTGGGTCCCCTCCCAAAGGGTTAATTAGGGGTCCTTTCTTGGTTGATCCCGTTCGCCACGCTGTCTCTGGCACCGATGGGGATGCGCTGGGCGGATGTGCTGCCCGGTGCCCGGGTCGGCGCCCCCCACCTCAGGGGCGCCGCCAACCCTGGCGAGTTCAGCCAGAATCGGAGGTGGACAGACCTCCTACCCTGACACGTCGATTAGTGAATTGTCCGTTTTCTGTTCTCGAGAGGGCGCCTCGGCCGTCATTTTCCAGGCTTGCGCCTGCCAGGTTTGGGCCCGAGGTCGTTTTCACTAAACCACGTTTTGCTAAAGGGGGTTCTGTCCATCCCCGACAGAACGGATGGAGCAGATTTGTTGCGAGTTCGCTCCCAACGCTCGTGGGCTCGGCTCTGGTCGAGTCCCACCAGGGAGAATGTCTTGCTTTACAACGGGGGCCCATGCCAAGAAACACCCTGCCTGCCTCCCGTGTGCCCTGGGTTTCTTGGGTTTCGATGGCTTTGCGATGGAAGGCGTGACGTTCCCACACCAAAAATCAGTGGAAGTCCTGGGGTCGCAGGCCTGGGTTTCTTGTGGGAGGTTTTTGTGGACTGGCCTCCACTGTATCGTGCTAGTTTTACTCCAGGGGAGGCGCGAAAGCGGCCAGGCAACTCGAAGCGCCGCCTTATGCGGGGGGGCAGTGCCAGCCCAAGCGCAGCAAGTTCAGGCAGCGAGAGTAGATGCACATTGATCTCTAGAAAGAGATCGACAAGGCGCTTGACGACTGAGATCACCCGTCATGCGTTAGAGCGGGCAAGTGCAGTTGCCAGCTGCAATTTCCAGCGTAATCGGCGGGGGCACTTCTCCTTAATGCCGCCGTCACTCACATCGACCGTGAGTACCAGCCGCACCAGTTCCAGCAAGTAGATGGAGTTCCGCCAGAGTCAAGACGGATTGCCTCAATGGAAGCTTGCTTGGCAGCAGTGAAGGGCGCAGAAGGTTGTTGCCCTCAAGGTGGGCTTCGAGAAGGCCGGTTACGAGCTCGACTATTTCAACGATTATTGTTGTATGCGCTAAGCAGTTCGATGTCGAGTCGGTTTGCAAGCAGTGAGGGTTCGAAGGCAAGTCGATCGTATCTTCAGCCCTTGGGACCTCGCCCTGCTGATCGCCATCTGCTGCCTCTGCTCGTTGAGTGATGCCCGAGGTGAGCACTTCTCACTGCTCCTCATCCTCCTGCTGGTCTTCCTCCACCCCCATCCGCGTCGCCCCCCCCTGCTTCCCTCCTCGGGAGGATGTGAGGGAGCAGAAGAGGAGGAGGCGGAGGAGGAGGCGGAGGAGGAGGAGGAGGAGGGGAGGAGGAGGAGGAGGAGAAGGAGGAAGAGGAGGAGGAGGAGGAGGAGGAGGAGGAGGAGGTGGGCGACGGAATAGTGGCAGAGCGCGAGGAACTCGGACAGGGATGGGAAGGATGAGCGTTGCGTGGGAGCGGCCAGCACCGGCAGCAGCGATGCTGCCCACTGCACCGGTGAATTTGCGCGCGCGCGGGGCGCACGGGAGCGCTGTGCCGCTGCTACTCTTCGGTCGGTCGTGTCCCCCTACAGGGGGATTTTCGACGACAAAATACAAGATACTCAAAAAATACTCCAACGTTGTCAAAAAATACTCCAAACATAGTCCCCAGACTATTTTTGGACTATGTTTGGACAATTTTTGGGGTAGTTTTTTTTATTTTTCGTCGAACATCCCTCTGTAGGGGGACAGGCCCGACTGAATGCTAATCTCTCGGGGTCTTCTCCGAATTCGCTCCGGGCGCCAGAATTCAGCCGAAGGTTCAGGCGGAGTTTGCCCACAGCTCGGGGGCGCCGAAGGGGTGGCAGCTGCTCGTGCGAGGGCAGCGGCCCGGGGTCGACGATGCCGCGCCGACGGAGAGCGGCGGCAGGAGGAGGAGGAGGGAGGAGGAGGGAGGAGGAGGACGAGGAGGACGAGGAGGACGAGGAGGACGAGGAGGAGGAGGAGGAGGAGGAGGGGGAGGAGGAGAGGGGTCCCCCCGGTGACTTGTTTGGCGAGTCCGAGCGCTGCTCTGGCCAGGGTGGGGCACAGGAGGAGGGGGAGGAGGAGAGGGGTCCCCCCCCGGTGACTTGTTTGGCGAGTCCGAGCGCTGCTCTGGCCAGGGTGGGGCACGCCTGCCCCGAGGGGGCGGTCGTGTCTGGGATTCGGTCGGGCACGTCCCTCTACAGGGGGAAAAACTCGACAACAGTCGAAAAATCGTATGGGAACTGTTGTTTCTGTTCCCCAATCAGAGCTTGCCTCTGTAGGGGCCCTAGCGGATTCATATGGTTAGGTTAGGTTTGCCGCCGATTTTCGGTGCACGCCCAGGTGCCCGGGGGTACCCGGGTGCCCGTGTGCCCGGGCGTGCCCGGGTGTGCCTGGGCGTGCCTGGGGGTGCCCCGGTGCCCGGGTGTGCCCTTTTGCCCAATAGCCCTATAGCCCCCTAGCCCTATAGCCCTGATTGGGGTTTTTCTCCTGTATCATTTTTGTTTTACCATTTGGGAGTATTTGTTGGGTATTTTTTGTTTTTCGTCGCAAATCCCCCTGTTGGGGGACACGCCCGACTTCAGTCTGGGATTCAGTCGGGCATGTCCCTCTACAGGGGGAGCATTCACACAGTGTTCAACCATTTATTGTCTGGGGACGATTTCTTTGTTTTGGGGATTATATCTGGGGATTATTTTCACGATGGTTCACTTATCATCCAAACCCGCCTGTAGGAGGACACGCCCGACCTGCGTCTGGGAACGGCGGTGGGCAGGTTTCGGGCGATCGCAAACATGGATCGAGGGCGCGTGGATTAGCGACGGGTCCAATTTCCATGAGAAATCGCGGACTTCCGCCGCCGATCGAGGCGGCACTGGCTGCATTTTAGGGAGGGCACCTCCCCCGATCCATGGATTTGGCGACCGCGCGTCAAATCCATGGATCGCTAATCCATGTTTGCACGCCCCCGAATGTCCCCCCCCACTGGAACATCAGGGCTCAAGAGTCGTCGTCGTCGTCGTCGTCGTCGTCGTCGTCGTCGTCGTCGTCGTCGTCGTGGTCACGTTCGCCTTCGTCGCCATTCGGGCTCAAGGATCTGGTTGTTCTGGACGCTTTGAAGGCCTCCCGTGGCGCTCTCGTCGCAACGGCAAGTTCTGGCCAGAACGCAGCCCAGGTCGGGGCCAGCGCAGCCGGGGGCCAGTCAGAGCGCCGCATCGTGCAGGATCCTGCAGAAACAGGGGCGCGCTGACCCGAATGAGGGTGCAGGATCCTACAGGACGTTGCAGGATCCTGCAAGGCCTGATGGAGCCCGGTTTGCATTGACCCCTCCTCCTCCTCTTCCTCCTCCTCCTCCTCCTCCTCTGAGCCCAGTTTGCATTGACCTCCTCCTCCTCTTCCTCCTCTTCCTCCTCCTCTTCCTCTTCCTCCTCCTCTGAGCCAAGTTTGCACTTACCCTGGTCAAAGAGATCCCCGAGGCCCCCCCCTCGGCGCCCCTTTTCACACGTGGAGGGCCACGGGGCACCGCTCGAGTGCGCGCGCTAGCGTCCGGGCCGTCGTCGCTGGCGAGGCGGCCTGGGGCGTGGCGTTTCGAAAACGGCAGCGACCGCTCGGGGCGTCGAGCAGTGCCGCGGAGTTTTGCGCGTGGTGGCTCGTTTGTCCATGGGGGGAGAGGGGATGGAGGGAGAGAGGAGGTGAGGAGAGAGCAGAGGCTTCGAGCAGTGCCGCGGAGTGTTGCGCGTGGTTGCTTGGTTGTCCATGAGGACAGAGAGAGAGAGAGAGCAGGAGAAGGAGGAGGGACTGACGAGTCGGATGAGGAAGAGCGGGGATGGAGGAGAAGAGGTTGGAGAAAGAGACAGGCTGATCAGAGCAGTCACTTGCAGCCTCTCTGTTTCTTCCCTCTCGGGCCAACCGGGTCGAATCCGCCAACCCTGTCGGCGCGTGTGAGACGCTTTGCCGTCTGAGTCCTCGTCGCCGCCGTCGCCGCTCCCCTCTCTTCCCTGGGCCCTCCTCCTCGAGCGACGCAGCCAGACGGAAGTCAAACGACGTCGTAATGGATTCGGAGGGTAGCCCCCTTCTGATCCCATCCCTGACGCGGATGGGGGGGGGACAGCGGCGGGGGGTAGCGGCGGGGGGGGTCCCCGGGGGAGGTCCCGGGGGGGTGGGAGTGGCGGAGATGGTCGCGGGAGAGGTCCCAGGGGTCGCGAACTCCCCCCCCCCCCAGAGTGGAAAAGCAGGGCTGGACCCGAACGCTGTCTTGCTGGACTTCGGCGGCGTTCTGTTTTTCGTTTGGGCGGGGAGGTACCGGAAAACGGGCAGAGCAAAAGGAACCACAGAACGAACGACATTGTTTAGGTCCAGCACTGGGGGGCGTTTCCCGTGTGGGCAGGGGGGAACTCAGAACCCTCCCCCCGCCTCCCGCCGTGTGGACGAGGGGGCCACCACCACCACCACCCATCCTCCCGCCCCCCCCCCCCCCTCCGGAGGCAACCTCCTCGTGTGTTCAAGTCGGGCATGTTCCTCTACAGGGAGATATCCAGGAATAGTAAACAAATCGTCTTGGGACGATTTTTCGTGCTCTTTTTTGTTGCTATTTTTGTGTTTTTCTTGTATTCTTTATTTCTCTTCCAAAGTCCGCCTGTAGGAGGACATGCCCGACCTAATCACAGGGGGATGCGGAGTCCCTCAGGACGGGACGGGGAGGGCACGAGTGGGCATCATAGCCGGCTCAAAATTAGAAGAGGCGTCATAGCCTTCCGTTCACGCGTCGCAGCATGCTGTCTCCCTACTGGCGACTGCCCCTGGGACCTTTCCTGGCGACCCCTCTTTGGACCCGGCCTCTCCCCCAGGGATCAAAGGGGAAGGCCCTCCCTGGGACTTGGTGAGGTTGTTGGAAGCGGGGGGGGATCACAGTTCCTCCACGTGACTCAGCTCCCCCCTCCGAGCCCCTGCTGGCGACCCCCCCCCCCGGACCTCCCCGGACTCCGCGGGGCTGTGCAGTGGAAGCCAACGGGAAGAAGCACCCTGCTTGCCTCCAGGGTGCCCGTGGGTTTCTTGGGTTTCGCTGGTTCTGCTGTGGGAAGTGTCTCGTTCCCACCCCTGAAACCAAAGGACGTCCTGGGGTCTCAGGGTTGGTTTTCTTGCATGAGGTTTCTTGTGGTTGAGCTCCTACTGCATTCGGTTTCCTGGGAAGCCCTCACCCCCCATCCTGGGACCCCCCCCTCCCTGCCCCCTCGGCAGGGAAGGGATCACTGAAGGGAAGTTCCTCGATTTCCTGTTGGGTGGCGGTTGATGACGAGGAGGGCCCGGGGGAACAGGGGGGAGCGGCGACGACGACGACGACGACGACGACGAATCAAACGGAACATCGCTTCCCACACACCGACAGGGTCGGCGGATTCAGTGGAAGCGCTCCGAAGGCCCCTTAGCTTTCCTCCTCGTGGGCCCCTCTGGGGGCGCTCTTGGGGGCCTGCTTGTTGGGCCCTCTTGGGGCCCTCCTGGGCCATCTTGGGGCCGTCTGGGGACGTCAGTGGGCTCTCTTGGAGGCCTCTTGGGCAGTCTCGGGGCGGTTTGGAACGCATCTAGGGTCGCCTGAGTGCGTTAACAGCAAAAGGCGGCACCGCGAAAATTCGGTAAACACTAATCCCAAAGTCGTGGTTCTGACATTTTAGGGCGTTCTTGGGGAGGTCAACAAGGAACCCTCTTGGGACATCTCGGGGTCTATTTAGGTTTCATTTCGACTCTTTCTTCCGATTCTTGCCGATGCTCCGTTGCCTGGCGCGTGGTTTGACCGACTGACTTCGACTCATCCGATTCGAGTCAATTCGATTCTGATTCGATTCGATTTGGGATTCCGATGTGTGTTCCGATTTTTTTGTGGACGCGTATTAGCCCGCCGATTTCGGCCGATTCGATTTTCCCGATTCGGTTGCCGACTTCCGCCGATTCGATTCATTTCGATCGCCATTCGACCTATCGATTCGATCCTGGAATCTCCTGTCTATTGGACGCCCTGGGGCCATCGTGGGCCGTCTTGGCGCGCTCTTGGGCCACGTCGGGGCTCTCGTGGGCCGTCTTCGGGCCCTCTTGGGGCTCTCTTGGACCTCCTCGGGGCCATCGTGGCTCCCCTTGTGGCCGCAATGCGCCCTTGGAGCCCCATGGCCCGCGGTGGAGAGGGTCCGCGAGGGACCGCTAGCAGAGTACGGCATTCGACGGAGAATAAAAGCTATACACATAAAAATTGTTTGGCGCTCCGCGCGGGTTTCTTGGATCCGCGCTGGGCCCTCCCGGCGGCGGCTCCGGCGCCGCCCCGCGCGCCAGGGAGGGGGTCCAGCGCAGACCCAAGAAATCCGGGAAATCCGCACGGAGCGCCGAACGTTATGTTTATGGCGTGTCGTTCTTCTTCTAGCACGGGAAGTGCTTTATGCAGGTTTTGGCCAGGCACTGGCAGAACCTGCCAAACACTCTGCCAGAGTGACCTCGCACGGCCCACACGCCGCAGGCGAGAGCGACGGGCTCTGAAAGGCGTCGTTCTCTGCGATCGGCCCCACCCTTGAGATTGCTTGCGTGGCCAACGCCTCTTGACTCCCACCTGCCCGCCCTTTTCCCCCCCCCCACCCGCCCGCCGTCATCCCCCCCCACCCGCCCGCACCGCTCATCCCCCATCCTATTCCTCCTCCGCCCCCCCTCCTCCTCCTACCCCACCTCGTCGTCAGTTGCCTCCCCCCCGCGCCGCATCCTTCCTCCTCTTCGGCCTTCGGTGGGATGAGTTCGAATTGATGCGACCCTTCGGCTGGGCGCGGCTGTCTCCCTCTTCTTCTTCGAACTGGACCTCCCACTCCCGCGCAAGACGTCGTGGGGGGCGCCGAGGTCGGTGCCTCCTCCACCTGCCCCTCCTCCTGCCCCTCCTCCTCCTCCTCGCCCTCCTCCTCGTCCTCCTCCTCCTCCTCCTCCTCCCTCTGTCCTCCCGTACTCCCTTCTTCTCTTTGCCCACCCCCCTCCCCCTGTTCCTTTTCACCGTCCCACTTCCGCCCCCCCCCCCCGCCTCCCCCCCCGCTCTCCCGCCACTCCTCCTCCTCGACGACAGCTCGGACGACGCTAGTTACCATGGGCTCGGTGACTCTCAGGCTGACAAGTAGGCCAAGATCGGCGCAGCGAGGCGCCTCCAGGGTCCAGGCCGCCAACGACCGCGCCCTTCGCACCGCCGGCCTCTCCACGCGCGCGCGTGCGCAGGTCCCCCTCTCGCGCACGCCGCGTGCCGCAGGCCCGCCCCCCAAGCAGTGCCTCGCCTCGCGAGGCCGAGACCCACGGCCGACGACGGCCGCCCCCGAGGCGCCTCCTCCTCCTCCTCCTCCGCCGCCCTCCTCCTCCTCCTCCTCCTCCTCCTCCTCCTCCTCCTCCTCCTCCTGCTCCTCCTCCTCCTGCGCTGCGCAAGGTGCGCCTGCCCGCGGCCAGGGCGGCCACGACGCCTCGGCGGGCCCCGTGCCGTCCTGCAGCGGGCCACCGCCTCGGGGGCGCCGGGCCCTTCGCTCTCCGTGGCCTCGTGGAGCCCGCTCGCGCGGCAGCACTCCGCTCCTCGCGGCCGACCCTGCCCAAGGCCGCTGCCCCCGTGGGTCGACGGCGCGGGTGCGGCTGGACCGCACGCGGGGGGGGGGCACCGCCCATGTACTGGGGCGAAGCCACCACTCGGCTCGGGGCCCACAGCCCCGACTCCGTTCGGTGCCTTCGGCCTGGACGTCCAGCTGGGGGACCTCGAGGCCCTCCCCGACTGGTGAGGGTGATCGCAGGCCGAGTCGCCCATTTTCGGCGGCGAGGCGTCCGCCCGCCTGGTGCACGCTGCTCGGCGGCGGTGCCCGTGGGTATCCTGGTCGCTCCCGCGAGTCCCGCCGCCGCTGCCGTGCACCGTCGGGTCAAACCCCAGTAAGCTCTTCCTCCTCCTCCTCCTCCTCCTCCTCCTCCTCCTCCTCCTCCTCCTCCTCCTCCTCCTCCCTCTCCTCCTCCTCCCTCTGTCCTCCCTTTCCTTCCGTACTCCCTTCTCTCTTGCCCACCTCCTTCCCCCTGTTCTTTTTCACCGTAACCCTTCTGCCCCCCCCCCCCCGCGCCCTCCCGCCCCTTCTCTGGAGCATGGACCACGGACCAGCCTGGGTCCAAAGAACCAGGTCAGGGAAAGAATGCGGTGGACACACAAAAGGGGAAAATAAAGAGGCATCAGCCACCATCGCGGTGCAGCGCTCATCGAATGACTTCGCCCTTGCTAGTTCCACCCTCCCATTCCTTCTCTCCCCCCTCCCCGCGGAGGAAGCCAAAAGGCACCCACATCGCTATTCCCCGGACATCTTCCAGGGGAGCGTTGTGGCCAGGATTTCGATGCGAACCTCGCCGCAGCGACGAGGGCCTCCCAGGAGGCCCAAAGAGGGAACCGACGGGCGGAGGGCAGCGGTATCGGCACCTTTTCCTCCTCCTCCTCCTCCTCCTCCTCCTCCTCCTCCTCCTCCTCCTCCCTTTCCTCCTCCTCCTCCCTTTCCTACTCCTCCTCCCTTTCCTCTCCTCCTCCTCCTCCTCCTCCTCCTCCTCCTCCTCCTCCTCAGCGGTATCGGCACCTTTTCCTCTCCTTCGCCTGCCTGCCGTCGCCCTCTAGCGTGCCCCCAGCGTGGCTTTCGGGCTATAGCTCGGGCCTCCAGTGGCCGCTCGGGGCGACCCGGGTGTTCCCGGGACGCTCCTGGCGAGGCACAGCTGCTGGAACGCACCCCGAGGCTTGAGGACCGCTGGAAACCCACGAACACGTCCGAAAACCCGGTGCCTCTAGGGTCCTCTTCCTCCCCCGAGGAGGAGGAGGTGGAGGAGGAGGAGGAGGAGGAGGAGGAGGAGGAGGAGGGAGGAAGAGGAAGAGGAGGAGGAGGAGGAGGAGGAAGGAGAGGAGGAAAGGGAGGAGGAAGGGAGGAGGGGAGGATGGAAGAAGGACAAGGGAGGAGGAGGAGGAGGAGGAGGAGGAGGAGGAGGGAGGAGGGAGGGAGGAGGAGGGGGGGGGAGGGGGATGAGCCCCCCCCCGCCCCCACACGCCCCGCGCGCACGCCCACACGCGCTCCTCGCGCCGGGGGCGCGGTGCAGCCCCACGCCGCCAGCGGCCGCCCCGCCGCCGAGGCGCCGCTCCGTCTCTCTCGCCTTGCCGTGCTCCTCCTCCTCCTCCTCCTCCTCCTCCTCCTCCTCCTCCTCCTCCTCCTCCTCCTACTCCTCCTCCTCCTCCTCCTCCTCCTCTTACCTCCTCCTCCCTCCTCCCTCCTCCCTCCTCCCCCCTTGGGCAGCTCGCCCGTCGCCACGGCAGCCAGGGCAGGGCTGGAGCTACACGGCGTTTCGGCGATCTCGTGGGCCGTTTATTCGTTTCGGCTTCGTTTCGCGGCAGAGGCGGATTGAAGACAGAACGAGGGGTTTGGGAGGGGCGGGATCTGGAGGGCCTCGGAGAGGGAAGTTTTTCCCCTGCGCCACTACCCTTCTCCGCAAGGCTGCGGTCCTCGGGCTCCTCTCTCGCTTCGGGAGGACTGTCCCGCGGCGGGGCTGCTGCCGTGCGAGCGCTGCGCCACGGCAGCCTCGGAGGGGCGGGATCTGGAGGGCCTCGGAGGGGGAAGAGGTACTTGCCCATACCTCGGGCAGAGGATCGACTGCAGAAATGATTTGCCCCGAAATTGGTTTTCGCGTCGGACGCACGAACGATGCGCAGGATGTTCGTAGATCTGCGGATCATTCTACTTATTGTCCGTAGATTCGACGAGCGAATCTGGGGCAGCCTCGGAATATGGAGGCCTCGGAGGTGGAAAGGGTACCCATACAGTGGGGGGCCATGCCAAGAAACACCCCGCTTGCCTCCAGGGTACCCTGGGTATCGATGGTCCTGCGATGGGAAACGTGACGCTCCCGCACCAAAAACCAATGGACGTTTTCTCCTTTTTGTGGGGCCTCCTGGGAGGCCCGCGTCGCCACCGCTGGATTCGCTTCGGAATTGTTGACGCTTCGCGAATCCCCACCAGCCCATCCAGAAACGATGCCCAGAGGAATTGTCTGGATCAGGGAAGTGGGCAGCACACAGCGGAAGCTATTATGAGTCATCTTGGGATATCTTGAGCCATCTTGGAGGTCATCTTGGGCTCTCCCAGGCGCTCTTGGAGTCATCTTAATCAGTGCTCCCCCCCAAGAGGCCAACATGTGGCTAAAACCTTAGTGAAATCAATGATTTGGCATTCTCACCGAGGCCTCTTGGAGCATCTTGTGTGCCTCTGCGGGGTCTCTTGGGGCGTCTTGGGAGTCTCTTGGGGGCATCCTGGGGGCATCTTGGGGGCCTCTTGGGGCCATCTTGGGGCCATCTTGGGACCTCCTGGGCGCTTCTTGGGGCCTGGAAGAGATCGATCAAACAAGAGGGGAGTATGATTTGAAGCAGTTTTTGGGCGTCTGGGGTCCTTTTAGACGCCATCGGGGCGCTCTGGGGGGGCATCTTGGAGCAAATCTATCAAAGAAGAGCAGAGCTTTAATTAGCGTTGCCCCTCCAGACTGTCTAAAATCGCTTCCTGGACCCCTCTTGGATCGCTCTTGGAACGCTCTTGGACGCTGTTGAGGCAGTCTTGAGGCTCTCTTGGGCCCCTGTTGGGGCCAAGTTGGGACATCTTGGCGCCATCTTGAGGCCTCGGACGGGCTTCGGAAGCGAAAAAGTGAGAACACCAAAAACATTGATTTCCCCTAGGATTTTGAAGCATTTCGGCCTTTTGAGGGCACTCTAATGATGCTCTTGTGGGCACTTGGAACCATCTTGGAGCGGTCTTGGAACGTGTTGGAGCGTCTTCTGAACCTTCAGGCATCTTGCGCTATCTTGAGCCATCTTGGAGGCTATCTTGGGCTCTCTGAGGCCCTCTTGGAGCCGTCCTGGGCCATCTTGGACGCTCTGACCGCTCCCCGCCCCTCCTGTCCAGGTCAGTGGGGAGGGGGTAGGGGGTGAAGAGTGAGGGGTGGAAGAGGAAACGCCCTAAACCACCGACGCCCAGAGGGCTGGTGGGATTCTGGTCAGAACGCACCCGTGAGAGGTCCGGGGGGGAGCGAAGAAATGAAAACGCCGTAAATAAGTTTTTGGCGCTCCGCGCGGATTTCTTGGATCTGAGCTGGAGCGCCCTGGCGGCGCTTCTGGCGCTGCCCCTCGCGCGCTCCGCGCGCCAGGCAGAGGGGCCCAGCGCAGCTATGGCCAGCCAAAGGTAGCAAGGACAGAACGTTTCAGTGCGGCCACCATTACACCTTCGCTTGGCGGGCCCATCTCTAGCCGTTCTTTCAGCGCGGGCTCCCTAGCATTCATTCATTGTTGCAGCACGAGCATCTAATGGCATTGCGCTCCCCTCGTGGTGCACCTTTCTTGGGGTGGCTGAGCGTGGGGGTAGAAATCCGACCGACCGCGGGGTTGGAGGAACAGCAACAGCAGCACGAAGGGAAGATGCGGAGGCTGTGGTGAAGCCGGGGGGGGGGCTAATGGTCAAACTGGGCGAAACCATGCGCAGCTCAAGTGATCGTTATTGTTATTCATTGTTTTGTCGATCGGCGCGGGGCCCCAACCCCCCCTCCCACTCCCCCCATTGAGTAGATCTTGGCTGTTTTTGTTTTCGCCTATGTCGAGCGGGTGGAGTCTCCCCCATCGGGCGCACTTTTGCGAAGAGTCGCACCAAGCAGAGGTCTGGAGCCAGACCCCCCCCCGTACCCCCCCCCCTTTTCGGCCAACGCCGAAGCGCCGTAAAGCATGGAGGGGGGAAGAGAGGGAGGATGCGCGCTGCACCGCGAGGGTAGTGGGAGCCCTTTTTTCTTCCTTGTGTGGTGTGCTCGCCGCTTCCTCTCCCGGACTCGGGGGACCCGGGGCCGGTCCGTGGCCCATGCTCCAGGGAAGGGGGCGGGAGGGAGGGAGGGGGGAGGGGGGGACGGGGAGGAGGAAAGTGGGGAGGGGGGGTGGGCGAGAGTCAGGGGAGAACGGAGGAGAGAGGAGAGAGTACGGCGGGGAGGAGGGAGTGCGGGGGGAGGTGGAGGAAGAGAAGGAGGATGGGGAGAATGAGGAGGGGGATGAGGGGGAGGAGGAGGGGGAGGAGGAGGAGGAGGATGGGTGACGAGAATGTGGCGCAGGGAGGAAAAGGAAGGCTGAGCATGAGGAGGAGGGGGAGGAGGAGGAGGAGCAGGAGGAGGAGGAGGAGGAGGTAGCGCGGTAGCGCGCGTGCGCGCGTGCCCAGCCCGAGCGGGGTGGGCTGAGGAGCTGCGCAGGCGTTGCCCCCACGGCAGGAGGAGCGCGGACGCAGGAACTGACGAACGAACACACATACACACACACACACACCCATACCCATAAGGGCGGTCGTTGGGAGGAGGACTCGCTATGGGTATGGGTGCGGGTTGTCGGACCCTGGGGAACGCTCCCGTTCGAGCGGGGACCCCCATCCGACAACACATACCCATAGCCCTATCCGACCCCCTTATGAGTATGGGTGTGTGTGTGTTGTTGGTTCGTCAGGAACATCGCAGGCCTGGAGGTTAACACCAACACCAATATCGGCGGTGTGCCTCCACAGCGGGGAAACTATTCCGATCTCGGTGATGGTGGGACTATTCTGGCTTCCAGGGTGGTCGACGTATTACCACCACCGAAGTCTGTGATCATCTTCCCTCCTGTGCAGGCAGCCCCCTGTGTTGGTGTTGGTGCCCATGTCCAGGCCTCCAAGAACAGGAAGCAGGAGGAACGCGGATGGACGAGGGGAGGGGGCGGGCTGAACGGCAGGAGCAACAGGAGTCGGAGGATGGAGAGGTACCATTACCGCCACCCTTGCCTCGTTGCCTCTTCTTGTTGGGCCTCCCGGGATGCCCTCGTCGCCACCGCCAGATTCGCCTCGAGATCTTGGTCAGAGCGCACCCCGGGAGAGGTTGCGGGGAGTAGCGGTATTGGTACCCTACGGCTTCCCCGAGAAGGAGCATGAGTATGGACGAGGGAAAGAGGCGGGGTGAGAAGAGAGTAGATGGAAAGCATGAACATACGCACGGGTGGTGCGGGCAGAAGAGGGAATTTGTGTACAAGTGCTGGGGAAACGTAGGACTCGAGTACGTCGGAACTCGGGTGTGCCGACGCTTTTTGACGAGCGCGTTCTTGATTTTGACGGTCAATTTTTCGCGGGATGCTTGCAGTGGGAGGTCTCGTCAAATTTCAGGTTGAACCTTGTCATTTTTGTTGATGGCCTCGCCAGGCCAAGTCTTAGCCTGAGTTACCCGAACCCGAGTCTTACGTCTCCCCGAGTGTAAGGGGGAGCCTAGTGGGTGGCGCCCTGTGGATTCGCAGGCGCAGCGCGTCCGGTGGCAGCCTTTCTCGGAGGCGGAGAAGGACGCCTTTGCCTTATTGATTATTGTTGCCCGCCTCTCTCACTTGCGCACGTGCGCGCGCGATCGGCTCGAATCTCAGCGATGGTGCAGCTGGTAGTGCAAGCGCCGTCAGTGCACATTGTTTGTCACAGGACGGACCGGAAACCATGTCTCAGTCCGCACAGATGGGGCCAGAGTGGTTGGGGTCTGCGAGTCGCGCTGCATCGGCGATGCGATGCGTCCAAGTCGGAGAGAGCAGGAGGAGTGTTGAGCAGTGGGCTCGTACATTAAAGCGCCGAGAAGATTCACCATCAGTGGTTGCAGTGTTTTAGCAGGGACTTGCATCCAAGGTTTGGCGTCGTTCATATTTGAGGCCCCATCCATTAGATGAAGCGACAATCGCTGTAGATACTATCATTGGCAAGCTGCTGTCGTTTGTTTATTTTGGGGGAGTTTAAGGAGGATAATCCCATCATCACGATCTTCCCTCCTCCACCCCTGATCATCGTCATCCTTGAGGAAGATTAAATTATACTCGTTTGAATACTTCGAATACCTCTCAGGCCCTTCCACGAAACTTCCGAAGTTTCCCAACACTTACGGAGGGCATTAACACCCTCTCTCTTCCCCCCTTCCCCATGAAAAGATGCAAGCACGAATGGAGGGCAGGGCGACAGCGTAGGGGAGGCAGAGTAGGAGGAGGAGGAGGAGGAGGAGGAGGAGGAGGAGGAGGAGACGGAGGAGGAGGAGGAAGAGGAGGAGGAGGAGGAGGAGGAGGTGGAGGAGGGAGAGGAGGACAACGGAGAGGAAGAGGAGGATGAGGAGGAGGAGGGTGGAGAGGAGGGAGAGGAGGAGGAGCAGGAGAAGGAGGACGTCGAGGAAGGGGAGAGGGAGGAGGAGCAGGAGGAGGATGAAGATGGTGATGCTGATGATGGGAATGGTCCAAATGATGATCATTGTAATGATGCCGATGTCGATGATGTCGATGATGGTGATTGACGACGTTAGGTGCGGATGATTATAAGGTTGACCATGGTTTTGATGGTGACGATGACGACGGCGGTGATGATGATGATGGTCATCATGATGTTGCTGATAATGATGATGGTGCTGATGAAGATTGTACGGGTGATAATGATGGTCATGATGGTGACAGTGACGATGTTGATTGGCACTGGTGATGGTGAGGGTGATGGTTACGGCCATGGCAAAACATGACGATGCTAATGATGATGTTGATGATGCTGACGTTGATAATGTTGGAGATGCTGATGCTGACGATTACGATGATGAAGATGATGATGGCGATGATGATAGTGGAGGTGGTGATGATGATAGCCAGTACGATGGTGTTCATGATGATGAAGGTGGTGGTGATGTTGAGGATCGTGATGGTGGTGATGATGCTAATACTGATGATTGTGATTATGGTGTTGACGATGCCGACGATGCTTGAAGATGGTGATGCTGACGACGATGATGCTGATGTTCCTGATGCTAGAGATGAAGATGGTATGAATGATGGTGATGGTCATGATGGTGATAGTGATGATGGTGATTGCCGATGGCCGATGGTGATGGTGATGGTGATGGTGAAACGACGATGATGTTGATGATGATGTTGATGATGATATTGGTAATGTTGATGCTGATGATGATGCGATGACGACGACGATGATCATGATGATGCGAGTGGAGGTAGTGATGATCATGACGATATTGAGGTTGTTGATGATGATGTGGATGCTGGTGGTGGCGATGCTGCTGATACCGATGACGACGATGCTAATAATGGTGAGGATGGCCACAATGCTTGATGATGATTATGATGATGACGATGATGTTGATGACGATCATGATGGTGATGTTGCTGATACTGTGGTTGATGATGGCGACGATGATAATGGTGACTTTGGTAAAGATGGTGATGATGCTGACGACGACGATGATGATATTGATGCTGATGATAATGATGATAATGATGCTGATGCTGCTGCTGATATCAGTTCTCATGATGCTGCTGATGATGATTGTGATGTTGCTAATGATGATGATGATGATGATGATGATGATGATGATGATGATGATGATGATGATGATGATGCTGATGATGATGATGATGATGCTGATGCTTATGCTGATGCTGATGCTGATGCTGATGCTGATGCTGATGCTGATGCTGGTGATGGTGATGGTGATGGTGATGGTGATGATGCTG
The DNA here is from genome assembly GCA_963575745.1 of Prorocentrum cordatum. NCBI lineage: Eukaryota > Dinophyceae > Prorocentrales > Prorocentraceae > Prorocentrum > Prorocentrum cordatum. Next base: position 21,870 of record CAUYUJ010001293.1, read on the forward strand.
ATGATGATGATGATGATGATGATGATGATGATGATGATGATGATGGTGATGGTGATGGTGATGACGATGCTGATGGTGATGGTGATGGTTATGGTGATGGTGATTATGATGGTGATGGCAATGGCGTTGGTGATGATGATGATGATGATGATGATGATGAAGGGGAGGACCAGTAGGGAGGAAGAGGGGGAGGAAAAGGAGGAAACGGAGGAGGAGGAGGAGGAGGAGGAGGAGAGGAGGAACACCCGCAGCCGCAGCCGCAGCCGGCGCGCTTCCGCAGGTGTGCATGGCCCACGCCTGGCGGCAGCGCTGCGCGGCGCGTGCGGCGGCGCTCGAGGCGGCGGCCGCGCAGCTGCTGCCGCCGCGGCCCCCGGACGGGCCGCGCTGAGCGGCGCCCGCGCGGGCGGCGCCGAGCGGCGCCCGGGCGCCGGGCGGGGCCGCCCGCGGTCCGCCTCGAAGGGCGGCCCCCGCAGCAGCCCAGCGGGGGCGGCCGAGAGGGGGGGGTGGCGACTAAGTGGGGCCCGTCCCTCTACAGGAGGAGCATTCAAAACATAGTTTGGGGACGATGTTTGATCAATTTTTGACTACTTGGGAGTATAATTGTTTGACTACTATTTCTGATTTGTCGTTCAAGATCCCCCTGTAGGGGGACACGCCCGACCTAAGACCAGAGGGGGTGGATATCATTCAAGCAGTGGCGAAGCGTCCTGGCTCGCCTATAGTCCGACCAAACAATGTTCTAAGAACCTTTTGTGGTTTCCACGAAATGTTCTTAGAACATTTCTGGCGGAGTCTGTCTTGTTTTAACGCATCGGGCTTATGGTCTAAGAACATTGTTTTTGTTCTTAGAACATTTTTGGGTTCTAAGAACTTTTCGTGGTATGACCATAGGAATGCCGGGACGGTCGGTCCCTGCTCAAGTCAGAGGAAGACCGGGTGCCCATGCCGCCACCCCCTCGGACGAGGAGGAGGAGGAGGAGGAGGAGGTGGGCGCGGAGCGCGGCCGGCGGAGCGGGCCGCAGCCCGAGGGGCGCAGTGCCGTTTGGCCGTGGTCGGCCGGCTCTCCCCGCCACCCCTGCAGAGGAGGGGCGTCGGCTTGAGATAAGGCGGGCATGTTGCTCTGCAGGGGGGATGGTCAAAGCATGATGGACCCACGAACCCGGAAAACGGGATATAGAACCGCATGCATGGAAACGCATGATGGATGGGAGACGAAAGAGTGGCCCGCACCCTGTGATTTATCGATCGGGATTTCAAAAACAAGCGTTTCGCCTGAGGCATCCTCGAATTTGAATCCGCCGGCCCACCTTGACCTCGATATTTGTAAGGGAAAGAATCCGCCGGCCCACCTCAGTTGAGGCACCGGGGACAGGTTGGGTCCCGGACTACCAAAAAATAGTGTGGGGGGACGATGTTTCACTATGTCCTATTTTTGTTCGCACATTTTTGATGCATGTGCTTCGCCCCAAATCCGCGTGCAGGAGGACGTGCCCGACCTGAGACTGGCTGGACGTAAGAGTGACCTTTCGCTGGAGTGACCTTTGGTGCGGGGCCCAGGTCGGGCAGGAGGCACCAAGGGGTGATCCCAATTGGGGGTGAAGCAAGGATCAGGAGGAAAAGGAACACACAGACACAATTAATCATCGATTCCCTCGCAAATATTGGGAAATATGGGAAGTGGTAGGAAAATATGGGGAACATTTTTATTTGTGTGTATTTATTTGTGTGTCCTGGGGCCCCTTCATAAAGGGCCCCTTTGGGGCCCTTCTCTTCACGCCCCTCATCCGGGCCACCCACCGTTGCCACCCGCCCGACCAAGAAAGCCCCCCGCTCGCCGACTGCGACGCGGCAGCGGCGGCCTGCGCGCCCAGGCCCGGCCACCCTGCGTGTCAGGAGGAAAAGAAACACACAGACACAATGAATCCTCGATTCCACAGAAGATGTAGGACAATATGGGAAGTGGGGGGAAGACAAAACCCAGAAAATATTGAAACATATGGAGAATATTGTTATTTGTGTGTATTTATTTGTGTGTCCTGGGGCCCCTTCAGCGTGCCCCGCTGCCCCGCGCACCGGAAGTCAGGCTTGCGTGGAGCAGAGGGCGCCGAGGGCTCGACCTGGACGGTGCTTCGGCGGTTTCGTGGGCCGGTTTCGTGCTGGTTCCGTTCTGCGGCAGGGGAGGGGCGAAGACGACCCGAGGGGGGGGGGCAGAAGCGAGGCGACAACGAAGCACACCGTTTGGGTCGAGCCCTGAAGGGCCCTGGCATTCGCTCGGACGTGTGCATGTGTCCTTCGGCGAGGACAATCGAGGAGCATCCTTGATCATTTGGCGAAAAAGCCACGCACGGAGCCGACAAAGAACACAGGGAATAGACGTCCGAGCGATGGCCAGGGGCGCCTCGCTAAGCAGCAGAAGGTACCGATGCCGCTCCTCGTCCTGGTGGGCACCGCCGATGCGGGTGGCCTTCTCTCACCTGCGTCTCTCTGGGCCTCCCGGGGGCGGGGGCCTCGTAGCCATGGCGGGGATTTCGTCGAGCACTGGGTCAGAACAGACCCCATGAGACGCCCGGAGAGTACCCATCGGTCGTTGAAAGTAACCAGGTCAGAGTGAGGGGGCTGAACGGTCACTCATTGTCCCTGTGTGCGTGGTCGAAGTGGGCATCCGTGGTGAGGAGTATGCTTGTTGCGTTGTTGTTGATGTTGTTGATGTTGTTGTTGACGTTGTTGACGTTGTTGACGTTGTTGTTTTTGTTTTTGTTGTGGTTGTTGTTGTTGTTGTTGGTGTTGTTGTTGTCGTTGTCGTTGTCGTTGTTGTTGTTGTTGTCGTTGTCGTTGTCGTTGTCGTTGTCGTTGTCGTTGTTGTTGTTGTTGTTGTTGTTGTTGTTGTTGTTGTTGTGACTGTTGTTGTTGTTGTTGTTGTTGTTGTTGTTGTTGTTGTTGTTGTTGTTGTTGTTGTTGTTGTTGTTATTGGTGTTGTTGTTGGTGGTGTTGGTGTTGGTGTTGTTGTTGCTGCTGCTGTTGTTGTTGATGTTGTTCTTAGTGTTATTGCTATTGTTGATGATTTTTAGTTGCTAATCAATTGTTGTTGTTGGACCCCTCCCAGGCGCTTTGGCGCTTTCGCCTCGGAGCTGGCTTCATTTTCATTGAAAACGAGGCTCACGCTCGAGCGGATTGGGGGGGGGCGCCAAAACCGGCGGGCTTGGTAGCTGTTTGCACAGCACAATAGTTTGTCAGTCGCAGTTTTGGTAGCAGACCGATCTCAGACGTCTCGATAATGCAGACTAGCGCTCGTGATCGTTTCCATTCGAACAGTCTGCTTCCCAGCTCCGCAGCTTGCCTACAGCTCGAATTAAATAGTGTAAACGAACACCGCCTATCTAAAATTGGAAGAGCGTGCATAGTTTTTTAGTCGCAGGTCTGATAGCAAACCGATCGGAGCCGTCTAAATGCTTTAGGCAAGCGCTCCTCAGCATTTTCTGTCGATTGGTGTATATCTGAGCTCCGCAGCTAGCTTACAGCTCGAATTGAGTACAGGAAACAAAGATCATCTCTCACAGAAAAATGCAGAGTGCGAGTAGGTTTTCAGTTGTAGCTCTGGTAGTAGACCAATCTCAGGCGACTCGATACTGCACGCGACTGCAACAACGCTCCCGCTCGAGACTTCCTCCTTTTTACCCAGGGCCTGTGCTTTTGCTCGCCACCGAAAGCCGCCGTCCCAACAAAACCAGCGCTCCCGCCCGAGACTTCCTCCTGTTTTTCCTTGGACTGGCGCGCTACTCTTCTTGTCATCGGCGCCGCCCCCAGCAACAACAACGCTCCCGCTCGAGAGTTCCTCCCTTTTTTACTCAGGGCCGGTGCTCCTCCTCGCCGGCGAAAGCCGCCGTCACAACAAAACCAGCGCTACCGCTCGAGACTTCCTCCCGTTTTTGCTTGGACTGGCGCCCTACTCTTTTTTGAATTGGCGCCGCTTCCAGCAAGAAGAACGCTTCCGCTCGAGGCTTCCTCCCTTTTTCCTCAGGACGGTGCTGTTCCTCGCCGCCGACAGCCCCGCGACAAAACCACGGCTCCCGCTCGAGGCTCCCTCCCTTCTTACTCAAGCGGTGTTCCTCCTCGCCGCCGACAACCGCCGTCCCAATCAAACCAGTGTTGCCGCTCGAGACTTCGTGTTGTTTTACGCTGGACTAGCGCCTTGCTCTCTTCAGCATTGGCGCCGCTCCCATGCAGCTCGATGGGTGTGTCGTGCAGCTTCTCGATCCCATCGTGCAAGTACTCGGTGTAGCGTCCCACCGACATGGCAGCGTCGGCGAAGTGGGCCATCAGAAACCAAGCAGAACTTGATTGAGAGTGAAGGGGATGGTCGATTTCGGGGAAATCAACGTACTCAATAATATCCGCTTCGGACTACTCTGAGCCGAGAAGGACGGATCCGCCCCCTCTTTTTCCACCTCCTTTGGAGAATGGTGATCGGAACTGTTTGTCCTTGTTGGAGGTATTACATGTCATCCACTGACAGTAATGACCCCTTGCTTGTATTCTGCCTGCGACCTTTACCTCTACAGTCGGGGCCCTGAAGAAGGAACCCTTTTCGAGGGGTGGGGCTCCGCGTCCCTTAAGTGTTTCACAGCTTGCCTCAGGTTTTCCTTAGGTTTCCGCTTGAGGAAAATAGGGGCCTCGTTCCTTATTTAGGGTTCCTTAGGTCAACGCCTCGACTGTACCTCTACCTTTACCCCTTAGAAGGAGATCAGGGGGAGCGCCCGCTCACGCCTTACCTCGGCTGCCGAACCACCGGGCGGCCACGCCCAGGGCGAAGATGGCCCCGACAAGGAGAAGGGCGGACACGCCCCGGGAGGCCCAGGAGACCGACGAGACACAAACGGTTCCTGCAAAGACGCTGCGTCCAAGCCAAGAGTCAGGAGGAAAAGAAACACACAGACACAATTAACCCTCGATTTCCCAGAAAATATGGGAAACTATGGGAAGTGGGCGGGAAGACAGAAACCCAGAACATATTGGAAAACATGATGGACCCACGAACCCGGAAAGGAATATAGAACCGCATGCATGGAAACGTTTTCACGACACCGTATTGGGCGACGGGCACTTCCACGAGACACCCCGCGAAGCATTCCACGAGACACGGGCGACCGTTTTCAACGTTTTTCTGGAAACATTCCACGAGACACCCCGCGAAACAATCCACGAGACACCCCACGAAACATTCCACGACGACAGGCAGCCACTCAACCAAGGCGGTGTGGTCGTGCTGGGGAGTGGACGTGCTGGGGTGTGGTCGTGCTGGGGGGTGGTCGTGCTGGGGGGTGGTCGTGCTGGGGGGTAGTCGTGCTGGGGGGTGGTCGTGCTGGGGCGTGGTCGTGCTGGGGCGTGGTCGTGCTGGGGCGTGGTCGTGCTGGGGTGTGGTCGTGCTGTGGTGAGGTCGTGCTGGGGTGTGGTCGTGCTGGGTGATGGTCTTGCTGGGGTGGGGTCGTGCTGGGGTGTGGTCGTGCTGGGGTTTGGTCGTGCTGGGGTGGGTCGTGCTGGGGTGTGGTCGTGCTGGGGTGTGGTCGTGCTGGGGTGTGGTCGTGCTGGGGTTCGTGCACCTGGAGAAGGCAAATCTCTGGGGCGCCCAGATCCCTCAAGTTCTGCAAGCGTTTCGCTCGAGACATCCTCGGCAAACTCTGCGGAGCAAGCGTTTCGCTCGAGACATCCTCAACACACGAAAAAGTGGCCCGCACCCTGTGATTTATCGATCGGGATTTCAAAAACAAGCGTTTCGCCTGAGACATCCTCAAATTTTAATCCGCCGGCCTCCTTCGACCTCGATATTTATCAAGGAAAGAATCCGCCGGCCTCCTTCAAGTTGGGCACGGGGGGATATGTTTACATACTAAAAGAGAACCCTGGGCCTACGCCCTTTCCGGGAATATGGGGATTATTTTTATTTGTGTGTATTTATTTGTGTGTCCCAGGGCCCCTTCAGCTACGTCCAAGCCAAGAGGTGGACCTAGAGGAGTCCCCCGACAGCGACATGGACAGCGGTTGCGGCCCTGCGGGGAAGCGCTCAGGCATTGTCAGAGCTTCTGCTTAAGCAGCCGGTTGCCACAAGGTCCGCGGAGTCCCAGGAGGGCCCGGCCTTTCGTTGCGACTGGGCACCTTCGCTACTTGCCGCACGCACAGGAAGATCAAGCTCGGCAGCGGGCAAGGATAAGTCAAAGCTTGATACGCCTTCTGACCTCGCAGCGATGGAGAATCTAAAGGAGACCAAAGACCTGCTTCCAAAAGGGGAGTCCAAAAAGAAGACTGGCCAGGACACTGGCGGCCTGCCTGAAATCCTACCAGTCGGCAAGCAGCCACAGCCCAAGCTGGAAGGTCTCCAAGTGCATACCATTGGCCATCACCAAAGAAAAGGTCAATGCTGATCAGTGCCGCACAGGCCAAAAATCAGGGCGGACCACCGGCTGAAGCACCTGATGAGTCGTCTGCCGCGGCTTCGTCATTTGCTGGGCCATCTACCGCACTACTCAATCCAAGGTCAAAGGCTGCGCCTTCAAAGCAGGATGGTACCGACATCCCAGTTGGGGCGGACACGCCCGCGGAAACGCCTAGCCCAGAAGGGGCGGACACGCCCGACAAGGTGCAGGCTCCTGACCCAGGTGCAATGCCGATGCAGGCCGCCGCCGAAGCCTCCTTAAGGGGCGGACGGAACCCAAGCTATTTTCAGCGCCTTCCTCTTTCATGTGTCTACCTATTTCTTCCGACTGATGGGTGGCAGCACGGGTGTCTTTTTGATTCTCCATCTCGGCTCGGACGAACCGAGCGGGGGAAGGGGGAGGGTTCACGCAATGTGTTGAACGCGGTTGGTGTCGGCCCCGGCGACGGGCGCCCCCAAAGAAACATCGGCGCTTCTGGCGCCAGGAGGCGCTGGGAAACCAGCTGCGTGAGGTGATTCGCGGAGCCCCCAGTCGCCGCACCCCCATCGTCGGTCGGCCCGAGCCGCGAGGGGGGGGGCGTATAATCGGGGCCCCGAAGAAGGAACCCTGTTCGTTGGGGAGGGGCCCCGTGCTCCGTAAATGTTTCGCAGCTTGCCCTGGATTTCCCGTAGGTTTTCGATGCGGCATCGACGTTCAACTTGTGAAAAGTAGGGGCCTCGCTCCCTATTTAGGGTTCCTTAGGTCAACGCCTCGACTGAACCTCTACCTTTACCCCTTAGAAGGAGATCAGGGGGAGCGCCCGCTCACGCCTTGCCTCGGCTGCCGAACCACCGGGCGGCCACGCCCAGGGCGAAGATGGCCCCGACGAGGAGAAGGGCGGACACGCCCCGGGAGGCCTCGTTCCCTATTTAGGGTTCTTTGGGTCAACGCCTCGACTGTAGAGGGAGGCCTCTGGCGTTCGGCGCCCTCTCTGGGCCTGCCTCCGGGAGGTGCCCTCGTCGTCGCCCCGCCTGGCTCCGCCTCGGGCTCCTGGCCGGGGTGCGCGCCAGACCTGGAGGGCCGGGCCCAGGGCAAGTCTGGACGCCCGAGATGGGCACGGAAAGAACGGGTAAGATGCCCAACAGCAGTTCCTGTTCATTCTGCACAGGATTCGCTGTCCGCGCCGCCGCGGCCTGTGTCCATTCGAGACAGAAGGCCGCCCGCCCAACAGCGGCCGCTGTTGGTTTGGGACAACATTTGCTGTTGGGCATAGTACCCATTTTTTCGGTACCCATTTCGGGTGTCCAAAGCAAGGGGGCGGAGTCTCCGCTGGCACAGCAATCAGGGGAGGAAAAAACACACAAGCACAATTCTTTACGCTTCGCGTATCCCCACCAGCCCATCTCACAGCAGCAACTCTTGCGAAGCATGCCGACAGTCGTGTTTTTCAGGCGTGTGTCCGCTTGGCCCCGCATATCTCCCCTGTTCCTCCTTCCCCCCGCCTCCTTGCACATCCTCCTTGTGGGGGGAGCGGGAGAAGGACGAGGCGGAGGAGGAGGGAGAGAAAGCGCTCCTCGTGATGTGAGTCGTTTGGGGTTTCTCGTCCTGGTGTCAGTCGTTCGGGCCCTTCTTCCTGGTGTGAGTCGTTCGGGCTCTTCGTGGTGTGAGTCGTTCGGGCTCTTCGTCCTGGTGTGAGTCGTTCGGGCTTCTCGTGGTGTGAGTTGTTCGGGCCCCTCATCCTGGTGTGAGTCGTTCGGGCCCCTCCTCCTGGTGTGACTCGTTCGGGCTCCTCGTGGTGTGAGTCGTTCGGGGCCCGCGTCGTGGTGTGAGTCGTTCGGGCTCCTCGTGGTGTGAGTCGTTCGGGCGCCTCGTCCTGGTGTGAGTCGTTCGGGCCCCTCCTTGTGGTGTGAGTCGTTCGGGCTCTTCGTGGTGTGAGTCGTTCGGGCCCCTCGTCCTGGTGTGAGTCGTTCGGGCTCCTCGTGGGGCCTCTTGGGGGCCTCTTGGAGCCTCTTGGGGCCTCTTGGGGGCCTCTTGGGGGCCTCTGGGGGCCTCTTGGGGGCCTCTTGGGGCCTCTTGGGGCCTCTTGGGGGCCTCTTGGGGCCTCTTGGGGCCTCTTGGGGGCCTCTTGGGGCCTCTTGGGGGCCTCTTGGAGCCTCCTGGGGGCCTCTTGGGGCCATCTTGGGGCCTCTTGCGACCTCCTCAGAAGCGCAAGTGAGCGCAGCCCCCTGAGAAGGACAAAATGAGCCCCAAACCTCAGTAAAATCAATGATTTTGCTATGAAGGAAGATGAGCGCGGCCCCCTCAGAACGCCAAAATGAGGCCAAAACCATAGTAAAATCAATGATTTTTGGCTTTTAAGAAGAGCAGAGGGGCCAAAGTGGGCCCCCCCGTCGGGGCCAGAATCCTCGTGAGGGTCGTCGTTTTTTGGCCCCTCCAGGAGTCAAAAAAGATCCCCTGACGACACTCGGCCCGGCCTCTCCAGGTCCAGGGGGAGGGGGTAGGGGGAGGGGTAAACCCCTCCCCGAAGGGGAAGAAGGGGGGTTGAGAACAGAGAGAGCTCGCTAAACCACTCACGCCCAAAGGGCTGGTGGGATTCATCGTCGATTCCCAAGAAAAATATGGGAACACATGGGAGGTGGGGGGGGGAGACCAGAAACCCAGAAACAAAAAAGATGGGGAATCCTTTTATTTGTGTGCATTTATTTGTGTGTCCCAGGGCCCGTTCAAACAAATCTTTCGAGTTGCGCCCCGCCGATCGTCGATGCGGCGCGGCCACGCCGGCTTGCGCAATTGCGTTGGGCCCCCACGGGCGCCCCTTCAGCCGCGCACCAAAGGTCACTCTAGCCTAGGGTCACTCCTACGTGCAGTCGAGGAGAGCAGGAACCAGGGCTGGACCTATACACCGTTTTGCTGGACTTCGGCTGTGTTTTGTTGTTCGTCTTCGCAGGGAGGCACAGGGAAACAGGTAGAGCAGAACGACCAACAAAACGAAGCCAAAACGAAAAACAACGTTTCGGTCCAGCCCTGGCATGAACAGCCAAGCAGGCCTTCCATGCAGTCACCCAGAGACAACCAGATTGCACAAACCTCTTCCGATGCATTCACCCACTTATGCGCGCTCATGTTGGAGAGTCTGTTTGGTTCAGGAGTCGGCCACACGGTTGTTGGCGGGGTAGTGTGAAGGACAGTTTCGTTTTCATTCTCTGGTTCTTTGGGGCTGACCGTTCTGGGGCTGACCGTGGGCCATAGCGACGCTGAGCGTGAGCCATTGTTTCCATCCTGAAGCCAGCCGCCTTCGCCGCCCCCCTTCCCTCGTTTGCGCGGGCGCGCCGCCAAATCTGGTCGGTCTCTCTGGTTTGTGAGCGCTGGGGGCCTTTGGCCCTCGGGATGGCCGTCTGACCGCGGTGCTTCGCCGGAGCCGCCCCCCCCATGCACGCAGTCACGGGGCCCTCCTGCGACCAGGGGGCCCTTTTTTCACCCGAGTGCGCCACGTGTGGAGGAGGGAGGGGAGGAGGAGGAGGAGGAGGAGGAGGAGGAGGACTGCTGTAGACTGCTGTGGACTGCTCTGTATACAAACTCGCTGTCGAACTTTGGATTGGTTTATCCCTAGGCCCAGTCGGAAGACGCACACAAGGTAAGGTGCAACCACCCCGCACTCGGTCAAAATTCGCCGATAGGGGGGTCTTAAAAACATGGGCATGCGACTGGGTGAGCAACGCCGTGTCGGAATTCCCAGTGTTTGGTTCAAGTGTTGTTGCTTTTCTCAACAAAAGCTTCCTACCGGATCTCAGATTAATCAGAGGGTGTTGAGGAGGAGGACGAGGAGGAGGTCCAGGAGGAAGAGGAAGTAGAGGAGGAGGAAAAGGATGGAAAGGAAGGGAGCGGGTGGGATGGCAGAGGACAGGAGAGCAGAGGATGCATGTGTAGATGAGAGGATCGAAGGCGGAGAAGCGCGACGATCTGATCATACGTCTATGGGGCAGCGATCAGTCTCGTGAGCAAGTCGGCTGCTCGAGGGCCGAATCGGCAGCCGCGAAGTTCGGACCTCCACTCCGCCCTGTGCTGCCAGGGCTTAAGAACCCGAAGCAGCATCCGACAAAGAGAATCCACTCCTCCTCCCCCTCCTCCTCCTCCTCCTCCTCCTCCTCCTGTTCATCCTCCTCCTCCTCCTCCTCCTCTTTCTCCTCCTTCTCCTCCTCCTCCTCCTCCTCCTGTTCATCCTCCTCCCCTCCCTCTTCCTTCCCGTCCTCCTCCTCCTCCTTCTCCTTCTCCTCCCCCTGATGCTCCTCCTTTGGCAAAGCGCGCCGCCGATCCAGCCGGACGAGCTCCGGAAACCAGAGCCCTGGCATCTGCGAAGCTGAGCGCGCCCAGTCCTAAGCAGCAAGTTTGGCAGGGTGAGAAGGATGAGGAGGAGGAGGAGGAGGCGGAGGAGGAGGAGGAGGAGGGGAGGCGGAGGCGGAGGAGGAGGAGGTCGAGGAGGAGGAGGCGGAGGAGGAGGAGGAGGCGGAGGAGGAGGAGGAGGCGGAGGAGGAGGAGGCAGAGGAGGCGGAGGAGGAGGTGAAGGAGGAGGCAGAGGAGGAGTAAGAAGAGGAGGAGCATGAAGAGTCGGGGGTGGCCAAAAGGGGGGTGATGACCAGGGAGGGGTGGATATCATGGCGTGGGCCGTGATGTTTCCTCAGATTTGATGGCGCCTCTTCTGATTTCAATGCGTCCCCCCCCCAGGGCCGCGCAATTGCCGCTGGCCCTGATTTGCGCCCACCCCTCTTGGACGCCCCCCTCTTGGCCGCCCCCGATAGAGGGCGGGCCTCGAGACACCCCGACAAGAAAGAAAAACAAGACAAACACTGCATGTTCAAATTATGCAAGGACAGGGTTGAAGTAGATACGGTAGGTTCATGCGGCGTTTGCGCGCTGGCGACGCCTGCGGAGGCGATCAAGATTGAATTCTGCGACGCGAAAGCACCAAGGGACAAGGTAACGCCACTGGGCCGGACGGAATTTTAAATTGAACGATCGGAGCAGCGATCGTTTTAAGGGTGGACTGTCGACGTGGTGTCTGACATTTTTTTGCCTGTGCTGGCGCCTCACGAATGTGTGCGATTGTCGATGCCCGTTTGGCAGTTTGAGAAGATTTCGCATGCAATCTTAGATAATGTCTATGCTCTCCGTGTTGTGTGTTGTGTGTGTTGTAGTACCTTTTGTTTTTTTCCATTGCCGCCATCCGGGGAATAAGCAGATATTGTCAATGCTGCCCTGTTGGCATTCTGTCTAGCAACAGTAACATTTGATCAAACCCCGCTCATGCTCACAACAGGCTCCGCTGCACAGCTGGTATGTGTCAGTTCCTCGTTCACCAATTTACAGGAGGACGACGAGAAAGAGTAGAAGGGAGATGTGGGGGAGATGTGGGAGGGCGTAGGCGCAGGAGTGTGGAGGGAGGAGGCGCTGGAGATGGAGGGAGGAGGAGGAAGAGGAGGAGGAGGAGGAGGAGCAGAGCGAGGAGGAGAACGTGGAGGGAGGAAGAGCCTATACTCTGGCCTCTGTGCTGCCATCGTGAGGCAACGAAGCGCGCGCTACTGACTGGGCAGCTGCGCGGTGGGATGCGCCGGATAAACAGTACGCAGGAGTCGATTGCGCGTGTCCAGGGTGTTGCGTGGAGTGATGGTGATGGTGATGGTGATGATGAGGATGATTGTGCCGATGGTGATGTTGATGATGCTGATGCGGATGATGATGATGAGGAGGAGGAGCAGTAGGATTGTGATGATGATGAAGAGGCGGAGGAGGAGGAGCATGACGACAACTATGATGATTATGATGGTGATGATGATGATGTCGATGACGATGACGATGAAGACGACGACGAGGATGCTGATGATGATGCTACTGATGATGCTGATGATGATGATGAGGAAGAGGAGGATGAGATGGTGATGATGATGACGAGGAGGAGTGGCATGACGACGATTATGTTGATCATGATGTGGATGTTGACGATTACGAGAACGATGAAGACTACGACGATGATGATGCTGATGATGATACTGATGATGATGCTGATGATGAGGATGATGATGAGGACGAGGAGGAGGAGATGGTGATGATGATGACGAGGAGGAGGAGCATGACGACGACTATGATGATGCTGATGGTGATGATGATGATGACGATGACGATGACGCTGAAGACGACGACGATGATGATGCCGATGATGATGCTGATGATGATGATGATGATGAGGATGATGATGAGGAAGAGGAGGAGGAGATGGTGATGATGATGACGAGGAGGAGGTGGATCACAACGACTATGATCATTATGGTGTTGATTATGATGGTGATGATGACGACGATGACGACGATGATGATGATGCTGATGGTGATGCTGATGATGATGATGATGATGATGATGATGATGATGATGCTGATGATGATGATGATGATGATGATGATGCTGATGCTGATGATGATGCTGATGATGATGAGTATGATGCTTATTAGTATGAGGATGACGATGAGGATGAGGATGAGTACGATGATGAAGATGATGGCGATGACGATGGTGATGGTGATGGTGATAGTGATGGTGATGGTGATTGTAAGTATGAGGTTGACGGTAAGCATGAAAGGTGATGGTGAGGAGGAGAGTTAGTTTGTATTTGTCTTTCCATCTGTTGTCTTTTCTGGACGGGCATTGCTGGATAATATTGGTCAGCAGTTGTGCGTCCTGAGGGTTGACGTGGGGCAATATCACAGCTTCGTTGGGGCCACCTTGGGGCCTCGGGGTGTCACGTCACATTATGGCCATATTGGTGTTTTGTTGAGGCCATCGCGAGATCTTGCGGCAGGAGCCGTCTCAGAGATCCTCCGATGGGATATCGGGGCAGATTGGGTCATCTAGGATGCTTCGGGAAGCATGCCCGAGGCATCTTTCATAGTCGCAGGAGTACTGCCAGAGGCTGTAGCAACATTGCCAGGGCGTGGTTCGTGCTCTGATCGAGGGGAATCTTACCAACTTTCTGGCCGTTGTGAACGTCACGATCCGGGACCCACGCTCAAGAAAGCCGTCTAATGGGAATGCCGCTGCTTCTCAGAGGAGAAGCGTACCGCCGATGCCGAGGCCTTTGCCTCGTTTTCGCGTTTCTGGGCCTCTCTGAGGTGCCCTCGTCAACACGGCTGGATCCGCCTCGGAAGCCCGATCACAACGCACTTCCAGGAGAAGGTGTGATCGTTTCCTTATTCATTGTTTTGCCGATCTGCGCGGGCCCTCACACGCCTCCCTCCCTCCCCCCCGCCTTGGAGCAGATCTTGGCCGGTTGGGGCGCCTGTTTCGAGCAGATGGAGTCTCCCCGTGATGGACACCCTGTTGCAAACAGTCGCACTGAGCAGAGGTCTGGAGTCAGACCCACCCCCTCCCCCCCCCTCCGCCCAATGCCGAAACGCCGAATGAGAAAACGTTCACGAAGCCCTCAGGAGAATCAGTGTTTATGTGTTCCTCTGGCTCGCAGCCTCGTAACTCCACGGGGGGGCCAGCCGCTCTGCTCCAGCACCTTCGGACCTCTGCGGGGGTACTTCTGGGACGCTTCCGGGGCACCTCGGCGCCCTCTGCACGCCTCATGATGTTGCCCCTCTCCTGGCGCCAACAGCGCAGAGCGGATTTCGTCCGGAATGCAATAGGAGGGACCTAGACGCCTGGGCGCCGCCCCGGGGCAGCGGGAGCCAGCCGTCCAGATGGAGGACCGCCTGGGGCTCACCATGAAGTTCCTCCGGGCTGCCGAGGCGGGAACAATGGGGGAAATCTCGGCGTGTCTCCAGCGCTACCCCCACCTGGCCAGCCTTGTGGGCAACCCGTACGAGGTCGGAGGCCGTGGTCACCGATGATCGCCGTCCGAAGCCTTGGGAACTCAGCGGGCCCTCTGGAGTTCCCCTTGGGTTAAAAAAAGGAAGGGCCTAGAGTGCCCTGGAGAATTTCGTCCCGGATGTCAAAATGATTTTCGCGCGGATTGTTTCGGCCAGGAATGAAGACTATGTCAAACCCATGTGAAATGCACTTCGTTCTTCGCTCGCCGTTTCGGGGTTCTGCATTGGCAGGAATGTCCACGCAACAATCCACTGCAGCACGTCTGCAAGGTCGGTGCAGTGACCCCTCCCCACCCGGTTGTACCGCGAAGCTGAGATTCGCCATATTGGCGTCGATTCTCGAGGGGTCTCTCCTTACCTGGGCTTGGTATCGCTCGGTCGTGTGCACCTTCTCTCGGGGTTGATTATTCAGGAGCATCCTGGATCATCCTGCGAAAACAAAGAAAGCCATGCACGGAACCGAAAGGACACACAGGGAATGGACGTCCGAGGCATGGCCAGTGGGGGCCGAGGCGGGGATCTAATCCATGACCACCGCCCGGGGGATCGATCTTCTCCGGGACCTCGGAGGGCGGGGGCACCTGTTTGGGATACATCCACACTTGTGGAGGACGATCCATGGAGAGGAAGCATGTTGCCAAATCATTGCCAGGTGTCTAAAACATGTGTTGAACATGTATTAGGCACGTCAAGAACACGTTTCAAACATGTTTAGAACACCTTCTTTCCGACATTTTAAGCACATTTCAAATTCAATGACAGGACTGTTAGGGTGTCCATTTTCGAGGCATCCACAAATCCATGCCCACCTCTTGCCGATGTCTCAGAGGATGGATCCTCCAGGCAGTGGCCACGGATACCTTCCCGCCTCGCGCGGGAGCCCGTCCTCTGCGCGGGGGGAGGTCGGGGCTCGGGCGCGCTCGGGCCCCGGGGGGGCCACGAGACGCGGCGGGCGCCCCTGCCGGGGGGGCGGCGCCCTCGTCGTCCGCACGGCAGGGCGCGCGGAGGCACCTCGCAGAGGTGCCGGCCAGTTGCCGGGCGTCGTGAGCGACGGCGCGGCAGGAGAGGGTGGCGCACGCTGGCAGGCCGAGCTGCGTGGTGCTGGGGCGGATCGGCAGCAGTGCGGTCGGACTCTGCCCGCGGCCAGCGCTGTCTCTGGTCCCGTTCCGGGTTCTAGCGCCGTCGGTTTGCGGAGGCTGGGCGAACCGTGAGCCTGTTTTGCCCATGTCTCGCCGCCTGGCTGTCCGCACTGGTACGGCCCTGGGTGGCATGTTCTTCTTGTGTCGCCTCATTCCTAAGCGGCCAGGGGATGTTTGGAAGTGCGGCCAGGGCTCGACATGACCGCGCGGAACGGCCATCTTGAAATATCAGGGGAACGAACAACGACATAAGCATAACACCTCGGAGGTCCGCGCGGCTTCTCAGATCGGCGCTGGACCCCCCTCCGCGCCAGGGGCGGCGCTGGAGGCGCCGCCAGGGGGGCCCGGCGCCGATCCGAGAAATCCGTACGGACCTCAGCGTTTTTATGTTTCTGTCAGTGTCCGGTCCCCTGAATATTTGCCAAATAATTTCCAGATGTCTAGAACATGTGCTAAGCATGCTTTGAACCTGTAAAACACATGCTTGAAACATGTTTAGAACATGTTCCCGACAGTTTTTAAGCATCTCCTACATTCAATGATAGGACTGTCAGAGTGCCCATTGCCATGGCATCAGCAACCTTAAAATATGTTTAGAACATGTTTTCAACATGTTCCCGACAGTTTTTAAGCACCTCCTAAGTTCAGTGGTAGGACTGTCAGCGTGCCCATTGCCATGGCATCCGCAACCTGAGATTGTCGGGGGCCTGGGAGCTCGAGCTCACGTGCACGGGATGCGCCCGCAGCCGGGCGGGCCCGCGGCCCGTGCGGGAGAGCGTCGCCCCGCGAGAGCGTGTCGCGCGCCCCCGCCTGCCGGCGCGGGGCCCCCGGGAGTCGTCGGGTGCGCCGCGCGGCATTTTCTGGGCCTCCCAGATGGGGTCGTATGAGGAAAACATGTAACACAACGTGGGGGGGGGGAACCACAAACACACACGGAAAAAAAACACAACCAAAAAAACACACGGGGAAAAAAGCAAACGAAAAAACACACACGGTGTCGGAGGATCGCGCCGCACCGCCGATGCATCGCCGGTGCGGCTCGACGTGCAGCCCGATTTTCTTCACGTCGACGGCGCCGATGCATCACCGACGTCGGCGATGCATCGCCGATGTATCGGCGATGCGGCGCGATCCTCCGACCCCATCTACTCCTACCCCATCTAGGAGGCCTCTACATTTTCAATTTGCCCCTTATCCCGTGCTACCTTCGCCTCGCCTACCTTTTGGGGCGGCCAAGAGGGGGGTGAGAACTAGGGGGGGGCTGGGTATCATGGCGGGGGCCATGATATTTTCCCAGATCTCATGGCGCCTCCTCTTATCTCATTGCGTCCCTGGCCCCCCCCCGGGCCGCGGACATGACGCCGGCCATTATTTGCCCCCCCCCCCCCCGTCCTCTTGGAGGCCCCCCTCTTGGCCGCTCCCGATACCTTCGTCTTCTTCACCTTCCCCTCACCCTCGCCAGCACTTCACCTTCACCTTCGTCCACCGCCCTTTATTCCGCCCTGCCCCATATTTCCCCTCGCCCCCCCCCCCACTCACACTGGCCACGTCCGTGTCATCCACACCTGTTCCACATCCTGCGAGTGGCAGTGCGTGAATAAGAGTGGAGGGCGGGGGTCGACGTAAACGGTGCTTTGGCGATTTCGTGGGCAGTTTTCGTTTCAAGCTCGTTCTGCAGCAAAGGCATGTTGAAGACAGCACGAGGGAAAACAAACACAAAACAAACGCGAAAAACAAGTTGTTGGTCAATCCTTGGGAAAGGCGGGGGGGGGGTCAAGAGGTGAAACGAGATGAAGCTGCTCACTGAATGGGAGTGGCAGCAGGGGGAGCGGGCGATAATTCAGGGAGGGGAAACCACCCCGACCCCCATAATCGTCGGGGGTGGACAGACCTCCTACCCTGACACGTCGATTAAGGAATCGGCTGTTTTTTGTTCGCGAGAGGGCGTCGCGGCCGTCATTTTTGCGGGTCCAGGTCCGTCAGTTTCGTTCCTGGGCCGTCTTCACCACATGGAGGTTTACTAAAGGGAGGTTTGTCCACCGCCGATAATCGGTGTTTACGCAACGGCCCCAGGCGTTTCCTAAACAGACCTGTCCTGTTCGATTCCGCTGCTTTTGGGTGCGCTTACTGAGCGACTTCGCTCGTCGGGGGGGTGCTCCGTCTCAGGGTTTTGATTATTTATGTTCCTTGACAGTGGGGAACCACATCATTTGATTATGTCTGCTCCTTGGTTATGATTATCCTGATAGTTGCTGATCATTCCTGCTCCTTCCCAGGGTTTTGATTATTTCGGTTCCTTGATTATTTCTGTCCCTCGAGGTTGGAGCGAGAACCCATCACAGGCCCACCCCACTGTGGACTCCTGCCTCTCTTGCTTACAGTCGGGGCCCTGAAGAAGGAACCCTTTTCGTTGGAGAGGGGCTCCGCGTTGCGTTTCACAGCTTGCCTCAGGCTTTCCCTAGGTTTTCGATCGGAAATCGAAGGTTAACTTATGGAAACAAGGGGCCCCGTTCCTTATTTAGGGTTCCTTGGGTCAAAGCCCCGACTGTACCGCGTCGCCTTGTCCGCTCCGCGCACGGCGTGCGAGGTCTTCCGTTTGCCCCTCGGCTCGGCAAAAGCGCGGCCCCGCCGGCGCGCCTCGCTCTGCCAAGGGCCCGAGCGGCGCAGCCCCGGCGCGGGGCTCGCGCGCCGCACCCCTCCCAGCGATGGAGAGCCAGGGCGCACTGGTCCGCAGCCTGCGGCAAGTGAGGAAGCAGGAGGAGGAGGAGGAGGAGGAGGAGGAGGAGGAGGAGGAGGAGGAGGAGGAGCGAGGAGAGGTGCGCTCATCGCGGTGGGGGCGAGGCCGCCTGCGACAAGTGAGGAAGGAGGAGGAGGAGGAGGAGGAGGAGGAGGAGGAAAACAGTGAATGGTGGCAGTGGGCGCCTCAAGGTCTGCAGGGTCTGAGTGGTGGAGGTGACTTGGCACCCCTCCCTGCGGCCGTCTCCGTCGGCCGTGGGGACCGTGGGGAGGGCCTCGGCACCCTCCGTTTGGCAACGGCGCCGCAAGGTGACAGTGTCAAGAGTGGGGGGGAGGGAGGGTGCGAAGGGGCGAAGGAGAGAGCGAGCGGAAGACGAGGAGGTGGGGGAGGGGGGGGGAGAGGGAGGGGCACGCGCGGGGGAAAGGCGGCGGCGGCGGCGGCAGCAGGCGTTCTCGAAGCTGCGAGAGGCAGCGAACCTGGGGCCGTCGGGCTGCGGCATGGAGCTGCAGCGGCCGAGGGGGTCCTTGCAACGGGGCTGGGGCTTCGGGTGGAGACGTCACGAGGAGAGGTGCGCTCATCGCGGTGGGGGCGAGTCCGCCAGCGTGGTTGCAAATTCCATCTAGCGCGGCACGGCAGACCTCCAGGAAGACTGCGCCACTGTTGTGCGATGGTGCGTTGCAGTTTTGGGGTTCCTTCGTTTGCAAAAGAGGCTCTGGCATTCTGTGCTGGTGAGTTCTCGTGGTCGTAATCTGCGCCCACGGGTTGCGCCATCGATTTTGCCCCGCTGTCCAACGGATCTGGTGCGGCCACACGATGCGTCCATAGGTTGCGCATGCTCCCCCAAACGAATGCTTGGTGGCCGCAGGTTGCGCCATAGGCTGCGCCCTTAGCACCATGGGTTGCGCATGCTGCCCCAGCGACCCCTGGTGGCCGGTCCTAGGCTGCTCCCATGGCCTGTCGCGCACACGTGGTGTGTGCATGTTTTCTTCGCTGAATTGCGTTACTGTGTAGCGTGGTCGCACTGCTTGTTGCGACATTGCACCTGTTTGCGCTGCGTTGCAGGATGTTACATGTGTCGTGTTGCTTTGGTGTTGCAGGGCTCTGTGCTGCTTTGCATGGTCTTACACATATTGCACTACATCATGGGTACGGGTCCTCGTCGGAATCATTCGCTTGGCATCGCTCGGACGTGTGCATTTTTCTTTCGGCGAGGGCCATCGAGGAGCATCCTTGATCATTTGGCGAAAAAAAACACACACGAAATCGAACAAAAACACAGGGAATGGACGTCCGAGCGATGGCGAGTTCGTTGTTTGCGAATACAGCTGCCAGTGCGCGCTGTTCTTACCGGCACCCAGTGAAGGCACAAGAGCCGCGGTTGCCAAAATCGTGTCGGTTGCGCCTTTGCTCACCAACCCCCGACCTCCACACGGGCCACCAGGACCTGACGCACCGAGGCGCCCAACAGCGGCGCAGGCCCCCGCTTGGTGGAGAACTTGATTCAGGAGGGGAAAAGACACACAGACACAATTAATCGGCGAGTCCCAGAAAATATGGGAAAATATGGGAAGTGGGGGGAAGACAAAAACCCAGAAAATATGGGAAAATACGGGAGATCTTTTTAGTTGTGTGCATTTATTTGTGTGTCCCAGTTCCCCTTCATTGATCGCCGAAATCTGAAACTGGCACATCACACGAGCACAATCTGAAGGCGACGTGCTCGACGGCAGGGCGTGACACTTTCGCGCCAAGCCATCGATGCTCGAATCTCGTTCCTCGCTCCTGGCTCGACGTTCTGAGCATGGCGCGATGCCCACGCGTATACCTGAGCGCTGCTGCGTATCGCCTGCCCGCAGCCGCATGCTCTGCAGCCTAAACAACATCTGACGAGCGCCTGACGTCAGGCGTCTGTCAGGCAGCGTATGTCCACACGCGCGTGTGTGGTTGCAGTGGTTCGGAAGTTCTGCGCGGCGGAAGCAAGTCACGCCCGAGCACAGGACTGCATTTAGAGCATCCGCGTTCGCACCTAACTTGGCGCCCACTCGCAATTCCTCGAGCACTGTGTCGGAGAGCGCTCCGCCCTCCCTCCGTCCCCCCTCGCCTGCGCCAGATAACTGGACTTGGGATGCACGGATGAGGCCTTCATCGCCACTTGACATGCCACGATATTCTGAACAAGTTGTGTGCTTTGGGATTTGTTCTGAAGTTTGATTGCAGGGGCCTGGTACGAACATCAAGCAATACCTATATATATATATGTATGCATATACACTTTTTGGTCTGCGGGACGAGAGCGAACCTCTTCCGTTAAAACCTACTAATATATGTATATACACATAACACGCACGTTGCCCAAGCTCTTCCCCTCCCTGTCCCTCCCAGCCATCCTTCACGTTCTCCCAGCCCTCCATCCGTCCCTCCTCCCTCCTTTCCCCCCGTCCGTCCTTCCTCACCTCCTTCCCTCGTTCCCTCCTCCCTCATCTTACTCCCCCCCTTGCGCCCAAGCCTTGCGCACTGCCACCACCAGAACCAGAAACCTCATCCCCCTCCCCCCATCCCCCCTCTCCCCCTCCCTCTCCCCTCCCTCCCCCGTCCCCCTCCTCCCTCTCTCTCTCTCCCCTCCCTCCCTCCTTCCCCTCCCTCATCCCCCATCCCCCGGTGTCCTCCCCCCCCCTCCCCTCCCCAGAGCTCCCCACCTCCCCCAGCCCCCCTTCCTCCCTTCTCCCCCTTCCTCCCTCCCCCGCTGGTGACGCACAAATGCACCGATACCGCCGCTCCACGGACCTCTCCCGGAGTGCGTTCTGACCATATTGTCGAGGAGAGGCGAGAGGCCAGCCGGGGCGCTGAGGGCTATCCGGGACGAGCGGGTGTATTTGGATCTGTTCCTCCGCGGGCCCCCCCCGGCGTTAAGTCGGGCCTGTCCCTCTACAGGGGGTATATTCAGGAATGGTAGAAAATAGTCTGGGGACGATTCTTTGATTTTGACTATTTGGGGTTCTGTTTTATTTTTCGTCCAGAATCCGCCTGTAGGGGGACACGCCCGACCTAACCCCAACGCTGCGCAAAAATACAGCAGCGCGAAAAATGGCGACCGGAGCCCCAGACCCCATCGTTCTGCAGCGTTTGTCGAGCCACATCGATCCGAGACGGCTTCGGGGCGCGCGGTAATACAGAGTCGCCCGTGCTGGGAAAGATGCGACGACAGGGTCTCGGGCCCCCCTCTGCCTGGGGGGCAACGATGGGTGGGGATAGGCGCAGGGGGGGATGCATCGACTTCGAATAGCCCATAGATCGACGATGCATCGTTGATATCAGGTCGATGCACCGGCCGTGTGCACACGATACCCGGGGCCGTCTGCATCGCCGCATTTGGGCGCCCCGCGGACGACGGAAGAGCCCCGCGCCATTCCCGCCCCGAGAACGACGAAGACAAGCAGAGACGGATGCCTCGTCACCCAGAGCAGAGCGTTCATGCCTTTTCATTATATCGGCTGAGAGTGTCACGCGCGCGGGCGGGCGGCGCGTTGAACGGCGTCAAAGCAATGACAGCGCGCCGAGGGAGCGCGACGCAATCGTTCCCGACAGCTATTCCCCTTTTGACGAAAACAGTCGCGCCCGCGTCGGGGAACGTCGCCACCAGAAAGCAGCTGCGCGCGCAGATCTCCGGTGCAAATTTCGAGGCGCGCGCCGAGCCGTCGTTGGGCAGATCCCCCCGACGCGCCGCTTCCGCGTTCGCATCGGGCGCCGGTGCGACCACGCGCCCCAACCCCAACCCGCCCGACGTTGGCGTCGCAGGTCAGAGACGCGGCTGCGCGCGCAGTTGCAACTGCGAGCGAGGCCAAGTTGCCAAGCTGTCCGAGATGCCCCAGGCGCGCCAGCTCATGGAAGAAACCAACTTCTGGAACAAACGACACGTGCAAACGCACGGATTGAAGAAGCTCGCCCACCATCCACTATGCGCGCGCGAGGTTGGCTGATTGATGTGGCGCCAGCGCGGGGCCGCTCAAGAACGCGCCCGTTCGCCTTGGAGGACATCTTGACCACGGACCAGCGCGAGCGAATCTACTTGCAAGGCCCACGGCGAGAGGGCCCTGGGCCCGAAGCAAGCCGGATGGAATCGCGAAGCCTTCGCCCAGGACCCGAAGCACCGCCGAGACCCATTCGCGGACGCCCCTCCCGCGCCGTCGACATGCAGGCCCAGCTGGTGGACCGAATGGCGAAACTATACTTTGGGAGAGGTCGGGGGGGCGCGCGCGGAGATGGGGCCAAGTGCCCCGCGCAGTCGGACATGCTCGGGGACGCGCCGACAGGGGGCGGCAGCCAAATTCCATGTACTTAACCCAGAGATAGTTCAAGGGCCGACAAGGGCTGGCGGCGGTGGCGCGCGAGGCGGGGGCATCGGGCGCTTTCGTGAAACTGCGTCGACTACGCGGAGTTGCGCGCAGATCAGCGCCAGAGCCAGCGGCCCCAGTCATCGCGGTCGTTTTTACCCCGCCGCAGATGAGGAGATGGAGGTCAGGGCCCGTGCATGCAGCAGCATCAGCGATGTCCGGCCACAATGCCCCCCACGGGCTCCTGCCTCGAGACGACCCCCGGCGCGCGCGGCGGGAGGCCGCGAGATGGCGATGTTCAAGACGCCCAACTTCAACCGCGCCCCAGGTCAAGATGGCGAATGGGGAACTGGCGAAGTCGCCGCGTTTCTGCCAGGGAGCATTCGAAACGCTTTGTTGTGGTCTGTGTTTACGGTTGACCGCGCTTTGCCAGGGGGCTCGATGCACGCGTTGGCACGCGAGATGCGATCGCCGTCGCACGGCCGCGGCCCCGGCGCGAGCTTCGACGGCTCGACGACTGCAGCGCGGATGTCATGCGTGGGCGAGACCCCCCCTGGCCCTCCGCGCAGCGTTCCAGGCGCGCCGCGCAGTAGGCCACTCGGGCCGAAGGTCCCAGGGCTGCTACATGGCGCCACTACGGAAAACCGAAGTAGACGGGAAGAACGCGAACGGTTTTTATCTGACGATCAACCGCATCAACCGCGCAGGCAAGGCGCGCATGAACGCCGCGGTGGCGTCTGCGCTGCGACAGTTGGCGCCCCGGCTCCCCCACTCCCAACGCGGCGCATGCGCTAGGCGTTTGACTATGGATGCCACGGCGGCGGCGGCGGAGGTGGCCGAGGGAGACGAGACGCGCGGCGGCGCGCCGAAGTTTGGCTCCATGGCCGCACCCCGCATGCCGGTGGCAACCCTCGTAGACTTGGAGGCGATCGAGAGATCATGGAAGGACCGCGTGCCTGGCGGCCGAGGACTTCCGCGACGGCGCGCGCTGCGTCGCTCGAGACATCCGCGCCAATCGCCCGATCAAGAAGCCGCTGATCCCCGGGGGGGCCCGCGCGGTTCAGCGCGGGGGGGCCTCTTCATGTTCGTGGCCGTCTACGACGTCTTCACTTGGGGGCTGGAGCATAGCCGCGCGCAGCTGGAGCCCCCGGAGGTCTTCGTGACATTCGATCTCCAGATAGAGAAAGATGCGCCACCAACGTGAAGTGCCAGGGCGCGTGCCGTCTATCGAATTCGCCGCTCGCCTGATCGCCCTCGCGATAGTTGGGGGCGCGTTGTCGCCCGGGGATTTCTGGCGTTTGTGCAAGAAGAAATCGCCAGGGGCAAAAGGATAGCCAACAGTTCGAGAACGGAGGCGATGATCGTCGCGACTGGCAACGAACGCACAGGCCAGAAAGCTACGAACAGAAGCCAAACGACGGAAGCGAACGCGAACGGGACACTCTGTGAACGCGGCAAACAGCGCATCTTGGCGCAAATCATAGGGACGACAGCACGATGGTGGAGGAGGTAGCCCAGTGGCCCCAGGTGGGCAAGGCCCTTGGCTGCTCGCGCCCGCCTTGCTTGTCGGGCCTTCTAGGGCCAGTTCAGTGTTCGGCTTCGCGTTAGGCTGCGGCATTCGCTTGTTGGATCTACGCTGATGCCTGGTGAGAGGCCCCGATGTTGGGCAAACGTGATTTGAATATGCTAGAGCACTTGCAGGCGATAAGCCCCTGGTGCGTTTCTAGATCCCGCGCGCGCCCGCCCGATCAGCGAGGGGGAGGTGCGGGGCCACGCGCGTCGACATGCCGTTGCATCGACTTTGCTCGAGAGCAGACTGGCACGGCGGCGCGGCGCGGCTCGACCAGCGCCCCCCGCCCCGGCGAGGAGGGCGGAGGAGGGGCAGAAGGACCGAGAGGACAAGACCCAGGAGCACTCCGCCCAGGAGGTGATGTCCCAAGCGAACCAGGCCCCCGCGAAACGTTCCCAGCAGAGGAACCTAGAGGACCCCGTGCGCGACCCCCCGAAGCTCGCCATTGCTGCGGTGTTCGGCTGGTTCAACTTCGAGGGCCCCAAGCGACGCAAGCAGCTCGATGTTGGAATGCTCCAGCGCGACCTCAGAAGGCCCTGGCAGACCTCCGCTCCGGAGGCTCAGCAAATGGCCAGAGATGCGCGCGACCTCTCCGATCCCATATCCATTCCCACCAGAGTGTCCCAGGTGGCTGCGCGAGGTCCACAGGGCCAGAATCACGACGGCTCGAAGCAGAACGGTCGAGGAGGGACCGAAGATAGCCAGTGACGTGATCGCGTCAGTTGAAGACTTTGAAGTGTCTCTGGTGCATGTTTTTGTCCAGCGGAATGGATGCCCTGGTGAAACATATCCGCTTTCGCAAGTGCAGGGCGGGCCCGTTGACGTCGGCCCGGGCAGGAGAGGCGGCGGCTCCGGGCCCCCCGAGCCCCGAGGGGCACTGCCATATCCCCCCTTGCAACTTTCGCGCCGATCGCGGAGATCAAGGAGGCAGAGCGCCGGGCCGAGGGGCGGGGCCAGCGGGGATGGGGGCGCCGCGGCCTACAGTGACACCGAAGAGAAGGGCCGCGACGGGAAGCTCCAGAGCCACATGCGCCACTTGCTGCTCCAGCGCGAATCCCCGATGCGACGACTTCACGATGGCGTTGAAGGAAGGGGCGCGGCCGGGAATCTCGCTGGAGGACGGGCTCCAGAATTGCACGCAGCAGGGCGACACAGCCAGACAGAGAGGGCACTTCCGGGGCCACCCGATGAGGAAGAAGCCAGACGCCCCCTTGAGGATGATCACGTCTCGGTCTCCAGACTGCAGGGGCGGCCGCGACCGACGAACAAAAGCCGACGCAGGCGACCGCTCAGGAACGAAACTCAGAAGACGCCGCGGAGTCAGTTGCGGCGATCGAAGACCCCACAGCAAATACGCACGCACTGGCGAAAGCAATGAGGTGTTTCAAAGTGAATTTTGAATGGGAAGTAGATTTGCCGAGTGAGTTGGACATGGCCCGCCAATGTCCACGTCGAGCTGAAGCAGGCGCTGACTGGTGTTGAGTGGGCGGAGGCTTGGAGTCGGCGAAAATTATACTTGGACGCGGCCTCGGACCAAGGTTAGAGGTAACCAAGCAGATAGAGCAGTTGGCTTTCGTGCGCGAGAAGCTTGGCAAGGTGCAGGAGAACACTAAGAAGGCAACGCAATGCGAGAGCCGCAACATCATGGTTTACCCAGGCCCAAGACGGCCAAAACTCCGCCGATAATCAGAGCGAGCCCAAGACCACCCACGCTGACAATCGAGCATGTAGCCGAGCGCCAGCGCGAAACGCACGCGAAGCCAGAGTGGCAGTCGGAGAGAGCAGAAGATGCTCCTCGGTGCCCCTGCTGCCCAATTTCTTTCGTCCATCCCCATGTCGCGCCCGCCTCAGTTCACTGGCGGGCGCAGCCGCCGTGCGCGGAAGAGGGGGTTACGCGGGCGGGGCCGTCGGATGGCCGGTGCGCCATGGGTCTCCGCGGTGCCGCCTCTGCCCGCCCTGCCCCGACTGGTCGCGCCCGCGCGCTCCCCGCGCGGCCCTGCGGCTGCACCCTGACACGTCGGCCGTTTTCGGTTCTCGAGAGGGCGCCGCGGCCGTTATTTTCCAGGCTTGCGCCCGCCAGGTCTGGGCCCGAAGTCGTTTTCACGAAGTCACGTTTTACTAAAGGGAGGTCTGTCCATCCTCGCGTTTTTGCGTCTGGAGAGAATGGCCCCCCCCGACTCCACAGGGGGATCGGGCGCCGCTCTCGCGTCGCCGCCTCCGCGGAGGCGGGGGCGCGCGGGCGCGGCGCGCCGCGGCGCGGCCCCGCCCGCCGGCTCTCGCGCTCTCCTGTCGGGCCTTTCCGTCTTAAGTATAGCACTTTGGATGTGCCGATGCAGGCGGGTGCTGGTTGGGTCCCCGCACGAGGAACGCATTGAGTCACACTGTCCTCGAGCCGCTCGGCTATTCCATGGCCAATTCCATGCAGGAGGCGATCTCTCCTCCAACCCCTCGCGATGCCTAGGTCGCCTAACTATCGCACGCGCAGCTCACTTCGCGGCCGTAAGATGCAGCCGCAAAAGAAGACTGCACCGGGAAAGTCGTGTCGGGTAGCACTTCAGAGGAAAAAAACAGGAACAGCAGTCGATCCCGAAGTAGTGACCCCGTTTGGGGTTCAGGGCTTCCAGGACCCGCCTGCGGTAGGTCCGTGTCGTGTCGGCCGGCGGCGACCCCTCCAGCGGCGTTCAACGTTGAACGCCGCGGGCGACCCAGAATCGGTCGATGTGGAACGATTTGGACGTTTCGGATCGGCCGATCGTTCAAGGTTGAACGATCCCCGCGGCGTCAAATACCAACGCCGAAGTCGGCACGACACGAACCTGCCGTAATCAAGGCTACTTTTGGGGGGTCCTGCGTTTCGCGACCCACGCCTCCCACATTCCTACGGCAGCGTGGCCTTCCGCAGGGCTTTGCGCCCCGTCGCGCGCTTCCTTTCCAATCAACGCCAGGTGTCGACTCAGGGGGCAATCGCATGTTGATCGCCGAGAGGGGTCTGATAGCCCCCCCCTGGAGCGTGCGGACTCGTTATCTGGATCTCATCGCCGATTTGTCGGCGATGTATCGCTGATTATAGGTTTCTGTTTCCCCCAGATCATGCGACACTGGTTAAGGTCGGTAGCGATTTGGGCTCTCGTCGATTTTCGGTCCCGCCCGAATGCCGGACTTTTCGGTCGTGTCGGGCGAATGACAGCAGGTGCAAATTTTGGATGACGGTGAAATTCAGTAGCGGGGAAACGGCATTCCGTCGTGAATGCGACGCGAAAATCGGTTGCGGTGGCGCGACATGTGGTAGCGGTGAATCGAATTTCGGCACCTAGAACCAGTACGTAACGTAAATAGCAGTAACGCGAGGATCTGCGCAATCACGAATACCACCGACATCCGAAGTAGTCGAATTCCAACGGTGATCACGAGATTTGGTAACGACGACAGCGGAATTCGTTAATGCCGAAACGAAATTCGGCTGCGACGACGCGCTCGCATTCGCCAGCGCCGAAACCAATTTCGGTAGAACGCGACCTGCTTTCGAGCGCTCGATGCCAGTTTTGAACGCTCATTCTCGGCATTTCGGTCGCGACAGGACCCTGCGAAACGCCACGGGAAAAAAGTTGGTATCGGATGATCTGCCCCCCCCCCTCGTATCGGTGCCACCATCATTACCTCCTCCCCCCCCCCCCTCGTATCGGTGCCACCATCATTACCTCCTTCCCTCTTCGCTCGCGGCCGGTCGCGAGTGGCCTTCGCGACCGAATTTCGGGATGCGTTGCTCGCAACCGAAAGCGAGGATGATCTAGACGGGGCTTGCTTCGGTGATAAATCCGTTCCAGAGCGTTCCAGGACGCTCTCAAATCGTTCGGAACGCTCTGAGAAGGCCGCGGCGCCCGAGACATCCTCCTGAACCGCAGGATCACATAGATTCTCGATTTATCCCCACCCGAAATTATCCTCGCCTTGGCTTCGTCTTAATGTCGGGGAAACGCAATACTCGAGTGCGCCGGAACTCCGATTTTCCGACGCTTTTTGACTATATTTTGACGGTCCATTATTCTTATGTTTTTGCCTACTCTGAAGCTCTTTATAAGCGTCGGTGGGGGCGTCACCCCCGCCGACAGCTCCACATCGACCCCCGTCGCGGGCAGCCACCGCGCGCCGAAAGTGCTCCGAGCCCCGTCGCGGCGCGACGACGAGGCGAGATTGGCCCCCGTCGGAGGGGTACCCCCCCATGCTCATTAACAAATCGAGGGTACTTCTTCCGACGTGCGTGTAATGATTTGGGCCCTCTCCTCCTCTCCCTCCTCCTCCTCCTCCTCCTCCTCGACCTCCTCCTCCTCGACCTCCTCCTCCTCTTCGACCTCCTCCTCCTCCTCATCCTCCTTCTCCTCCTGCCCCCAGCGCCAGGCCTTCTCCCTCGCCGCCGCCGCCCGAGGGGCGCCGGCGCCGGCGCGGCGGCCTCCTGCGGGGAGCTGCCTGCAGGCGGCGGCCCGCCTGCGCGGCTTCTCTCTCCTCCTCCTCCTCCTCCTCCTCCTCCTCCTCCTCCTCCTCCTCCTCCTCCTCCTCCTCCTCCTCCTCCTCCTCCTCCTCCTCCTCCCCCTCCACCTCCTCCTCCTCCTCCTCCTCCTCCTCCACCTCCACCTCCTCCTCCACCTCCTCCTCCTCCTCTCCGTAGCCATTTTGACTCAATATGCTTGCTTTGGGGGCTTCCGGCCCCAAGGCGAAAAGGGATACCGCTAGTCCGCGGCCAGTCCACAAGTGTTTTCGCGGGCTTGCCCGCTGCTCTTTCCCTCACTTGATACTCCACGCGCTAGTGTGGGCGACTGCTGTGTGCGAGCAGCGATGGGTACGAAGAGTTGGGCCGACACTGTGGGCCGATCATGGGACTCCAATGGGAAGATCAAGTCCGCCTGGTTCTGCAAGTCTTGCACCCGAGCCGATGGCAGCAAGTTCATCAATGGTGCAGCGTCGACCCGCTGTACGCGGTGCAAGCTCCACAAGGGCGTCTCCTTCGGCGGAGGGGTGCCGCAGGGATGTCCGTCAACTAAGGTGCCGCCAAAGGGTCTGCCATGGACAACGGAGGCGAAGCAGCTCCAACTGCAGGCGGACGAGATCGCCAAGCTCAAGAAGCAGCTGCAGCATGCGACCAGCCGCCCCCCCGCGGACACCGACCAGGCGGCCATGGATTTGGACGAGGAGCCTCCGAAAGTGGATCGCAAGCGCCTGGGGTTCCTGCAGCGCGAGATTCCGCGCTTGGAGGCCAGCGGCCAGGATGAGCCCTCGTACATGGAGATGGCCACGAAGTTCAAGTCTGAGCTCGCGGAGCTCAAGAGGCGTACGGTGGAGGCCAAGCCCCAAAACAAGAGGGTCGAGGGTGCCAGTCGCGAGGTGCGGAGGCTCCAGACCGTGCAGTCCAAGCATGCCAAGAAGGTTGAGGAGCTCAAGCGAGCAGCCGAGAAGGCGCAGGAGGCCCTGGGCGAGGCGCAGGCGCGAGCGGCCAAGTTGGACGGCGAGCTCACCAGCGCACAGCAGAGTCTCTCGGAGCTCACGGCGCGCATCCCTGGGGTCAATGCGGCGCCTCCTGCTGGGCCTGCTCCTGGGCCTGATGACTTCGTGCCTGGTCTTACTGCGGTCATGGCGAGCCTCGGCACGCACATCTCGGCCAAGGGCCTTTCTGTGGATCTCAGCGACGAGATCACCCAGAGCTTCCAGGTCGCGGGGGTCAAGGCCAACGAGGCTGTTCAGAATGCAGCAGAGGAGGCGGAGTCCCGCGCGCAGCGGCTGCGTGAGCAGGCTGCTCCTGAGGCGGGGGCGAAGCCTCCAGGCGGTACGCAGCCGGAGCAACAGCCTGGCGTGCCAGCTTGGGCGGACCTCTCTGCGGAGCAGCTGCGACAGCTCCTCGAGTCCATCCCCCAGTCTGTCCCTGCTGACGCGGACGAGGAGCAGCTCCGCTCGCTGGCCAAACGCACCTACGAGGCCACCCAGAACTTCACGGCCTCTGTCTCCAAGAAGGCCAGGTCCGACGTTCGTGCATAAGCATTGCGGTGTTATTCTTATTATTTGCTTGTTGATGTTTGCAGCCCTGGCGAAGTCTTACACTATCACGGCATGCAATGGTGGGCGCCTCAAGGGCCTGAAGGAGTTTTTGGACGGTGAGCCGCAGTGCCAGTGCTTGCCGGCGCAGGAGCACCGCGCGGCCGAGGGCCGACCAGGGCACGCTCAACACCAAGCGGCCCAGCGAGGATTTCATGGAGTTTGGGCGGCGGCGCTGCCAGGCCAAGGCACCATGGACTCCAGCGGGGTGACGGTGCTGGTTCCCAGCAACGCGATGGTCTCTGCGCCGCCTCTCGCGGAGCCCACGTTGGTGCCTGGGCGAGCCGCGGCTGGCCATGCGCACGCGGGGCTCGCCAAGGGCTACGCGGTGGTCTCACTGAACCTCCGGTGAGCGGATGGCCTCTCGGACGAGAATCGCGCCATCCTGCGCGAGGTGTTGGGGTACCTGGCGCGCCTGAACGCCATCGGGATGCAGTGGGTGATCGGGGGCGACTGGAACCTGGAGCCGTCGGTCTTGGCGGAGCTGCGTGAGTTTCGGGCCGCGCAGGGGCCGGTCTCCGCCACGACGCGGCCGACCTGGTGTTGTCAATATTTCTTCGTTAGCGTGGCGATGGGCTTGCGGGCGGAGCAAGCTCCGAGGGCGGACCCGAACGCGCAGCAGCCCATCACCAGGGCCGAGGTCGATGACGCAGTCAGCACGGGCCCGCGCGTGCCTGTCAGCCTCGGCTTTCACGGGATGCTCGGGACACTGCGGGCCAGACAAATTTCCGATCCGCGGAAACTGCGGGGGCCGCCGCCGCCAGGCTGCGCGCGGTTTCCGCTTGACTGGGGACGGGCGCAAGCGGTGATCCAGGCCGCGACGGACAGGACGGGCTTCGGCCAGGCGTGGGACTTCGTGCTGGAGGGCCTCCACATCGAGCTGCCGGGCAGGATGGGCCGCCTGGGCGAGACCACGGGCACGCCCATCAGCGGACCGATCGGAATGCGCTGGGGGCACTTCCAGCCGCAGGGCACCAACGAGAAGATCGGCGACAGGCGCGATGGGGCTTGGCACGCTTGGGCGGCGGCTGCGAGGTGGGCCAAGCCGGCCCCTGCTGGGCCGGCCCCCCCCCTGGCTCGGGGGGGCGCAGGCAGGCCGTCTGAGGAGCAGTTGTGCGCCTAGATGGGCAAGTCGCAGTACGATCTAATTGGCTTCTTCAGCAGGATCCAGAAGAACTCGCCCGCGCTTCCCCTGCTGGACCAGCGTGCGCGGGAGCTGTTCCAGGCTGGCCTGTTGCGGATGGCCGAGCCCGATTTCAATGAAGAGGTGGAATACGTCACCAGTAGGGCCGATGCGCTGCGGGCCAAGGTCGCAGCTGCTCAGGCACGCTCCTGGCGGCACTGGGTCGAGAAGGCATTGGCAGGTGGCGCCGGGCTTGCACGCCGGTTTTTTAGACCTCGAGAGTTCCAGGAAGTTGTTCAGAGTTTGGAGGGTTGTCAGCCCTACAAGTACGCGGGCGACTGCATGCAGCAGCGGGGGCAGATATGGAGCACGCACAACGGCCGCCAGCTCGACCCGCTCTCGGACGTGCAGTGGGGCCCCCTCCCAGAGCTGACAGCAGCGGGCATCCGCCATGCCGTCGGCACCTTCCCGTGGAAAACAGGCGTGGGCCAGGTTCCGCTTGCGCCGAGGCTCCTCGAGCAGGCGTCGGACGAGGCGCTGCATGCGGTGGCCCTCCTCTTCATGCGTTGCGAAGCCTTGACGGTCTGGCCGCAGGGCCACCTCCTGACCACCCGGCACGGCTCCCCAAGAGCGACGGGGGGCACCGCCTGATCGCCCTCATGAATACGCTGGTGCGCGTCTGGGGGAAGGCGCGGCGCGGCGTCTCGGAGGCATGGGGGCAGAGTTACCCCTCGGAATTCTTCTGGGGCTCAGGGGCGGGGAGGTCTTCCTCGGCGTCAGCCTTCGAGACCAATATGGAGGCGGAGATCGCGGACTTGTTGGGGGAGCACGCGGTCACGGTGCTTTTTGACCTCCTCATGTTCTATGAGCTGGTGCGGCACGATGTCCTGTTGGATTGCTGCCGGGCCCATGGCTACCCCATGCGCATGGCGTGGATGCTGGTGGGGTCGTGCCAGCAGCCGCGGGCGATCCGCGCCAACGGCTCGCTCTCCGCCATGGTCACGGCCTTCCAGGACGTGCTTGCCGGGTGTTCCCACGCTACGACGCTGGCCAGGGTTTTGCTTACGAAAGGGCTGAATGCGTCGATAGCGCGGAGCCTTTTGGTGCGGCCACGCGCGCTGATCGACGACGTCTCCTTCCAGTGCGTGGGGACTGACCTGAGCACCCTCGGCCAGCTCTGGACCACGGTGCGCGCCTTCTGCTTGGAGCTGCAGTCGCTCGGCTGCCTGGTCCAGCCCGCGAAGTGCGGGGTCGTCGCCGCGACGAGGGGGGCGAAGCGGAAGTTCGCGGAGCACGCGCAGGTCATCCGCTTCCGCGGGAAAGCCCACATGCAGAACCTTGGCCACGAGCTCCACGGCAGGGCGGTCAAAAAGTTGGCCCATAGGCGTCGCATGGTGAACATGGGCGGCAAGTGGAGCAAGATTGGCCAGCGCCGCATGGCCGTGGGGCCCAGGAAGGCGGGCATCCTCTGGAAGACTGGGGTCCTGCCAGCGGCCGCACATGGGACGAGCGTGGCCGGGTGCGAAGACCAGTCGATCCGGCAGCCCCGTGCGACGGCGGGCCGCTTCGCGGGCTGCAAGGGCCACGGGTCCTTGACGACCTACCTGATGACGATCCCAGCCATGACCTTCGACCCCATCTTCGAGGTCACGATGGCGGTGGTCGGCGATTTCGCAGATTGGGTCTGGCAAGCGAAGGGCTCTCCCGCGAGGCTCCGTAAGGCCTTCCTCGCCATGCAGTGCAAGTTCGAGGATGCCAAGAAGGTCACGTGGGCCCATTGCCGCGGGCCCCTGGCGGCAGCATGGCTTAGTTTGCGCCGGATAGACTGGCAGCTGTGTGACCCGATGCGCTTCCGGAGCGACCGCGGCCAGGTCGTGCACCTGCTGCGCCAGGCACCTTCGGATGTCCTGACGCTCCTGGAGCAGGGCATCATGAGATGGCAGGGTCGTCGCATGCTGGCGCACTACCCCGCGCACTACCAAGGCTTCCAGGTCTGGGGAAGGGCGCTGGCCCTGGGCCACCAGGACGTGGGTCGCTGCCCAAGGCGGAGCGGGGCCCTGCGGGCACTCCAGGCCAACGCGCTCTGGCCTCCTCGACGCTCTTTCCTCGCGGGGAGGCGCGAGAAACCGGGCTGCGTACTGCGCGGCGCGCCCGAGGGTTTCAACGGCCACTTGTACTTCGAGTGCGAGGCGGTGCAGCGGCAGCAGGACGATGAGGTGGAGGGGCCTTGCCCCGAGGAGCGGCTGGTTACCCGAGAGAGGCTGCGGTGGCAGGCAGTGGACACGGGCGATGGCCCCAGCTACGAGCACCTTGAGTTCACCCTGCCGCTAGCCCCTCCGCTGCCCGACCAGGTCCCCGAGGAGCTCCCGGTGTTCGAGCGGGGGCTGGAGCGGCAAGCTTGGGGGCAGCAGCTCTTTGTCGATGGGTCTGGCCGCCGCTCGTCGTTCGTGGAGGCGCGCAGGTGCGGATGGTCAGTCGTGCAGATCTCGGACGAGCCGCTGCCGATTAAGGCGCGCGGGGGCAGCCTCCCGGGGCTCGCGCAGACGGTGCCGAGATCGGAGCGGCACGCCGGCATGCGAGCCATTCTTTTTGGGCGGCCGCCAGTGCACGTGCTGTCAGACCACATGTCGTTCGTGCAGGAGGTCCGCGAGTGGCAGGGTAGGCGCACCAGGCCGCGAGCTCCGCACGCGATGGTTTGGCGGCAAATCGGGGCGACGGTGGAGGGGCGCGGCGTGCCCATGCCGACTGCAGAGTGGGCGCGTGCCCACCGCGAGCTGGAGGACGCCGCGCTGGCCGACGGCGCGGCTTTCCGCTACGTCGGCAATATCTGGGCCGACATCTTCGCCAATATGGGCTCGGCCAGCATCGCGGTGTCGGAGGTGCACGTGCGGGCGCGCGAGATTCAGCTGCGGGACGTTCCGGAGGCCATGCGCTACGTGGCCTGGGCGGCTGAGCGCGCAGTGCGGCTTTCAGTTGGCGGGTCAGCTGCGGTCCCGGAGCAGGTAGCCAGGTGCCCAGGTGGGAGTAGGTGCCAGGTGCCCAGGCAGCAAGGTGGCCCAGGTGGGAATGAAGGTACCAGGGTTGAGTATCGTGGCCCACGACCTCAAGCAGCTCACCAACGGAGTGCTCAAGTGCGCGGTGTGCTACCGCTTCGCGACCACCACGGCCTCGCTCCAAATTTTATGCTGTTCGCCGTGCGAGCCGCCGACGGTGGGCGCCCGCCACGTCACGGAAACGGCGGGGTTCGCGATCTGGTGCGCGGTTTGCGGCGCTTGGTCCAGCGAGTCGAATCGGCTCTCACCCAAGTTCAGGGATCCGTGCCGAGGGCCATCCAAGGTGCCCAAGACGCGGTGGACGGAGAAGGACGCAGTGAAGCAATTGCGGCGCGGGCTGCATCCCAACACGCGGGTCGACCTGGAGACTGGGAGGCCCTGGCGTGGAGCCACCAACGTGATGACCGCGGGCTCCCTGCTGCTGGACAGCATGCGGGGCCACCAGGCCAGAACGGCTTCGGCCTCCACGTCGGCTGCATAGTTTTTGTTGCGATGCCAGGTGGCGTTGGCAGCGGGGCCCAGCGTGCTCCAGAGGCGCTCCGCCGGAGCACGTTCGGGCACGTGCTGGCTCGGGGTTCGCCCTGAGCGCGCTGCCGGAGGGCATCGTCGTCGCCGCGGGCTTCTTCATGGTGCTCTACGGCGTGCTCTACGGCGTGTTCGTGGGTCAGGCCTTTGCTCTGACCCGCCCAGGAGTGCTGGTAGAGCGGTGGCTCCCAGTTCCAGCAGGGTCCAAAGTTTTGAGGGATCCGTGGCTGGACAGGTCCCTGGTCGTCTGAAGGACCAGCCTTGCCGTGCTCGGCGGCCTCGGCGAGTGGGCGCGCAGGCACTGTGGCGTCCCCTTCTGCTGTGTCTCTCTCTCTCTCTCTCTTTCTCTCTCTCTCTCTCTCTCTCTCTTTCTCCTCCTCCTCCACCTCCTCCTCCTTTCTCCGTCGCGAGGCGCCTGGAGAGGCGGGGAGCAGAGGGGGCGGCCCACCGAGGCATGCCTCGCATCGTTATCGGGCGGGGTTTGGTGGGCCGATCTCCCACCGGCACCACCGTATGTAGGAGGAGGAGGAGGAGGAGGAGGAGGAGGACGAGGACGAGGAGGAGGAGGACGAGGACGGGGAGGATGAGGACGAGGAGGAGGAGGAGGAGGAGGAGGAGGAGGAGGAGGAGGAGTCCAGGCCGCGGCGCCCGAGACATGCTCCAGAGCTTCCTGATCCTAGAGTTTCTCGATTGATCGGGAGCCTTGAGACGGGGGTCAATGTCAACGGGGGTCAGCCACAGCGCCGGGTCTTGCAGGATCCCGCAGCTCCAGGGTCTCATTGATCCGGGCTTGGGTGCAGGATCCTGCAGGATCTCGCAGGATCTTGCAGGGCCAGGATCGCATTGACCCGGGCTTGCGCGCAGGATCCTGCAGGATCCTGCAAGGCCCGATTGACCCTGGTCTGGATTGACCCGGGCCATGAGATCCCCGAATTCACCCTCACCCGATGCTATCCTCGTCCTGTTTTCGTCGAGCGTTCAGGAATACAGGACGGGAGGTATTCCTAAGCCGTTTTCGGCCTCTGGAGGCCCTCGCCGGGCCTTGGAACTGTGGGCCCGGGACTGGAAATTTGCTCTTCGGAAAAGGGTCGGGTTTTCTGGGGGTCGCGTTTGTTGAAACAAACCAAGGCACTGTTTGTTTGGTCACGGATCGCAGCGGTGGCGGCCAAAAGGGGGGCGGATGTCGTGGCCGCGGCCATGACACCCGCCCGGATGTCATGGCCCCTTCTGCTCATGTCTTTACGCCCCCCTGGCCCCCCCCCCATCGTCCGCGCACATGCCTGCGCACAGGATTTGTGCCCCCCCTCATCTCAGCCTCCCCCGCTCGCAGCGGGCAGAGTGCACGCCGCCCCTCTGAGACCCAGGTTTCGCAGTTGTTTCACAAGGGGCGTCTGCGCCCGGTTTCGGGCCCCGGGGACATTAGAGATCGATCTGACTCAGAAAAAGTGCGCAGAGAGATCGGGTGTAGGGCTCTGGTCGTGATTTGTCGCGATGTGGTTCTTTTGTCGCAGCGACGAGCATGACGACGACATGGGGCATGTCGTGGGGTTGTCGCAGATCCTACGGATTCTGAAAGGGTAACGGGTTCCTGAGGATGTTTGAAAATCTAGACGATTCGCGTAACCTCACCAGCCCATCCAGAAACGATGTTTGG
Organism: Prorocentrum cordatum; assembly: GCA_963575745.1. Classification (NCBI taxonomy): domain Eukaryota; class Dinophyceae; order Prorocentrales; family Prorocentraceae; genus Prorocentrum; species Prorocentrum cordatum. The sequence goes on from CAUYUJ010001293.1 coordinate 58,349, forward strand.
ACGAGTTGCGTTGTTCAGGGATGTGGTGGAGCATGCTGTGGGACAAGAGTTTGGGGAAACCGCCATGTCCCAAAACGAGGAGGATGGAGGAGGAATCGGAGGAGGAGGAGGACGAGGAGGCGGAGGAAGAAGGTGCTGCCTGCCTCGCCTCGCATGTGGCTTGGGGTCTGTGGACGCAGCTTCGTCTGTTCCATTCGCGTGCTGCTGAGTCCGCGACCTGCGGGTCTGTGGCCAGGAAGCGGGTGACACCCCGCATAGGTTATTTCGTTGTGATTTGTCTCAGTGCGTGCGTGACAGCCTTGGTCTTGACGCGGTGTCCCAGGCTGGGGCGGCGTGCGCCGAGGACGATGCGCTGCTGTTCCGTTGCCTAGTCGACTCGAAGCTTCGATTGCAACCACCTCCCGATCAGTCTGGGCTTGTTATATTTGACGGGCCGTTGGCGGGAGGCGTCTTCACAGGCACTGTGGCTATTGACGGGAGCCTCCTCGGCCCCGATCTCCCGCTTTGTTCGAGGGGGGGTTGGGCGGTGGTCTCGGTTGATCAGCATGGCAACTCGCAAGGAGCTTGTTTCGGCCCTCTCCCCACGGCTCTGCAGGAGATAGGCCTCGCTGAGTTGTGGGCCCTTTTCCAGTGCTTGTCTCTTGCGGCCGCACCCATCACGGTCGTCACCGAATGCCATGCTATCGTTGATGGGGTGGCTGCGGGAAAGGCTCGATGTGCTCTTTCGAACCGTCTCTACTCTTGAGGTCTGGGAATAGAGTTGGTTTAAGATGCAGGACTAAGGGGCCGACGAGGTTTCGGTTCGCTGGGTCCCGTCTCACAAAACCTGGCCCGACGCCCAGAAACGAGGTGTCACTTTCGTGGCAACGTGCTGGCGGATGAGTTCGCTAAGCGCGGGGCCAGGGCTCATCCCACGGACGAAGACTGGGCTCACAGACGTTCTCTTCCCTGGTGGGCAAGCCGTCACGTTGCCTACTACACGGGTTTGATCTTGCACCACTTGGCGCGCGCGGATGTTCCTGACGTCGTCCGCCCGAGGGTGCTGAGAGTCCGTTTTGCCCCGCTGGACTTTGCCTCTGACCCTCGGGGCCATCAGGTCAAACTGGTCCGTGGGCTTTGGGGGTTGCGTCTGCTTCGGTCGATCGGGCACGTATCGCTGCAAGGTCGTCTCTCGTCCTTGCCCTGGCGTTCCTGAACGTCTGGCTCGTGCCCACCCGTCCCATCGCCTGTGGTGGGCTGGTGGACTTGGCATCGCTCGGACGTGTGCATTTTTCCTTCGGCGAGGACCATCGAGGAGCATCCTTGATCACTTGGCGAAAAAAACATGCACGAAACCTACAAAAAACACAGGGAATGGACGTCCGAGCGATGGCTGGTGGACCTACCGAAGGAGTGGTCTGGTGCTCGCGCTGCAGGGCGCACGGCGCCCAGCAGGTGCTCGAGATCGGCAGGCCCCGTGCCCCCCCCACGGACGGGGGCCGCCGCTCTTCGAAGGCGCTGCGAAAGGGCAAGGACCCTTCCTCGGGATCCCCCCCCCTTCCTCGCCCCTTTCCTGTCTTCCCTCCGCGGGAGCTTCGGGAGGTGGGGGTGGGTGGAGGGCCTCTGTGCTGTCGTTTCTGAGACTGAGGACCCCGGCGAGCTTTACCGCGTGCACGGTGTGCTCGTCCCTGCTGCGCCCGTTCGTTTTCGGAGGCCTCACCCGCCCGAGGCGGACAGGTCTGCCGTGGAGCCCAGCGCGGTGGCGGAAATGGCAGTAGCGCCTCCCGCTGCCGGCTCCACTCGTGGCTGAGATCGTGGGACTCATGATGGGGCGGTTCCCTCGGGGGCCGCCTCCAAAGGAAGGGAAAGGGAAAGGAAAGGAGGAGGAATTGCCAGATGATGATGATGATGAGGAGGAGGAGGAGGAGGAGGAGGAGGAGGAGGAGGGGCAGGAGGAGGAGGATGAGGAGGAAGAGGAGGAGGAGGAGGAGGAAGAGGAGGAGGAAGGGGAGGAGGAGGAGGAGGAGGAGGGCGAGCCGAAGGGCCAGAGGCATCTTGGATGCCTCTCGGGGTCTCGTCGGGTGTTTCTTGAGGTTTTCTTGGGGTCCTCTTGGGGCGTCGTGGGGGCCTCTTGGCGGCCCCGTGAGCCTCTTGGAGCGTCTTGAATGTGCCTCGGGGGCGCCTCTTGGGGCTTCTCGGTGGCCTCTTGGGAGCCTCGAGAGGGGGACCTCTCTGGGGCCTCCCGGGCGCCTCTGGGGGCCCTCGTCGGGCACTCTCGGGAGCCCCAGGGGCATCCTGGAGGAGCTCGATCAAGGCCTCCTCTCCTCCAGCTCCTCCTCCCCCCCCTCCTCCTCCTCCTCCTCCCCCTCCTCCCCCTCCTCCCTCCTCCTCCTCCTCCTCCTCCTCCCCTCCTCCTCCTCCTCCCTCCTCCTCCTCCTCCCTCCTCCTCCTCTCCTCCTCCTCCTCTCCTCCTCCTCCTCCTGCTCCCCTCCTCCTCCTCCTCCTCCTCCTCCTCCTCCTCCTCCTCCTCCTCCTCTTCGAATGGGGGGCTCAATATGCTTCCCCCCCAGGAAACGACAATCAATGCTCGTCGTGCCTTCAAGCCGAGGCTATCTTTGACGTTCCCGTCGGTCGCGCCCCCCGCGTCCAGCTCCAGAGGAGGGGGTTAGGGGGGGGTCAAGGCTGATGATGCTCCAACTTACTTTAGCCTTGATCACCAGCAAAAAAATCGAGCACCACAACAATACCGAAACTCGAGGGTTTTCACGTGTCGGGTCCTGGTAGACCCTCGCCCGACACTCTTTCGACACTCTTTTGACACTTCTCCGGGTGCTCGACATTATTTCTTCGATGTGGTCTTGACGTGCGATGGGAGCAGCATCAGTCAAGGCACCTTCCCCGCCGGGAAGGTGCCTCGCTCAGTCCTACCCGCCCTGCCAACACATTAGTAGCTCCCCAGCCTCAGCATCTGCAGCGGATGTCTATTGATGGACAGCTGCTGGAAGCCAATCCAGACCCCATGTGCGCGACGCTGGGGCGAGGTGCGCAACGCGTGCCAGTCCCGCCACGCGCTCTCCCTTGGCAGCAGAGCGCCCCTGCGGTCGCAGGGTTCTGGAGGCGCTGGAGGCACTGGCGTGGAGCTCTGAAAAAGTCAAGCGGAGCTCTCCTCTTGCTTCTCCTCATCATCGTCCGTTTCTTGCGCGTCGCAGCAGCAGGGTCATCATCACAGTCAGCACCATCAACAACATGATTGTGCTTAGCAGCATCGTCACCAGTCTCTCGCAGGCCCTTAGTTTTTGGCACCCGTACGTGCGACTTGCCAGGAACATGTGTTTCACCGCATGCGATGTGAATATATCCCCTGCGGGTGAATATGTCGAGGGCTCCTGTTTAATATCCGCATTTGGTGTTATACTTGTCTTGCCTTTGTCTGACGTTTCGAGTGGCTGAGTTGGGCGGGCGTTCTCCGTTTCTCCACCGTTCTGCTTGACCCTCACGCTCGCAATGGATCCGCACCGGGTGGTAATTCCGCTTAACCACGCACGAAACCAAAAAAACACACAGGAAATGGACGTCCGAGCGATGGCCAGAAGCTATCATACAGTCGGGGCGCTGAAGAAGGAACCCTTTTCGTTGGGGAGGGGCTCGGTGTTCCTTGATTTTTTCACAGCTTGCCTTCTGTTTTCCTGAGGTTTTCCCTGGGAAATCGAGGTTGAACTTATGGGAAAAAGGGGCCCCCTTCCTGATTTAGGGTTCCTTAGGTCAGCGCCTCGACTGTACCTGTCTGTGCTGGTTTTGTCGCGACGCGGGCCTCGCAGGCGACGGCACTGGTGGTCCAGCGGCCGACGCGGGGCACAGACCGGCGGCCTCGGCGCGGAGGAGGCCCGGGTGCGGTTGGTTCCATTCCTGCCGCATCCTCTACCATTGGAGGAGGAGGAGGAGGAGGAGGAGGAGGAGGAGGAGGAGGAGGGAGGAGGAGAGGAGGAGGAGGAGGAGGAGGAGGAGGGAGGAGGATCCTTGACAATCGAGCCAGAGAAGCCGGGGCCTGGACGCCCGAGCGATGGCACGCAGAGGGCGCGGCGCCCCGTGGCTGCACAAGTCTCCTGCTGGTAGTTTCTGTTGGTGCAGCCCTTGCATCCTCTGCCATGGAGTATCTGCTCCTCCTCCTCTCTCCTCCTCCCTCCTCCTCCCTCCTCCTCCTCCTCCTCCTCCTCCTCCTCCGCCGTATCCTCTACCATTGAATATCTGTTGCCCGTCTTACGGCAAAGTCTCCTGCTGGCAGTTGCTGCTGTTGCAGCTCCTGCTCATGGTTCCACATCGCTAGCATCAGGAGGTCTTCGATCCTGCCCGTGACCCCCCCCCAACAGCTCTCGGCTGACAATGAGACTTGTCATTCCCGTCCTCGTCCTTCCCCTCCTCGCCCTCCCCCTCGTCCTCCCACGCAGTGGGCGTCTCCTGCTAAGTCTATGCGTATCAGGAGAAGGAGGAGGATGAGGGGGAGCAGGAGGCGGAGGAGGGCGATGGGGGGGAAGGAGGAGGAGGAGGGGGAGGAGGAGGAGGAGGAGAAGTGGGCCGTCTATGGCCCTTGAGCGGCCTTCTGCGAGTAGGATGACGGCGGCGGCGGCGACGGCGACGCTGGAGGCCTGAGCGGTGGCCGCCGTGGGGGAACGAGGAGTGCCCAAGTATTGTTCGAGGGTCACAGTCCGTTCACTGCCCGCGCGACAGGAGTTTGGTTCCCACGATTGTGGGGGTTATAAGAAGACCCCCTGAGGCCATCTCCCTCCCTCCGCCCTGCTGCTGCTCTCCCCCGAGTCGGGGGACCACGTCCACGGTGCAGACCGATGTTGAGCACGTTCTCGCGCTTCTTTCTGTGCACCTGTGGACGGCAGGGCGGGAGCTCCGCATGCGGCGACGCAGCGGCGCCGTTTTTTGTCTTGCCTCAGGGGGCGTGGGGTCCCCGCCCCTCCAGAACAGAGCTGGACCCAAGTGCTGTCTTTTGTTGGATTTCGGCTGTGTTTTGTGTTTCGCTCTGGGGGGGAAGTACAGGGAGACAGGTAGAGCACAACGACAGCAGCACGAACCACAGCGTTTCGGTCCAGCCCTGCCCCAGAATACCATCCTGACAAGTTTTGTTCTTCGCTTGGGGGGGAAGTGCAGGAAAACAGGTAAAGCACAACGAAAGCAGCACGAACCACAGTGTTTCGGTCCAGCCCTGCCCCAGAAGACCATCCTGACAAGTTTGCTCAGCTTTCAAACCCGGAGCGGCCCACCCACTTCGATGGCGAGGCTTGTGTGTGTGCGAAGGTGGGTGCCGTGCGTTCTCTGCGGAGGCGCTCTGGAAGTCATTGGAACTGGGACGTGCATGCGATGCTTCTTGTCTGGGCCCCGTGGGGTCTCTTGAGTCTCTTGAGCTCCTCAGTTCCGACGAAGCTAAACACCAACGTACCAGGCCAGGGCCATCGTGGGCGTATAGACCCTCCTGGCCTCGGCTGGGAGGGCGTATACACCATGCCAGGGCCAGGATGGCCCTGTCTTGGCAAGGTGGTGGCGTATAGATGCTTTCTGCGGATCAGGCCTTCCGGGGGGGGGGCATCAGTTGCGCGAGAGCAGCCCTCGCGAGTGGAGGGGCAGGGGGGACGGGGATGCAGCGGGGGGAGCTCGTCCTCCCCCTCCTCGTCCCCCGCCCTCCTCCAAAGGAGGCGGGCTGGGGGGGGAGAGAAGGCGGGCGATGGAGACGGAGCTCAGGATTCGCTGATTTAGCTCACCAGCCCAATGACGCGCGCTTCAGCACACGAGGGGCGGAGAGGGAAGGAGGGCAGAGGGGAGAAGGGAAGGGAACGGCAGCCTCAACAGCAGAGAGCGGCTTTGCTCCCGTCGTTGGGCATGCTGTGCTTGCACGACAAGTCTTGTGTTGCGAAGCCTGCGAAACCTGCGGAGGGAGGGGAGCGGAGGGGAGGGAGGGGAAGAGGTTGGAAAAGAGGCTCCTCTCCGTCCCCCCTCCTCCGTGTCCGTCTTGTGTCTGCCTTCGCCTGTACATGTTACAGCTTAGCCTCAGCAACTGACACCAGTCACTGGCTGTTTAGTTTGATCACCCCCCAGGACCGTCTGGCCGGGGAGAGTGGGGGGGGGCACATTTCGACGGAACTTCAGGCCATTAAGTTCACAGTTCACAAGAGGAGGGGAAGGTGAGTGAGGACGCGGAGGATACGGGAGCGACCTTGGAGCTCGAGCGCCAGAGGGAAGAGCTGAACAGGACCGTCTCCTGCGGGAGTCCGCAGGTCGTGGCGGGTCGCCTTGGGCCGTTGCCGCAAGGAGGGGATGACGGTGGTGATGTTGTTGCGGATGGTGATGCGAAAACGAGGCCGACGGGTGTAATGATGCTGTTGCCGATGGTATTGATGGTGATCGTGTATCGTGGTGGTGGAGGCGATGATGTTGGTGACTAAGATGATTATTACGATAGTCATGCTGATGTGCATGACGGTGATTAGGACGATGCTGGTGGGGTGATGATTGTCATGCTGATTGTGATGAGGATGCTGATGCTGATGGTGAGTATGCTGATGCTGCTGCTGATGATGACGATGCTGATCATGTTGATGTTGGTGACGATGATGATGGTGATGATGCTCATGCTCATGCTGATGATGTTGCTGATGCTACTGTCGATGATGATACAGGTACTGAGGATGATGATGCTGATGATGATACTGATGATGGTGATGCTGATGATGTTGGTGACGATACTGATGATGCTGATGATGATGATGATGCTTGCGATGATGATAATGATAATGCTGCTGATGGTAATGTTGCTGCTGCTGATGATGATGACCAACATGATGATTATGTTGATGCTGATGATTATGATGTTTATGATGTTTATGATGATGATACTGTTGATGATGCTGATGATGCTAATGCTGATGCTGATGCTCATGCTCATGCTGATGCTGCTGATGCTGATGCTGATGCTTATGATGACGATGATCATGATCATGATCATGATCATGATGATGTTGATGATGCTACTGATGATGATGAGGATGAGGATGATGATGCTGATGATGATGATGGTGATGATGATAATGATGATGATGATGGGGATTAGGATGAGGATGAGGATGAGGATGATGATGATGATGATGATGATGACGACGACGACGACGACGATGATGATGATGATGATGAGGATGAGGATGAGGATGAGGATGAGGATGAGGATGAGGATGAGGATGAGGATGAGGATGAGGATGAGGATGAGGATGAGGATGATGGATGATGATGAGAATGATATGATGATGATGATGATGATGATGATGATGATGATGATGATGATGATGAGGATGATGATGATGATGATGATGAGGATGAGATGAGGATGAGATGATGAGGATGAGATGAGGATGAGGATGATGAGGATGATGAGGATGATGAGGAGGGAGGGGGGAGGGAGGGAGGAGGGAGGATCGGAGGCCGTGCTGGCGGACCTGCTGGGGCGGAGCGGTGGGCGGAGCAGCGCGCGGAGCGACGGGGCGGAGCGAGGCCTCGCAGCCCGCGGAGCGGCGGCCGCCGCCGCGGCCACGGCGGCGGCGGCTGCAGCCTCGCGGAGGCCAGCGGCCCGCCCACCCGGCGCGACTGCGGCCGGAGAGCGGCGGCCGCCGACAGCGACGGCGGGGGCGAGGGCGAGGGGGGCGAGGCAGGGAGGGAGGGGAGGGCGGAGGAGGGGGAGGGGGGGGGGAGGGATGGGGAGGTCGAGGGAGGGAGCTGGGGAGAGGAGAGAGGAGGAGGAGGAGGAGGAGGAGGAGGAGAGGAGGAGGAGAGGAGGAGGAGGAGGGGGCTGGACGGGGAGGTGGGCCGCGGCGCGAGTGTGGCCGGAAGGAGGCGGCGCCGACTGCGGCGAGGGCGAGGACGAGGGAGGAGAGGGCGGCAGGCGCGGCGCTGCCGGGGCCGAGAAAAGTGTGCGGCACTTGCGGGGTTCGGCCCGCGCAGTGCGGGCACGCGCGCAGGGCACCTGCCCCGCCTGCGCAGCCCCGGAAGGCGGAAGGGGGACGGAGCCGTGCCTGCGCTTTGCCCAGGGTGTCGGCGCAGCGCGCCTTTTGGGGGTGCGCACGGCCAGTGCAGACGAGACCGGGGGGGGGGGAGGGGCCAGGGTGAGGACGAAGGGAGGGGCCAGGGGGAGGGGAGGGGCCAGGAGGGGGGGGCCAGGGGGAGGACGAAGGGAGGGGCCAGGTGGAGGACGAAGGGAGGGGCCAGGGGCCAGGGGAGGGGCCAGGGGGAGGGGCCAGGAGGGGGGGGACGACGGCGAGGAGGGAGAAGGAGCGACGCGGGTGGACTTCGGGCGCTTGGTTCTCACAGTGTTCGCTCTCCCTGGGGGAGGAAGAGGGTCGGCCACGCGCGGAGGGGCGTAGGGGGAGGGGGGAGGCTTCTCAGAAGCGCCCCTGGTTCTCAGAAGGCGCGGGCCTGGTCTGTAGGTGCCAGGCCCGCGGCTTCTAAGAAGCAGCCTCCTTCTGAGAAGCCTTCCCCCCTCACACTGCCCCTCTCTGCACGTCGCCAGGAGTGCTTCCCAGCCTCCCCCCCGCGCGATCCCAAGGCCCGCGGGAGCAGGGGTATGGGGCGCTTTACAGTCGGGGCGCTGAAGAAGGAACCCTTTTCGTTGGGGAGCGTTCCTGAAGGGTTTCGCAGCTTGCCCCACGTTTTCCTTAGGTTTTCGATGGGAAATCGAAGTTCAACTTATGGTAAAAAAGGGGCATCGTTACTTATTTTTTGTTCCTTAGGTCAGCGCCCCGACTGTACCTGCACCGTGGTTGACTTCCGAGGGGGGGAGGGGAGTTGGCCAACCGTGGGCTGGGCGCACCTCGGGGTCTTTTGGTCGGAGCGCGATGGCCAGGACAGGTCAGCCGGTCGCTTGGCATCGCTCGGACGTGTGCGTTTTTTCCTCGGCGAGGACCATCGAGGAGCATCCTTGATCATTTGGCGAAAAGAACCACGCACGAAACCGAACAAAAACACATGGAATGGACGTCCGAACGATGGCGAGGTCGAGCTTGAGGCCCCAGGCGTCGCGCGGGCAGGGGAGACCGTACCAAATCTGTCGGCCACCAGGTTGAATGGTCAGGACCTTTCTGTGGGCCCCGGAAACGGCAGGGCCGTGTTTTTTTACCGTTTCCAAGAACATGTCCCTTGAAGATGGAAACGGTTAAAAAAAACAGCGACCGGAAACGGTAAAAAAAACGGCCCCAGGATTGGAACCGGAGCCGGAACCGGTCAAAAAACGGCGACGGAACCGGTAAAAAAACGGCGTCGGAACTGGCAACAAAAACGGCAAAACGGAACCGGTAAAAATACGGCCCTGTCGTTTCCAGGGCCCACTAAGGTCAGGACGACTTGGCGGCGATGGCGTCGGTTCCCATGAGACAGTGGGGTGCGCCTGTGACGCGATACCCATTGCGATGCAGCCCGGCCACTCTCTGACATTACCCGAAGCTGCCCGCAAGGTGCGCATGGCAATAGCGAGTAATCAGGGAAATCAAGCTACCAGTAATATCGAATCAATCGCTCGGGATGCGTCTGCTGTCCCTGAGCCCCCCCCCTTCCCTTCCATCCCCTCCATCCCTCTCCTCCCTCCCCCTCCCTCCCCCACTGCATACCGCGTTTCCGCTTCCCTCTTCCCATCCCCTCCCTTCCCTCTCCTTCCCTGAGGAGGAGGAGGAGAAGGAGGAGGAGGAGGAGGAGGAGGAGGAGGAGGAGGAGGAGTTGGAGGAGTTGGAGGAGGAGGAGGAGGAGGAGGAGGGCAAGGGGGAAGGTGCGGAGGGCGGAGGACGACGAGAAGGGGACGTGAGGTGACAGGGGGAGGATTGGGATGGGTAGGAATAGAATTGGGGATGATCGGGAGAGGGTGAGTGTGAGAGGACAGGGGAGGTTGGGGAACTGGGGGGAGGCGAGCAAAAGGATGAGAGGCGCGATAAGGGGGAAAAGGAGACGATACGAGCAGGGGGGTGGGATGAGGAGCAGCTATCAGGGAGGATTACGAGAAGAAGGAACATGAGGAGGAGGAGGAGGAGGAGGAGGAGGAGGAGGAGGATGTCGAGAAGGAGGAGAGGGAGGATAATGAGGAGGGGGAAGAGGAGGAGGTAGGTTGGTAGGGAAGTGTCGTCCCGACGAGGATCGTGTCTTGGGCCCGCGGGCTCGGGTCATTAAGCAGAGATTTTGCAGGACCAAGGAGGCGACTGCATCGACTCCGCGACGTCCACCCAAGGAAAGGACAGGCTCGCTCGTGCGGGAAAGGAGGGAGGGGGAGGCGTGGGGGGGCGTGAGGAGGGAGGAGGATTGTCGAGAAAGGAGCCTGATGATGATGATGACGATGATGCTGAGGAGGAGGAGGATGAGGAGGAGGAGGAGGAGGGGACCAGTGTAAATCCAAGACTCACCAACGATGTTGAAATACACTTCCCTTCAAAGCTCCCTCTTCAGTTCTCTACAAGTTCATTTCCACTGTGGGAAGTGCGCCGTTTTGGGACAACCGTGTGAAAATCTTGACGCGTGCCAGACCACCATTCTCAGGATCTCAACGCCACGAGTCAAAGTGACGGTTGCGTCTTGACGATCGTGAAGCGTGCCAGGACAGTTTTTTGTGATTTGGACACCGTAAATCAAGGTATTTTTGCGCCCTGGCTTCACAATCGCTCCAATACACAAACTCTGGAGTACTAATCATGCGAATCAGCGATCGATTTCCATTTGTTTGAATCGAATGTGCGCGGCGCTGAGGGGGCAAAGCGACCAGCCCACAATCCGTACAATCCTTGCAGACTTTGACAGCGAATGTGCGCGGCGCTATGGCGGGAACCACATTTTGAAAAGGAAAGGTTCTCAATCCGTAAACCCTTGGCACTTCTCTAAAACGACTGTGCGCGGCGCTAAGGCGAGAACCATAGTTTGAAAAAGATGTGTCCCCAATCCGTAAAATTAGCCTGACGAAAGACCCAACCATATGTAATACCGCAATTATGGGTATCGTATTCGGTGGAGCTCCCTATGGGGCAACGAAGCGCTGCACTGGGTGGGGGAACCGCATGCGAAGTTTGCCACTGTGGCCTTTGGTGGAGCTCCCTATGTGCCACGAAACGTTGTGCTGGGTTGGGGAGACGCATGCGGACTTTGCCACTAGGGACCTCCTGTCGAGTTCCTTATGGGCCACGATACGTTGGGTGGGGGAGACGCATGCGGACTTTGCCATTGGGGCCTACGGTGGAGCTCCCCATGTGCCACGACATGTTGTGCTGGGTGGGGGAGGCGCATGCGGACTTTGCCACTGGGGCCTTCGGTAGAGCTCCCTATGGGCCACGAAACATGGTGCTGGGTGGGAGAGACGCATGCGGACTTTGCCACTGGGGCCTTCGGTGGGGCTCCCCATGGGCCACGAAACGTTATGCTGGGTGGGGGGGGGGCGCATGTGGACTTTGCCAGTGGGGCCTTCGGTGGAGCCCGTCTGTGGAGCTGGGGCCATGGAAAGCAGTACTGGGTGGTGCGTGACGCATGCGTGCGGTCCCACTGGGGGCGTCGGTGGACGGAGAATCTCCAGATCGGGCCACGAAACGCTGTACGTACTGGGTGGTGCGTGACGCATGCGGGCGGTCCCACTGGGGCCGTCGGTGGACCTTCCTATGGGGCCACGAAGCGCTGTGCTGGTTGGTGCGTGACGCATGCGGGCGGTCCCACTGGGGCCGTCGATGTACCTCCAGATAGGGCCACGAAACGCTGTACTGGGTGGTGCGTGGCGCATACTGGCGGTCCCACTGGGGCCGTTGGTAAAGGTCCCTACGGGGCCACGAAGCGTTGTATTGGGCGGTGCGTAGCGCATGCGGGCGGTTCCTTTGGGCTTTCGGTGGGGCTCCCGATGGGGACACGAAACGCTTTACTGGGTGGTGCATGACGCATGCGGGTGGTGCCACTGGGACCCTCGGTGGAGCTCCTTATGGGGCCACGAAGCGCTGTACTGGGTGGTGCGTGGCGCATGCGGGCGGTCTCACTGGGGCCTTCGGTGGAGCTCCGTAGTGGGTCACGAGGCGCTTTACTGGGTGGTGCGTGCCGCATGCGGGCGGTGGCAATGGGGCCTTCGGTTGACCTCCCTACGGGGCCACGGAACGTGTGAGGGGATGACAGTGATGATGGAGGAGGGAGGGGGCAGCGGGAGGAGGAGGAAGGAGAGGAGGAGAACGCGGGGCGCGTCCCTTCGAAACGAGGACCCACCACCACAGGATGGTTGGGCATTCCTGCAAGTGTTGAAGAAGAGTGCGCGCGGCGCGAAGGCGAGAGCCACATGTTGAACACGATCCGCCCTGTATTTCTGAAGCTGTTATCCGTTTTTAGTTTCGGGCTTATGAGTGGTAAGGAAGTCTCGGGCGAAACGACCAGCCCACCCCTCGGGTGACACAGGGAGGAGTTATTCATAAGGAAAGGAATGGAGGAGGTGGAGAGGGAGGATGCAGGGTGAGGGGGAGGAGGGAGGGATGCAAAAGGGGGAGAGGAGGAGGAGGAGGAAGAGGAGGAGGAGGGACTGAGAGACTGACTAAATCGAATCCCGAAGGACACGCCTGGCACAACGGCCGCAAGAAGAGAGCTCAATCCTCCTCTAGAGGGAGCTCGAACAGCGTGGCCTCTGCACGGGCTCCCTTGCACCACAAGGCGACTTCCACCACCGCGGAAGGGGAGGCGAAGTCGTGAAGGAAGGCCACATCAGAATCCAACATATCGATCTCCATTGTGACATCCGAAGTCCCAGCAACCCCTTCAGAGTCAACGATCGCCGGGTCCCCGAACACTTGCTGGACCCTCGCATGCCATCTCGTCGCAACCACTGCAAGGCTCTCCAAGCCCTGAACGAAACGCAGCTGCTGGTAGGGGACGTGCCACAGGCGAGCCCCGAGCTTAGCGTAGTGGTCCGCAGCCCTGTTGCCACGAGTCGTCCACTTCATGGTCACTGGTCGCACTCGGCAGTCCAATGTGAGCCTTGACCTTAAACGCACTCACTGTTGGACCGATCCCACTCCACCAGCCGTGCCAAAAGTGCTTCCCGCGACGCAGCTCTGCAAGGGCAGCGCCTGGATCCAGGGCGCAACCACTGGACTCGGAGCAATCAGAGTAAACATGCAAGTGGGGGTTCCCCAATCCATTCTGAATGATTGGCAAGAACAGAGAAGGCCATGTCTTCACCGTCTGTCGCCTGCTGGAGAGGAGCTACATGCAGCGGCACAATCCCATAGCAGGCTCCGATAACAGCGCCTGCTCTGTCAATCTGCACGATCGAGAAGCCAGCCCTGCTGATTCTGGACAGCGTTGTGTGGAAGGCACTGCCGTCTACGAAAACCGGGCCCGAAAAGCGCCACCCCGCAGGAAGTCCAACCCACCAGTGCTTGACCTCAGACTCAACCTGGGGAAAAGACCAGCGCGGGGATGGAAGAGGCAGCGACAAAAGAGCTCGCTGTGCACTTCACTTTTTTCATGAATGCGCCGGGCAGCCTGTTTCAGGAAGGACGGGCACTCCTTCCTCCTGATGTGATCTTAACATGGGCACTCGTAAAACCTCTGATATAAGGTCCCTCGGGCCCCGCAGAGCAAGCACTTATCGTGCTGACTTTTCTCGTGGCTGAACAAGCGCGCTTGCTGAGCAACCAGGCGAGAGGGTTCCAGTGCAAATGGCTGACCCTGGCACCTGGCACGCGCTTGAGCGCCAGAACATCAGACGCTGCAAGTGCTGACTCGCGAACTCGCTCGCACACGAAGCTGGCACCAAAAACTCAGGCAGCGAGCACGAAGTACCAACCACATCGACCGAGAAGGGGCCGTCCACAGAGACGCCTGCGCGCGCAGGGGCTGGCAGGGTCGCCCGCGCGGGATCCACGCACTGAGCCCCCAGGAGGTGCCTTCGAGAGCAGCCCGCGGCCGGCGTCCCAGACGGCCCGCACGGGGCCGTGCCCGGGGAGGTCCGCAGCGACCGCGGCCAAGAGGGGGGGGTCCAAGAGGGGGGATGCAAATCATGACCGGCGGCATGTGCGCGGCCCAGCGGTAGGGCTTGGGACGCAATGAAAGAAGAACAGGCGCCATGAAATCTGAGGAAAAATCATGGCCCGCGCCCTGAAATCCACCCCCCCCTAGTCATCACCCCCCTCTTTTCCGCCCCCGAGCCAGGGCCCAGTGCTTCACGACCTCGACGGCGTGGACGACCCAGGAGGGAGGAGGGAGGAGGAGGAGGAGGAGGAGGAGGAGGAGGGAGGAGGAGGAGGAGGAGGAGGGCCCAGTGCTTCGCGACCTCGACGGCGTGGGCGACCCAGGGACCACGAGCGGCCCCGCGCGGCGCAGCCCCGAGCCCAGCCTCGACCCCGCCGAAGACCCGAGAGGGAGGCCTCCCTCGGCCCTGCGGGCCGCAGTTCTTGAACCATGCAGCTTGCAGTCTTGGCCTCCTGGATGGGGTCGGAGCAGATGGGGTCGGAGTATCGCGCCGCATCGGCGACACATCGCCGATGCGGCTCGATGCGGAGCCCGATTTTCTCCAGGCCGACGTCGCCGATGCGTCGCGGACGTCGGCGATGCATCGTCGGTCCATCGCCGATACATCGCCGATGCACCGCTGATGCATCGCCGACGTATCGCCGATGCAGCGCGATCCTCCGACCCAATCTACTCCGACCCCATCTAGGAGGCGTCTGTACAGTGCCGTTTGTAATGCATGCTCCGCGTGCGGACCATGTATGAAACATGCAGGGCTTTGGCATAAAAAACAGCGATGAGTTCATGCATAACTTTATTCCTGAATTGAGTATGCATTAAAAATCCTGTATTACAAAAAATCCTGTGTATTAAAACCTGCCCTGTACGGTCAGCAATCCCCGGCACCGCAGACCCCCAAGCCGCCGTACAGTCGGCCCAGATTAGCAGGTCGACCCTGCCAGAGCAAGGGTACCCTTGTGTCCTGTGTCTCGCGACCCATGCCTCCCGCACTTATGTGGCGTGGCAACGTGCCCCTCGGAAGGGTCTTTTGTCCTCACGCGTGTCCTCTCCAATCAAGTCCAACTGTAGCCGTAGGGGAATTCCTCATCATTGTGCTGACCTGCGCACCAGCCTCGCGTAACTGCCACACGTTGGCCGTTACGCGCCGTGCTTTCTGAAAACCGCTCGTCTTGCTCTCCTTTGCTCGCCTGTCCGAGCCCTCGTTGGCATCCGCATCCGTGCCGAGACACCTGCCGCCTACGAGCCTATCCCCAGAGGTCAGAGACCAGCGGTCATTCAGGCCGGACGCAAGCTCAGAAGAGCCGGCCAAATACCCTGTCTTGTCCCAGTTGACTCGAAGCCTTTTGGCCTCCAGGCCCTGGACAAGGGCCATCAACGCATCAGGAAGCTGATTAACAACCTGATCCAGAGTGCCTGCAGCCTGAAGCAAAAAGTCATCTAACAAAATTTGAAAACGAACGGCAGGAAATCGAGCTTGCAGCTTGACCGCTAGCGTGTGCACGAGAATTGTGCCAAGGCTAGAGCTCCGCTGCACCCTGCCGCCACGGTCCCATTAGCCTTTATACCAGCACTGATTGCTCTTTGCCAGATGGCGCGCAGATGAAGCCTATACGCCGCACGGAGACACTTTAGGAGCCTAAGCGGGAAGCCAGTCTTGATAGTTTCCGCGCGAAGCTCCTCATGATACATATGTTCACAATATTTCGAAAGATCCAGCAGTCCACTGGCCGCCGAGAAGTTTTTCAACCGAGCGAACTTCTGTATTATGTTGTGAACGTGACCTGAACGATCACATGTGTAGTTACCCCGAGTCGCCCAAGAAGGCCAGGTTGCCAAGACTCCCTTCCCAACGACGAGCGACAGGCTGACAAAACCTCGACCACACCCGACACCACAACGAGTAGAGAATGATGGGGCGAACCCCCGGGACCAGGATTAATTCCCAAACCAAACGGGTCTTCCCAAGCCAAATGCTGCGGAATCAGACCGCCGGGTGGGTTTTCCCAAACCAAACCCGGGTCTTCCCAAAACAAACGGGTCTTCCCAAACCAACGCCCCCGGGTCTTCCCAAACCGACCGGGTGTTCCCAAACCAACGTGCCGGGTCTTCCAAACCAGCCGCGTCTTCCCAAACCAACCCTTGGGTCTTCCTGAACCAACCGGATCTTCCCAAACAAAAAAATCTTTGGGTCTCCCCAAACCAAACAGGCTTCTTCAATTTAGAATTCTGGGTCTTCTACAATCCCCTAGTCCTACCCTTTAGGTTTACCTTAGGCCTACCCCTAGGCCTACCCCCTAGGCCTACCCTCGGCCTTTCCCTAGCCCTTCCCCCTAGGCCTACCCTAGGCATGCCCCTCGGCCTACCCCCTAGGCTTGCGCTAGGCCTATCTCGAGGCCCACCCCCTCGGCCTGCCCCGAGGCCCACCCCCTACTGAGATGAATGTCGGCTTTGTTAAGGCTTATGAGCTTTATAACGAGTTGCTAAGGTTGTTACAACGTTCATGCAACCCTCTCACAAAGCAGCAACAAGCTGCTGTAGCTAGTTAGCTTGTTTGTCATAGTTAGCTAAAGCCGGCATGGTTTTTATTAATTCAACATAAACTGTCTAAAGTTTTACCGGTTGCTAAATAGTTTATGGTTTATGTTGGATAACTATGATAAAATTGATAACTCATTTATCTCATGTTAACATATACCTGCTTATGTTAGTTTAGCGTAGCTTTTTGTTTGACAATTTGAAGTGCAAAATTAGCCTGGCGAAGGACCCAACCATATGCAGTTGAGAGTACCGCAATTGTGAATATCTTCTTCGGTGGCGCTCCCTATGGGGCCACGAGCCGTATGAGGGGTGTGCCGAAATGCGTGGCAGTGTACACAACACGAACGAAGACGATAGGTCCGAATATGAAAGCTTGAGCGCGTGCGAGTCGGATCGCGAGCGAGTCTGATTATGAATGAATCTGCGCGCGATTGATTCTATTCGCATGAATGCGTGCATGGATACGCCCAGTGTAAATGTATGTATACGACTGTGAACAGTTTGGGTCTGCGTGACTCTCGGTACTCGTGACTCTGAGCGTCGCCTCTGCAGGGGGCTTCCCTGGGAACCCCGACGGCAGCGCCCGCGCGCCGCGACGCCCATGTCGGCACGCCACACACCTGGTGTGCGGGACGCATGCGGACGGCAGCACTGGGGCCTTCGGTGGAGCTCCCTGTGGGGCCACGAAACGTGTGAGGGGTGTGCCGAAATGGGTGTGCGGGACGCATGCGGACGGCAGCCATGGGGCCTTCGGTGGAGCTCCCTATGGGGCCACGAAACGTGTGAGGGGTGTGCCGAAATGGGTGTGCGGGACGCATGCGGACGGCAGCCATGGGGCCTTCGGTGGAGCTCCCTGTGGGGCCACGAAACGTGTGAGGGGTGTGCCGAAATGGGTGTGCGGGACGCATGCGGACGGCAGCACTGGGGCCTTCGGTGGAGCTCCCTGTGGGGCCACGAAACGTGTGAGGGGTGTGCCGAAATGGGTGTGCGGGACGCATGCGGACGGCAGCACTGGGGCCTTCGGTGGAGCTCCCTATGGGGCCACGAAACGTGTGAGGGGTGTGCCGAAATGGGTGTGCGGGACGCATGCGGACGGCAGCATTGGGGCCTTCGGTGGAGCTCCCTGTGGGGCCACGAAACGTGTTAGGGGTGTGCCGAAATGTGTGCGCGGGACGCATGCGGACGGCAGCCGCGGGCCTTCGGTGGAGCTCCCTATGGGGCCACGAAACGTGTGAGGGGTGTGCCGAAATGGGTGTGCGGGACGCATGCGGACGGCAGCACTGGGGCCTTCGGTGGAGCTCCCTGTGGGGCCACGAAACGTGTGAGGGGTGTGCCGAAATGGGTGTGCGGGACGCATGCGGACGGCAGCCATGGGGCCTTCGGTGGAGCTCCCTATGGGGCCACGAAACGTGTGAGGGGTGTGCCGAAATGGGTGTGCGGGACGCATGCGGACGGCAGCACTGGGGCCTTCGGTGGAGCTCCCTATGGGGCCACGAAACGTGTGAGGGGTGTGCCGAAATGGGTGTGCGGGACGCATGCGGACGGCAGCCACTGGGGCCTTCGGTGGAGCTCCCTATGGGGCCACGAAACGTGTGAGGGGTGTGCCGAAATGGGTGTGCGGGACGCATGCGGACGGCAGCCATGGGGCCTTCGGTGGAGCTCCCTATGGGGCCACGAAACGTGTGAGGGGTGTGCCGAAATGGGTGTGTGCGGACGCATGCGGACGCAGCCATGGGGCCTTCGTGGAGCTCCCTGGGGGCCGACGAAACGTGTGAGGGGTGTGCCGACATGGGTGTGCGGGACGCATGCGGGCACACCCACTGGGACCTTCGGTGGAGCTCCCTATGGGGCCACGAAACGTGTGAGGGGTGTGCCGAAATGGGTGTGCGGGACGCATGCGGGCGGCAGCACTGGGGCCTTCGGTGGAGCTCCCTGTGGGGCCACGAAACGTGTGAGGGGTGTGCCGAAATGGGTGTGCGGGACGCATGCGGACGGCAGCCATGGGTTCGGTGGAGCTCCCTATGGGGCCACGAAACGTGTGAGGGGTGTGCCGAAATGGGTGTGCGGGACGCATGCGGACGGCAGCATGGGGCCTTCGGTGGAGCTCCCTATGGGGCCACGAAACGTGTGAGGGGTGTGCCGAAATGGGTGTGCGGGACGCATGCGGACGGCAGCCATGGGGCCTTCGGTGGAGCTCCCTATGGGGCCACGAAACGTGTGAGGGGTGTGCCGAAATGGGTGTGCGGGACGCATGCGGACGGCAGCACTGGGGCCTTCGGTGGAGCTCCCTGTGGGGCCACGAAACGTGTGAGGGGTGTGCCGAAATGGGTGTGCGGGACGCATGCGGACGGCAGCCATGGGGCCTTCGGTGGAGCTCCCTATGGGGCCACGAAGCGTGTGAGGGGTGTGCCGAAATGGGTGTAGGGGACGATGGTGATGATGATGATTCGGATGATGACGATTATGACGATGATGATGATGATGATGTTAATGATGATGATGATGATGATGATGATGATGAGGATGATAGGAGGGGAGAGGAGGCGGAGGAGGAGGAGGAGTGAGGGAGACGCGGGGCACCGTCTCTTCAAAACGAGGACCCAACACCACAGGATGGTTGGGAAAAAACATGTTAAGTTAACATAAACTTTCGAATCGGCTAACATGATGCTCAGAATAGGCTAACATGACAACTTTTTCAGATAAATGTTGACCTCGTTTTTCTCAAAGGCCCAACATGAACATATCTCCACGTTTCAACATAGCCCCCGTTGCAAACCAAACGTTGAAATTTTTCGAACCAAACATAGCTCCCGTTGCCAACCAAACATAGCTCCCTTTGCAAACCCACCTCATTTTGGGAATCCAGAGAACATGTTAGAACCCATTTGTCGGTGAACAAGCTCTGAAAAACTTGGTGAGCTTTACCCTGGGGTAGTTCGGAGGACTCAACCTCAGCATGCAGAGCAGATATTCAACATTGAATTGTGGATAAGAGGTATGAGCATCGGACACGACGATTTCGAGAAATATTTTGTGATTGTGCAGTTGCATTCTACCATCCGTAGTTGCAGAATTTTCGGCTTAAGGCATTCGCTATAGCTTCCAGCAGCTTTCTTCAGCTATGTCTCAGCTTACGGAAGCTTTCAAAACTGAGTTCCAGAAGATTTTGAATTTGAAAAAGATGAAGGCGAACGAGCATATGGACATGCTGGTGACCTGCCTTCGGGCACACAAGTTGGCGTACACCGTGAACAGCATCGAGCCGATTTTTGTCTCGCACACAGTGCGAACCGTGGAGGGCTTCTTCTGAGCCCGCACAATGTGCATCGCAATGCTGCTCGGATCCATGCAGCTGGTGCCGACATGCGCCAGCTATCAAATGCCGTGTGCATCGAGCTTGGAGTCAATTCGCCCGCCCGTTGGCAGCACGTTGCTAAGAACAAGGCGCTGGTGGACAGAGCCGATGGGCTTCTAGCGCCAGTTAATGGCTCCGAGCGGCATGTTACAGTCGGGCGTGGACGCACCACGGCTTTCTGCAAGTTGGCAGGGGTGCAGGGCAGGACGTCGGACAAGTCGTTGCAGATGGCTGATTCAGATGCGATTGGCGTGCAGAAGTTGTCCCAGAATGCGCAATTCAAAGCCATGATCGAGAAAGGCTGGGCGCGGGAGGTGGTCCCAAATATCATTGACGAGCTGTTCCCAGGTTTCGCTTCAGTAGCCCAGAAGGCTTTAAACACTCAGAACCACATCGGCACGGAGGTCGGGGAGCTGGAGACCTGCATGACGTTGGCGGCGATTGCTAATGACCCAGGGATGCGCCAGGTTGCGGGTTGGAAAGCCATGGCTATCGAGAACGTAGTTTCGCTCAACATACCGAGCGTAAAGTACAGCAAGACATTGCTTGCGTTTGTTGAGAATTTCGGCGGTGGCGAGGGCGCTCCTCTCGTGTCGTTCATGGACCCGGTTGCAAAACAATTTGGTTGCAACGCTACGTTGGGGCAAGCTTTCTGGGAATCGATTACGAACGCAGCTTTCGCATCGAAAACCAACATGTATCCTTTGATTCGGGTGGCACTTGCAATTGCAAACCTCACGGGCGACAAGGTTGAGGACGGCGTGGCGCGCTTGCTTGTGAAGAATGACGTCACGAAGGTTGCTAGCAAGCCTAAGATGGCTGAAGCAAATACTGCTGAAAGCATTATTGGCGAAGCCATGGATATCGCAAGGGGGCTTGATGGCATCGATGCGGCGTTGCAGCCATCAGGGCAGCTATTCGTGAGGATTGCGTTGAAGCTCACAGGTAAGGAGAATATGGGTCGGGAGGGCAAGGAGCTTAAGTGGGGCGACATATGCAATACATTTCTCACCAGCCTCAGCGACCTCAAGGGTCAGACGGTAACTTTCGACGGGTGGTCTAAGCACGCGGTCTCGAGCGGCGCTGCAGCCGCTGCCAAAGCGAAGCCGAGTGCATCCAGCACGGCGACGCTCAGCGACCATAAGGACCCGACATGGATTGCCAAGAAGGCTGGGTATTCGGTCGGGTGTCTAGTAGTCCAGAAGGACGTTGCAGCCCAGAGGATTTACACTATCTTCAGCATCGGCCAGATTGTCAAGCTTCGCGAAGCTATTAACCACGACGCGAGCCGAGAGGCACACACGGCGGATATTACATTTGAGGATCTTCTTCAGAAGTGGTCAATCTCTAAGGCTGCACTGTCAAAACAGATGGATGGTGATCAGCAGCGCCCGCAGCAGCTGTGCATCGACAAGCAGAAGGCTGCGTTGTACCGAGCTCTCCTTGAGCTAGATGCCAAGCACGTGGGCAAGCATAAGCTGACGTTCTGGCGGAAGCCAGATGGGGTGTGGACTACTAGCGCGATCAGGCAGGGCCAGCTTACTTTGGTCCCAGTGGCACCACTCATCAACATAAGTGCGAAGAACAATGGGTCTGGCATTTCACTTGGCGAGCATGCGATTGACAGAGACACCAAGGTTCACATTTTTTGTGTTGCCTGTATCTAAACCGCAAGACAGTGACACCACTATCCAGTCCGATGAAGCCGCATTGGTGGCTGCACACTGGTGGGTCGCGCCAACCTACGACAAGAAGCAAGCCAACATGGCTACGAGCCACGTGTCACACGGTGGCTTAATGTTGCCAGTGCTGACCAACACTACCGACATCGGGCCCAATGTGAAGCTCCAGATGCTCGCCAAGCCCGAGGCTAAGGAGGTGCCAATCCATGAGCAGGCCGTCAAGAAGCAGAAGAGGGCTTGAACAGCATCCATCAGCCACGGGTGCTAGTCTGCAGAGGGGTGTGTTTTGCATTGCACTTTTGTAATCTCTCGAGCTCTAGTCCAGAGCATCCCAGCACTCTGCAGTGCTATAGTCATATGCTGCCGCGCAGTAGCAGGGGGGAGTAAGGAGGAGCGAGGATGAGGGTGGAGGTCGAGCTGTTGCCCCGTCGGCTAGCACGAAGCTTTGATGTCGGACACATATCTTTTGCGTGCGAACGGGTTTACCAGCCGTGCGCTTATCAGGCAGTTGACGCAGCCTTTGTGGACAATCGCACTTGCACCGGCAGAGCAAAAAAAACATGGCGGGTGTGGGGCGAGATGCGGCGGGAGGTCAGCATTTGCTAATCTGATCCTGACTGGTCGCCCACAGTCCTTTGGCATGCAACCGTCCGCATCATACATTCCCTCAAGCCCGTGCGCTCCCACCGTTGCCCTCATTGGTCATGTCTTCCCTCGGCAACGTCTTTGTGTTCAGGGCGGCGCCGAACCAGGGGGGGGGGGGGCAGGGGGGATGATGATGAGGGGGATGTCACAGAGAGTATGAGAGAACGAGAACGAGAGAATATAGGGTGCATGCTCACTTCAGTGAGGCCGTCAGAATATATTGCAAGGGGCATGCGAAGACAGCCAGAGGCGAAGCGAATGGCATCGGGTGGCAACTGGCATGCTGTGTGATGCCATGCGAGCGGCCCTCTTGGGCTCACCCTGCATATGCTATGGCATGCCATGCTTATCCAGCCCCCGAGCGTTCGAGGACTGTCCAGACCAACGAGTTGATGCGCCATGCGGTGCAGATGAGCCTAAGTGTCAGTCGCATCTGTCGTCGTTCTCCTCACCCCCCTCCCTTCTCCTTACCCTGGCTCCGTGGCCTCTCTCGCTCATCTGACGTCGTCCACGTCGCGTCCCCTTTCTAGGATGCAATCGAACCTCAGCCGCTAGGCTCAAACGACCAGGGATAAAGCATCACGGTTTGCTGTTAGCATAATGCAGAAAGCAACGCTTGAACTTTCTCGCACCGTCAAGCTGGATGGGGATAAAGCCAGTTTGGCGGATTCACAGGCCATATGACATGGCTACTGTCGGCGATGGCACTTTTGTCCGAATCTCACCTGCGCAGTATACACTGAACAGCCTTTTGGCTTATAAGAACGGCGACCTCCCACGCGGGCTGGAGCAGCAGGCAGTGGTTCTGAGCAGGGGGCTGAAGTCGTTGATAGCCCAGCGGAATGAGAAGCAGTCGGACGAGCTCAAGCAGGAGCAAACCCAGGCAAAGGCCTCTCTGTTCAAAACGCCACCGAAGCAAACGAAGCTTGTGAGGACCCACGCCGAGAAGGCTGTCATGAGGCGCGATCCTGGTGTCATGTGCCTCGAGGTGGTAGTTCACGATAAGGCTGTTCACATTGATGTTCTGAGGCCAATTCACCCGTGTGACCACCTCTTCGTTGCGTACGAACCCGAGGCTTTGGCTGCGGCAATTCACATTATGAGGACAATGGGGTTCGATGAGCCGCAGAAGCGAGGTCGATTGCCTGATCTGCCTAAGGGTGTCCACCACAGGAACGGCTATGTACTTGCAAAGTTCCCAAGGAGCACAGATGGCCTGAACGGCTACGGCTACAAGAAATGCAAGACGGTTGAGGATGCGGTACGGTTCCTCACGCAGCCGCAGCCCCCCGATGGTGGGCTCCCCGATGCGGGCGATGAGCCCCCCGATGCGGCTGGTGAGCTTCCCGATTCGGATGCAGAGCTTCCTAATTCGGGTGCTGAGCCTTGCCATGCTGGGCTTCCCGAGCATTCCCATGACTAATGCTGCAAGTGTATATATATGCACTAAGCCTTGAGGCTGGCAGCGCCCGTATGATTGGGGTCTGCGGGCTTAGCACTTCGCTCACCGAGTATGAAAAACAGTCATTGCTCATCAAGCCGATTGGCTGCGTTGATGCGTTTCCGTTTGGGGCTTGGGGTCGGGGACTACCATTGTAGTTCAGCCGTTATGCTTCAGAGGCTCCTCCCCCCAGCGCTTGCGCGCTTCGTCCGTTTCATCAGCCACCGCGCGGTGGCTCCCAAGGGCGCCCACCAGGACAGCAAGGCCGCGCTGAAGCAGCAGCTGAAGGACATGAAAGCCAGCCGCAACGAACACAAAGAGCGCGCAGCTGCGCTTGGGCGATTCGCGAAGGTGATCGCTAACAAGGTGGAGACCAATAAGCATGTTCGCGAGATCTTCGCTGACGTCAGGAAGTTGCACACCTTGACTGAGGGCACGTCGACGCAGACCAAGCCGACTAGCCTCGGGCGCCTGCAGAGGTTGTCGGCTCTCCCCGAGGTCGTGGAGGCAGAGGCGGCGGACGCAGCCCCCCCTGGCGGTTGGGGCACAAGCTCGTCGTCATCGAGCTCGCAGTCGTAAGCTGCATGGCGCAGCTGGTATGCCCGTGGGCAACAACTCTCTGTGGACTGTGATCGTTGTTGCGTGATGCTGTCGACATTGTGGGTATCTTCGAGGGCGGCTGTCGCCCATGAAGATGCACGCAACGGCGATAACAAGCCACTGCAGCGATCACAGACCACAGCTCATGGGCCTCAGTGGCTATTTCACGATGTGCCATGCGTTCGCCCGTAGCCACCATGGTGCTATTTGCGCTCGAAGCGATCACGAGTTCATTGTGCTGATGTTGTGGTCTCGCGCTGTGATCTTGATACAATTGCGAATGAGGAGGAGGAGGGGGATGAGGAAGGTGAGGATTAGTTGCGTGATGCACCCGATGCTGTGCTATGCAGAATGCCATGCAATCGGCCCAAACCTCAGAATGCTACGTTATATGCAATGCTGTGCTATGCATGTGGCTGGCTTTTTCTGAAGCAGTGTAGCATATATGTCCAGCCAGACCCCAATGCCAGCATTGATTCGCCAGCCAAGCACTTTCAGTTCGTCTATGATGTCCTCCTCCTCACCCCCCTCCCTCCTCCTTCTCCTGGCACCGCGTCCTCTCTCGCTCATCTCATGGGGTGGCCCCCCCGCCTCACCCCCCCGCAATATGTCATCTCAGCACATCGCTATTCAGAAAATCAGAAGACATTGCTCCCACACAATGTAGCGACGCGATCTTCACCCGCAGTTGCGGAGGGCGGGGAGGAGGATGGGGGTTGAAGGCGAGGAAGCTGGTGATGAGGTTGATGGCTATGATATGGTATGCCAATAATTTGGTGCAAACCTCAGATTGTCATGTTATGCTTGTGGCGCGATGCAATGCTATGCTCTGCGCGTTTAGACCATGTCCAGTCTCAACCCCCCACCCAAAATCTCAAAATGACATCTTTAAAGCAGGCTCAGTCCATGTGGGTCGTCGTTCTCCTTACCCCCCTCCCTCCTCCTCCTCCTGGCTCCGTGGCCTCTCTCGCTCATCTCATGGGGCGCCCCCCCGCCTCACCCCCCTCACATGTCGTCGTTCGCAACAGCATTCAGAGCATGCCACGCATGATGACACGCCACAGGCCGTGGACATGGGTAACGCCCGACGCCCGCAGAGTCACCAAGAGCACCCCGATGTTGTTTCATAGGTGTCATTGTAGTTTCATATGATGATTCGGTTTCGGTTGGGGCCTCAGGTAGGTTGGTCTTATGTTCGATCGGGTCGAACAGTTGAGCTGGACCTCCAAAAGTTATGTTCGGTTGGGTCGACCATCCGATTCGGGCCCCCGAAGGCAATGTTCGATCGGGTCGAACACTTGATTTGGGCCCCAAATGGATATGTTCGATCGGGTCGAACATCTAATGTGGGCCCCGAAGGTCTTATTGGGGCCTCAGATGTTATCTGGTGAGGCCGCATTGGGACTCATGCACTGGGGCAACCCAGTCAAGACATCCATGCCTCATCCGCGCCTCCCCCCCTCCACCACACCTCCTCCGTGTCAGCCGTTTTGGCTCCAAGCGCTGCTTCGAGCAGCGGCTGATTGCACATCGGCGGCGCGCCTTTCTTTCGCGCGGCATCGCCATCTGGTTGCAGCGCCATGGACGTGTTCAAGAAGGACCTCATGCTCGAGAGGAAGCTCTCGTTCCCGAGACAGCCTGACGGTCCTCCTCCGACCAAGCTGCGACTCACGACGCGATCTGCAGTTGTCAGCCTGGACTTGGCAACGGTCTGCGAGCGAGTTGGCGCCATGGAGTACAATCCATTCAGGCATGCCACCCTTGTCGTGATGGCTGACGACGTTCAGAACAGCATATTTCTTCAGTCATGCAACGATGAGGTGCTGGAGACGGTCCAAGCTACGGTTGGCAGCTACTTCAACACGGGGGTCGCTCACTACGGCGGTTTCGCGTGGAAGTCCACGCAGAAGACCCACGGCGGCGACGGGGGCTCGCTGTACATCTTCCGTTGCGAGGACGGGTGGTGCGGCAGCGACGCGATGTGGACGACGGTCGCCGAGCGCAAGAGCTACCAGCAGGCCGCGACGATCATGTTCTGGAGCGCCAGCGCAGGCGCGGACTTCGAGGACGCACCGCCAGGCGCTCTACACTTTCCATGGTGGAGCGCGTCGGAGTCGGACGGGATCCAGATCCTCAGCGGCCAGGCGGCGTACGAGGCCGTAATCATTCAGAAGGGCGACGGCGGCGGCAGCCTCAGGGGCGGCGGCGACAGCTCAAAGGGCGGCGGTGACAGCTCTAAGGGCGGCGGTGACAGCTCTAAGGGCGGCGGCGGTGACAGCTCTAAGGGCCGCTCCAAGGAAGAGGCGCCTCGCGGGAAAGGCGGCCATGGCGGCTGGATGCCGCGGCTGGCGACGCTCATCACCGACTACTGGCGCAAGGACTGGGCCGCCTTCGAGACGCACGCGAAGGAGTGCTGCGATGGCTCTCCCGCCCTCCGCAGGCTTCCCGGCTGGGATTAGGCTGCCATGATCGGTTCAGCGTTTGACTACAGAGACTTGGTAGTCAAACGGAGGCGCCTAGCGTTTGACTACAGAGACTTCAGAGTCAAACGCAGGGCCGCCACCGTTTGACTACAGAGACTTCAGAGTCAAACGCAGGGCCGCCACCGTTTGACTACAGAGACTTCAGAGTCAAACGCAGGGCCGCCACCTTTTGACTACCAAGTCTTCAGAGTCAAACGCAGGACCGTTGCGTTTGACTCTGAAGACTTGGTAGTCAAACGCATCTTGCGTCCTGTGCGCCCGCGCTCCGTGCTGCCGTCGCTGGGGCCTGTCGGGCTGGCTGGTGCGCCCCCAGAGACCGTCGGTGTTCGTCCGAAGGGGTGGTGTCCGAGCCCTGATCCAAAACCAGTCCGAGCACCCGTGGGCCTCCCAGGAGGCCTCTACCCACGGGACAGGAGGATGAGGGGTGAGGATGAGCAGAGCGTGAACGGTCCAATCGCCCCCCCCCACTGCGCCCAATCAGACGACCTCTGGAGGCGCCCCCGTTCCTTAGCACAGGCACGATTTCGCTTATATAGCGCCCTCATTGCCGTAGGCGCCGAGCCACATGTCAGCGTGGCCAGTTGGGTCCATTGGTTTTGGCTCAGTTGTGTTTGAACTCGCTCATGTTTTGAACTCGTTCAGCTTCGAGAAAACGCGGTTCAGATCGTTGGTGGCCCGGCGCAGGCCCGCATTAGAGCAACTCTTGCTCTGCGCCCATATGACGGCGCGGAGCCTCAGCAGCACGCCCAGAGCGTGCATGATCAGCGCGCCCAGAGCGCGCAGGACGCGGACGACGTCGCCGTCGGCGTGCAGGATGCGGACAGCGTCGCGAGGTGAACCAACCTCCTCCTCACCCTGCTCATCCTCCTCGTCCGTCCTCCCTCATCTGATCCATCCTCCTCCAGAGTTCGTGTTTCTCCTCGCCCTCCTCCTCCTTCCCCCCCTTCTCCCGTGTCCATGGGGAGGGGGAGGAGGATGAGGAGTCGAATGAGAGGTTATGATGAGGAAGATGAGGAGAAGCAGGAGAAGGATGAGGAGAAGGAGGAGGCGGAGGGGGAGTCATGCCCTCCTCCTCGACTCAGCGGAATGTCTGAGTGATCAGTGGGGGTGGGGGGAGGGAGGTGACAGCGACACTGTGGTACACCCGACGTTGTGCTATGTTATGCCATGCGTGCAGTCCGAACCTCATAATGCTATGTCATGCGTGTGGCTCGGTGGAGTGCTATGCCGCGCATGCAATGTCAACATGCAGTGCTATGCCATAGCATAATGCGAGCGCCACCGCCCCTCCCACACCCCCGACGTAAGCAGCCCATCAATTTCAGTTCGTCTATGATGTCGTTATCTCCGCCCCCTTTCTCCCTCTTCGACTGGCTCCGTGGCCCCCCTCGCTCGTCCCATGGGGTGCCCCCCCACCTCCCCCCCTCCAGTCGTCGTGGATGTAGTTATTCCGTTTCGGTGCTGTTTCATTCCGTTTCAGTCCGTTTCGGTGTTGTTTCGGCGTTGTTTCAGGAGAAGGAGAAGGAGGATGAGGAGGAGGAAAAGAAGGGGGAGAGAGGAGGATAATGATGAGGAGGAGACGGGTGAGAGGAGGGGGCGAATGGGGAGGAGGAGGAGGAGGAGGGGGAGGAGGCGGTGGCGGGCGCGCCTCAGCGCAGAAAGGCGCGGACAAGCGCCGCCACATCGGCTGGCGCCAGCCGCGCCCGCAAGAGCGCGGCGCAGGCGATGCCTGCGGCGACCGCACTCTCGCGCGGCATCGCCGCGGGAATGGGCGGCGGCCGAGGGCCCGAAATGGCCTCGACGTCGCGGGTATACATCGCCACCACGTCCTCGTCCACGAGCCATATGGCTCGTAGATGAGGGCCGCGGTGGATGGGCCTGTGCGAGGCCAGCCCCATCGTCCACGTCTCGGGGACGCCGAGGAGGATCCCCGACATCCCCGAGCCCTCCGACAGGAGGACGCCCCATGGGTCGGGCTCGTCATCCCAGATATCGTTGATATCCACCATATCAGCGATATCTGGGATGACGAGCCCGACTCACGCAGCAAGGGCAACTCCAAGGAGGAGCGGCTTGTACGCCGAAGCGCAGCGCGCGGGCGGCGCCCCCTCCTCGAGGAGGAGGAGGAAGATCATGATGACGGCGAGGAGGAGGAGGAGCCAGAAGGATAAGGAGGATGAGGGAGGAGGAGGAGGAGGACGCGGAGGAGGAGGAAAGGAAAGGAATGAGGAGGAGGAGGATGAGGAGGGGGAGGAGGAGGAGGAGGATAAGGATGAGGAGGAGGATGGGGAGGAGAAGCGCTTCAACAGTCAAACAGTTGTCGTTCTCCTCAACCCCCCTACTCCATCTTCTCCTGGCTCCGCGGCCTCTCTCGCTCATCTCATGGGGTGGCCCCCCACCTCCCCCCCTCCAGTCGTCGTGGATGTCGTTATTCCGTTTCGGTGCTGTTTCATTCCGTTTCATTCCGTTTCGGTGTTGTTTCATTGCATTTCATTCGTTGCCGTAAGTTCATTTCCGTTTCATTCCGCCCCATTCCATTTCATTCCGTTTCATTCCATTTCGGTGTTGATTCATTCCGTTTCATTCCGTTTCGGTGCTAGTCGTCTCTCCTGGCGCCACATAGCGTCGCCATGTAGCTTGCCAGCTCATCTCATCCATAGCCGTTTGGCTCACGAGCTTGAAGGCTATCACCTCGCGAGCCCGAAGGCTGGGTCACATCAGCGCTTAAGCTTATGCGGGCACCAGCTGGATGGCCAGCTCAAGCTGCAACTGCAGCTTACTAGTCAAGGAGATCGGTAGCGTGAAAGCCTTTTTTTCAAGGCTCGGGCAGAAATGAACAGCAGCGGTGATCCCCCGCTCCAGAAGAGCTTTGCCGACACTCTGATCAGCATGCTGAACAATATAAAATGTTTCGGCCCAGCCGAGGCCACCCAGATCGTTGACGCGTTGAGGGGTGAGCCGTGCGGCGAGGACCAGACCAAGCGGATCATGGCCACCGTCGACAGCAAGGTCGCCAAGGGCAGCGGCCCCGTCAAGCCAGAAGGCTCTGGTAAGCAATCGCTTAAGGAGTGGTGGTGTTACCTAACGTCTGCGGACTGGGCTGTGCTCAATAACCCCAAGCTTCCGGTGCACCGCAAGATGACGACGATGGCCGAGCGCGCCATGGCCGTCGGTTGCAACGATCCTGCCCAGCATACGTTCAGGTGGGGGACAGCCCTACTAGCAATCACGCATTACGAGGCCCCACCCGAGCCAGAAAAGCTTTGGGATTTATTGAAAGACTTCAAGGCTTGCTTCAAGTCCGAAAAGAAGGAGTTCGGGTTCTCGCGCATCTTGGAATACCCAGCTTCGCCATCGGGGCTCCCAACAGACATCTTCCAGTCTGCCTACCCTGACGATGACCAGCCGATCACGATCGAGCTCAAGGGCATCAACACAGTCGCTGACAGTATTTCGTTGCGCTCCAACAATAGCAAGCTGAAGTCGTCTTTCGAACCAGATGTTAAAGCAAAGCTTCAAGCAGCAAAGGCAGAGCTTGACACCGCCCAGAGCCATGACGCCACGCCAGCGCCCACGGCCGACGCACGCACCGCATCGCCAGCAGG
The DNA here is from genome assembly GCA_963575745.1 of Prorocentrum cordatum. NCBI lineage: Eukaryota > Dinophyceae > Prorocentrales > Prorocentraceae > Prorocentrum > Prorocentrum cordatum. Next base: position 88,690 of record CAUYUJ010001293.1, read on the forward strand.
GGCGCTCATCCCATCGCCGACTGACCCGTACGAGATGGGATTGTTCTACGAGTACCAGCACAAGTTGCTCGAGTACCGCAAAGAGAAACACCAAGCGGCTGCGCGGTCCCCTGAAGCACCCCCCGTGAAAGTAGAGCCACGAGCCAGCTTGGCTGTCCACCGCGCTCCTGATGGGGCGCTGAAGGTTGCCAAACATGAGACGCCTGTCACGCGCGAGCTCGAAACCCCTAAACATGAGGAGCAGGGCGCTGCAAAGGCTGAGCAGCACGAACCCGAGGGCGATGAGGATCACGACGCCGCCGATGATGACGACGGGCCGCGTTTGGAGGACTTGGACCCCCACGCCCGCGCTGCGACCGAGGCCCTCAAGAAGCGCAAGGGCAAGCAGAAGGAGGAAGCGAAGGCGAAAGTCGCAGCTAAGAAGGAAACTGCTAAAGCAGCTGCAGAGAAGGACGCTGAGGTCAAGACTGAGGCGCCAGCGCGGAAGCGCCCAGCAGCAGCCGCTGCGTCCATCAAGCCCGCCAAGGTTGCTAAGACCGAGCCTGCCGCGGCTGCAGAAAGCGCGAAGAAGCCCCAGGCGGCCGCTACCGACCTGAAGCCGATCCCGATGTCTAAAATCACGGGCGCAATGCCGTCGATGCCAAAGGACGGTTCGAACCCACCGCCAGTGGTCTACAAGCAAGGCATAATCTACACGAGCCGCAAAGCCTTTCGCCCCCGTGCTCTCAGAGCGCGGCAATTCATTGCGCTTAGCGGGCCACCGCTAGACATCGCACCGCTTCGTCGAGATTGGTTGCCCCCCTTCCCCCCCTTCCCCGCCGACCTTCCCCCCCCCCCCCCTCCCCCCGAACAGTTTGATGTCGCTCTGCGTTGGGTGTCTTGGGTACGTCCTCCTCCTCCTCCTACTCCTCCTCCTACTCCCCCCTCATCACCATCATCCCTCTTCGTAGTGGTAGGAAAATCGATTTTTTGGATGTGTTTTTTTTACCTTCTCCTCCTCCCTCATCCCTCCTCCTTCTCCCTCCTCCCTCGCTGCCTCTCTCCTCCTTCCTCCTCATCTTCCTCCTTCCCCTCCTCCTCCTCCTCTTCTCCTCGCTCCTCCTCCTTCTCCTCGCTCCTCCTCCTCTCCTCCTCCTTATTCTCCTTCTCCTCCTCCTCCCTCCTCCTATAGCTCCTCCTCATCCCCCCCCCCCCCTCTGCTACCAACCAATCCTCGCCTCATGTGCCCATCGTTCGTCTTGGGGTCGGGGGCCGTAGTCAGGGCCGTGAGCGAGCGGGAATGGTGGCGAGGGTAACAGAGCATCTCACAGAACGCGCCTAAAGCCCCATGGGCTGGTCGGGCCACTACACCGAGAGCTCCAAGGCTTGGGGGGGGGGGGGGGGGGGCTAAGCCGACCGCTGGGGCGTGGGCTGCAGCCGTCAAGGCGATCGACGACGCTGAGGGGACGTCCTGAGACGGTCATTGTTGCACTATCATATAGACAGGCTTTTCGCATAATGTATAAGCACTGCGTGCTAAGCCTCGGTTGACACCTGGCTCTCGAGAACGGGTTGCAAGTCTGGAGGGGTGTGGCAAGAAAAGAATGCATGCTCCTCGCTTCATCAATTGCGCACGCTCGTTCTGGAGCAAGTGCTGGCGCCCCCGTCCGTAGCCCATGTCGCTCAGACCTCGGGCTTTGCAGCGTCTACCGCAGTTTCGGATGCAGCCGCCGCGGGCTGCTAAGCTGCGCAGGCTTAATGAGTTCCGCCGTTCCAAGCCTCACTGTACGGCTTCTGCTTTAGCGGCAACTCTGGCGGACGTGAGGGACAATGGTCTCCCAGAAGCCATAGATCGGAATTCCATGCGTGCCGCGAGGGATGCTGTTACCACAACAGTCGGCCAGTACGGCCCTATAGTGCAAAGCTTCACGTGCATTGCTGCAGAGGAAGAACCAGCTAGCATGCCCATCGCCTGTCCGTTCGCATCCTTAGCGGCAGCTGTCGAAGAGAGTGCGAATGTTCGGAAGTTCTTGAAGCGCCAGCTGATGCTTCACCCATCGACGCCCGAAAAGCCATGGGACTTGATTTTGTATTCTGGCGAAGTCACACCAGGGAACCCCTTATCACCAGCGAACCAGAGATACTTCCAATCTATGTATTGGAGCTTCTTGGAATTCGGTGTGAGCGCGCTCAGTCACGAGGAGAGCTGGTTTGTGCTGATGGCTGAATTCTCCTGTTCTGTGAATTCCCTCTCTGCTGGGTTGAGCCAAGCATTCGCTGAGGCTATTACATGTTTTTTTTTCAAGCATGGTGGCTTTCATTTCCAAGACGGTGGGATGGCCCTTGACTTAGACGGGGATAGCATCAGGCTGTTTGATAAAGTCGGCGTGGTGTTGCAAGACGGGGGCGCTCATAAAGCTGTTTGGCAAGCCAGGGGCGACGGCGCGTCCAAGTTTTGTCTGCTTTGTAAGAATATGATCACAGCCGATTCAAGGGTTGTTGATGAGGATGGTTCAGCCATGTTGCGTTGCAACGAAATACATCTCGATGAGCTCGCGGCGTCCACTGACCATGAGCTTCGCACCAATGCCAGGTATATGGAGCGCATGTCGCGGACTCTGTCTAATGAAGAGTTCGTTATGTTGCAGCAGGCGCTGGGCTTGACGTTTGCTAAGCGAGGCTTACTGCTCGATAGAGCCTTAGACAGGCTGCTCAACCCAACAGATGTGTTTATGCATGACTACATGCACGCGCTGTTCGTCGACGGTGTTGTGAATCTCGTGACCTACCTAACTTTCGAAGAGTTCATATCTGCTGGGCTTAATGGCGTGTGGGAGTCATTCTCTGACGCATTGGCAACTTGGGTGTTCCCTGGAAGGTTTCACGCTACGCATTTAGACAGCATTTTCAATACTGATCGGAAGGACAAGCTCAGAAAGGCCCAACACGTGAAGTGCCAGGCGTCTGATGTATTGTCTATTCTTGGCGTGCTGATGCTATTCACGCAGACGGTCCTGCGACCTATGGGGGCAGCCAATGCGGCTTGCGACGCTATGATAGCTTGCGTTCAGCTGTCGCAGCTGGTAGTTGCAACCGGTCGGATCGACGTGAGCCCAGCGATGTTTCTAGGTTGTGTTCATAAGTTTTTGGAATATTTCACTGCTGCTTTTGGATATGAGTCTTTGACACCAAAATGCCACTGGCTTTTCCACCTCCCTGAGCTACCCGAAAGAAACGGGAGGCTCTTGAACTGCTCCGTCCTTGAGAGGAAGCATAGAATGCCAAAGAGATGCGCCACCGAGCTGGCGAACATCTCTGGGTCAGCCAGCAAGTCGTTGTTGAGCGAATGCGTTGCCCATCACCTGTCAGCAATAAAGATCCACAGTTTCAATTATGACGTCGGCTTGTTGCAGGGCCGCAAGGCGCCCAAGAAGAACAGGCAGCTGATGTTGGACGCATTGGGTTTGGAAGGTGATGATATCCCAGTGAATGTAGGTAAGGATTCTCGCTTCAGCCAGCTCGGCTTATGCGCGCAAGGGGACGTTGTGCTTTTGAACGGCTCCGATGGCATACTTGCCGCCCGCGTGAAGTTGCATTTCGAGGTCAGTGGAGAAGCTGTTTCTATGATGGAGGCAGTGTGGAAACTTTCTGAGACTCCAGTGGAGTGCTGGGGGACCAAAGCTATTTTGGCTGCAGTAGAACACTGCGTGTACGCAGACGGCACCGTCGGCGCTATCCTGCCATTGGGGTTTTCATGATGGGCTTTGCTGGCGCTTTGCGCTCAGGAAAAAAGAATTCGCATACGCTTCGCGTAGCCCCGCCGCACAGACCATCCAGAAACGATGTCTGCGCATTTAAGCCATTGCGGCTGAAGGCAACGAACAGTTCTCCTTCTCCTCCTCATCCTTCTTGCTCCTGCTGCCTCCTCCTCCTCCTGCAGGCACCTGCTGCTGCTGCTGCTCCCCCCCCCCCCCCCAAAGCGGCATGCTGAGACCGCGGGGCCCCGACGACGACCACGGCGACAGATGCAGAGACGACATTCGGCGGCGGACCTGGTGCTACGCGCCCGCCCCTACATATGCGGTGCAACCTATGTGGTGCAACCTATGTGGCGCATTATGTGCTGTGGTACAACCTATGTGGTGCATGCTAAGCGGTGCAACCTGTAGTGGCGCAACCTATGTAGTGCGGTGCAACCTATGCGGTGCATCCTACGTGGTACAACCTACGCAGCGCAAACAGATGTGAGAAGTAACAAAGGAACTTATGACAACGTTGTATTTTTATGGTTTGTTAAAGCGAACGGTAAAGTTTATAAAGTTTATAACTCTGTTTTGGATAAGTGCTGATAAACTTTATAAGCTCGCTAAACGTTAGCTAAACACCCTAAACCTGAACAAACCAAGGATGCATCTCAGTAGGCCTACCCCCTAGGCCTACCCTAGGCCTGCCCCTGAGCCTTTCCCCTAGGCCTGCACCTAGGCCTTGGGCCTACCCTGCCTGCCCGACCCGACCGCTGGTCAGGGCCCGCCCGACCGACCCGAACCGACCCGCCCGATAGGGCCCGCCCGACCGACCCGACCCGACCCGCCCGTTAGGGCGCTCGACCGCCGGACCCGCCCACTTCAATGTCCCGCCCGCCCGACCCGACCCACCCGCCAGGGCTCGCCCGCCCGACCCGACCCGACCCGCCCGTTGGAATCCCCCCGCCCGACCGGGCCCGCCCGTTAGGGCATGCGCGTTAATGCCCCGCCCGCCCGGCCTGGCCCGCCCGTTATGTTTCGCCCGCCCGACCCGACCCGACCTGCCCGTCAGGGCCCGCCCGACCCGACCCGACCCGACCCGCCCGCTAGGGTTCTCGCGCGTCAATTCGATCATGCACCACCACACTTTAATGTCTCGCCCAACCGACTCGACCCGCCCGCCAGGGCCCGCCCGCCCGGCCCGACCCGACCCCCCGCCCGCTGAGGTCCGCCCGCCCGACCCGACCCGACCGGGCCCGCCTGCGAGGGTTCTCGCGTGACAACTCGACCACGCACCGCATTGCAACGCCCCGCCCGCCCGACCCGACCCGCGCGTTGGGGCCCGACCGACCCGACCCGCCCGTTAGGGCCCGCCCGCCCGGCGCGACCCGACCCGCCCGTTAGGGCACCCGCGCTTGAATTCGACCGTGCGCCACCTTGCAACGTTCCGCCCGCCCGACCCGACCCGCCCGTCAGGGCCCGGCCTGCCGACCCGACCCGACCCGCCCGATAAGGCCCGCCCGGCCCGACCCGACCCGACCCGACCTGCCCGTTAGGGCTTTCGCGTGCGAGTTCGACCGCGCACCGCACGTCAATGCCCCGCCCGCCCGACCCGACACGCCTGTTAGATCGCCCACCCCGCCCGACCCGACCGCCTGTCAGGGCCCGAACCGACCCGACCCGACCCGCCCGCTAGGGCTCTCGCGTGTCAACCCGCCCGCCCGACCCGACCCGCCCGTTAGGGCCCGCCCGACCCGGCCCGACCCGCCCGCCAGGGGGCGCCCGCCCGACCCGACCCGATCCGCCCGGTTCAGTTCTCACGCGAACTTGACCATGCACCGCTTTTCAATGTCCCGCACGCCCGACCCAACCCGCCCGCCAGGGCTTGCCCGACCCAGCCCGCCCGTTGAGGTCCGCCTGCCCGACCCGATTCGACCCGCCCGTTAGGGCAGTCGCGCGCGAGTTCGATCATGCGCCACACTTTAATGCCCCGCTTGCCCGACCCGACCCGCTCGTTAGGGCCGACCCGCCCGACCCGACCCGACCCGGCCCGCCCGATAGGGCCCGCCCTTCCGACCATACCCGACCAGTTTGTTAAGGTTCTCGCGCCTGCACTCGATGGCGCCCCACCCGCCCGACCCGACCCGCCTGTTAGGGCCCGCCCGCCCGACCCGACCCGACCCGCCCGATCGGGCCCGACCGACCCGACCGACCCGGCCCGCCCGCCCGACCCGACCCGACCCGACCCGCCCGCTAGGGCCCGCCCGCCTGACCCGACCCGACCCGCCCGTTAGGGCACTCGCGCGTGAATTCGATCATGCACCGTACTTCAACGCTCCGCCCGCCCGACCCGACCCGCCCGCGAGCGACCGCCCGCCCGACCCGACCCGACGCGACCCGTCCGTTAGGTCATTCGCGCGTCAATTCGGTCACGCACCGCGCTTAATGTCCCGCCCGCCCGACCCGATCCGCCTCGCTCAGGCCCGCCCGCCCGCCCCAACCGGACCCGCCTGTTAAGGGCCCCCCCGCCCGACCCGACCCGACCCGCGCGCTAGGGTTCTCGCGAGCGAACTCGACCAGGCGCCACGCTGTAATACCCCGCCCACCCGACCCGACCCGCCCGTTAGGGTCCGCCCGCCCGACCCGACCCGCCCGTTAGGGCATTCGCGCGTTGAACTCGATCGCGCACCGCATTTGAATGCCGCGCCCGACCCGACCCGCCCGGCCCGCCCGCCCGTTAGGGCCCGCCCGCCCGACCCGACCCGACCCGCCGTTGGGCCCGCCCGACCGACTCGACCCGACCCGCCCGTTAGGGCATTCCCGACGACCGACCCGACCCGATCCGCCCGACCCGACCCGACCGCCCGACTAGGGTGCTCGCGCGCGAGTTCGATCATGCACCACATTTTCACGCCCCGCTCGCCCGACCCGACCCGCCCGCCAGGGTCCGCCCGCCCGACCCGACCCGCTTCTTCGGGACCCCCCCCGCCCGACCCGACCCGACCCCGCCCGCCTGTCAGGGCACTCGCGCGTCAATTCGATCATGCACCACCTTGCAACGCCCCGCCCGCCCGGCTCGACCCGCCCGCCCGCGCCCGCCCGACCCGACTCGACCCGACCCGCCCGTTAGAGCCGTCGCGCGTGAATTCGATCGCGCACCGCACTTTAAAGCCCCGTCTAGAGCCCGCCCGCCCGACCCGACCCGACCTGCCCGTCGCCGGCGACGTCGTCTTCTTCTTCGTCCTGTTGTGTCCGCTCTCGTTCCTGGCGCCTCTGTCTCCGCTCTCGTGCTCGCATTCGTTCTCGCGTTCGTTTCGCCTCCATTTCCACCTCGCTGTCGCATGTGGTCTCTTCTTCGTTTCGCTCTCGTTCGCGTCCCCTTTTTTCCCCCACTTCCGAATTGGGGTTCTTGTTTTCTCCGGACACCCCGCGCAGACCTCAACCGCGCCCCCTCTCCTCCTCCGCATCGCTCACCCCCACTCACTCCTTCATTCATCATCATTGCCATCTTCATCAACCACGCACTCACAAACTTTCATGATCACCATCATCATCACACTCACACGCTGAATCCCTATCCATTATCACCACTCATCCACTCATGACCATCATCATCAGCATAGCCATTTTGTCAGGCTTGCCAACGTGCGTGGCTTTTGGCAGGCGGCGCCCTGCTTTCTCTCTCTTCTCCTCCTGCGGCCCCCCCATGGTCGTCGCCGAGCGGCTCGGCACTGTCGCAGGACACGTTCGCGCTGGGCGGGCGGTTGCGTTGTCGGTCGAGGCGCAGCCTGGCGATGGTTTTAAGTTCAAGATTGTGGTCCAGGCTGCCCCTGGTATCATTGGCCCCTCGGCCCATGGCCACATCTTGCAACGGCTGCGCGCCGTCCAGGAGCTTGCCAATAACGTGATCACGGTCGACCGCGGGCACGTGTTCAGCAATGGCATCTGTGAGGTCTTGCGATGGCTTCGCCCCCGGCCTGGTGGCGTTGGTGACGCCGCTCCTCGGCCTGATGACGTTGGCGACGGCGAAGATGATGACCGCGGCGGCAGCCCTAGACGGCGACGGCACCGACATGGCGAGCCTGATGATCGCGACCCATGGCGGGAGGATGGCTCTGACCCGTGGAGCGTCGGCGGCCTTCCTCGCGGCGGTGGCGGGAGTCTTTTCCGCAAGTTTCCTCGACGCCATGCTGATCAATCTGGTGGCCCTGCTCCTGCCGACCTTCCAGTGGCGCCGCCTTTCCCATTCAACTCTGAGGCTCCCGCTTTTTATCCTGCTCAGGCTGGTGGCGCGGTTCCTCTTGCTGGAGCTTGCTCTGCTGGCCTTCCTGATGCCCACGTTCGTTTTGATAGCGCTACGATCCTCCTCTGCGAGCGGGCCGGCGAAGAAGCTGTGCATGCAGAAGCTGCTCATGCAGAAGCTGTTCACGCAGAAGCTGTTCGCGCCGAAGCAGAAAGCTGTTCATGCAGAGGCTGCTCATGCAGAAGCCGTTCATGCAGAAGCTGTTCAGGATGCAGGCGTACCTCCTGTGTCTCTTCTTGTGCTCCTCCAAATCATGCTCGACAGGCGCCTGGAGGAGTTTGTGGAGTCTATTGGCGTGTACCGTGGTGACCCGCGAGTGCCGCGCCCTCCTGGTGGCGGTGCTGCCCCTGCGCGTTCTTCGGATGACGTTCCGCCTCGCGGGCCTGCCCGCGACGGTCCTGATGGCCCTGCAGGTGCGGCTGCTTCCATTCCGACAAATGCCGTGGCTCTCCCAGGTGGTGGCCCGGATATTCCAGCCTCTTCGCTCACGCCGCGTGGGCATAGACGAGCTTCGGCCTCTGAACTGGCTCGGCTTCAACACTTTCGGAGGGAAGTAATTGGTATTTGTCATGAGGAGGCAGCATTTTATCGTACTCTTCCCCGCTCTGAGAACGGCTCTGGGCCTCCGTCGCGTGCTCGTCCTTTACCAAGAGATATGCTCTATTGGGATCTACGGCTTCATGTCGGGGGAGTGGCTTCGGTGGTCTGGCCCTGATTAGGGTCGGCACGGCCAGGTGGGTGCCTTGCGCGGGCGCCCCTGGTGATGCTACATACCCCATAGTGCGGGACACAGGGGAGGGTGACTTGGTGGTTTGGCCCTTTTTTGGGTCGGCGCGGCCAGGTGGGCGCCCCGTGCGGGCGCCTCTGGTGACGCCCCAAAACCTGGCGGCTCAAGAGGACGAAGCTCGCTGCAAGCCCTGGGGGTGACAAGGCAAAATCATCATCATCATTTACTCATCACTTCGTTATCACTCACTTCCCATCTTGACGATGGAAGATGTCTCAAGCGGGGGCCTCGTCTGTGAGTGAATAGTGAGGACGTCTCAGGCGGCGGCCCCCTCCCTATGGGCCCCGCAGATCATGTGGGCCCCACAGATCATGTGACTAATCCGAGGCGGGTCATGCAGAACTTGTAGCTGTCGTCACTTTTGACTTCCTCTGGCTCGAGTATAGGGGAAGTCTCAGGCGGGAGCCTGGTCTGTGAGTGAATTGCGAGGAAGTCTCAGGCGGGAGCCCCCTCTCTATGGGGCCTGCATTTCAAGTTGGCAATCCGAGCGGGCCATCAGAAACTTGTAACTGTCGTCACGTTTGACCTCCTCTGGCTCGAGTGTGGAGGAAGTCTCGGGCGGGGGCCTCGTCTGTGAGTGAATTGCGAGGAAGTCTCAGGCGGGGGCCCTCTCCGTATGTGGCCAGCATTTCACGTTGGTTACCCGAGCGAGTCATCGGAAACATGTAACGGTCGTCACTTTTGGGCTCCTCAGGCCTGAGCATGGAGGAAGTTTCAGGCGGGGGCCACGTCTGTGAGTGAATTGCAAGGAAGTTTCAGGCGGGAGCCCCGTCCCGATGGGGCCCGCACTTCACGTTGGTAGCCCGAGGGGGTCATCGGAAACTTTTAACTGTCGTCACTTTGGGGCTCCTCAGGCTTGATCATGGAGGAAGTCTCAGGAGGGGGCCTCGTCTGTGAGTGAATTGCAAGGAAATCCTCGGCGGCGGCCCTTTCCTTATGGGGCTCGCATTTCGTGTTGGTAATCCGCGCGGGTCATCGGGCACCTGCAACTGTCGTCACTTTCGGGCTCCTCAGGCTTGATTATGGAGGATGTCTCAGGCGGGAGCTTGGTCTGTGCGCGAAGCGCGAGGAAGTCTCAGGCGAGGGCCCCCTCCCTATGAGGCCCGCGCTTCATTTTGGCAATCCGGACGGGTCATCAAGAACTTGTAATTGTCGTCTTTTTGGGGCTCCTCAGGCTCGAGTGCAGAGGAAGTCTCAGGCGGGGGCCTCGTCTGTGAGTGAATTGCGGGGAAGTCTCAGGCGGGACCTCCTCCCTATAGGGCCCGCGTTTCATGTTGGTAATCCGAGCGGGTCATCGGATAGCTGTAATTTTCATTATTTTTTGGTATTCAGTATTGAATTTGGAGGAACTATCAAGCGGGGGCGTCGATGTGAGTGACTGGCGAGGAAATCTCAGTCGGGGGCTTCTCCCTATGGGCCCCGCACCTCATGTTCGAATCCGAGACGGGTCATCGGCATTCTGTAACTATAGTCGCTTTGGGGCTTTTCAGGCTAAAATCCGGAAGACGTCTGAATCGGGAGCCTCGTCTGTGAGTGAATCGCGAGGAAGTCTCAGGCGGGGGGCCCCTCCCCATGGGGCCCGCACTTTACGTTCGAATCCGAGGCGGGTCATCCGAGCGAGCCTTTTGGGCTCCTCAGCTCCTGCGGCTTGAATACGGGGGAAGTGTTAGGCGGGAGTGTTGTCTGTGAGCGAACTGCGGGTAGCCTCGTCTGAGCTGGTCGTCAGCAAATTTGCCGTTGTCATGGGCCTGCGTGCCCGAAAGGGTGATTGAGGAGCTGACGACGACGACGACGACGACGACGACGACGACGACGACGACGACGACGAGGCAGCGGCCGGGCGCAGGGGTAGCCCCTTGTGTCCGTGCGGGGGGTGGTAGCCCATCCTCGGCCGAATCGGGGGCAGGGGTGGCCCCTTTGTCTCCGGGCCGCCGGCCCCCTGCGTCTTCGAGCTGAAGGGCGCGAAGCGCTTCGAGCCCTGGGACCCTCTAGTCGCGCTCTTGGGCTGCATGCGCGAGGGCATGCGCTTCCCGCCAGAGGTCCGGTTTGCTTGGGAGAAGACGTTGGCCTCGGACAACCGCGGCGCCCTGGGCCCTCGGCACCGGCACGAGAAATTTCGGCTCGGCTTCGGTATGGGCATCTACTGGGAGACTCTCGCGAGGTGGATCAACGCGCGTGCTCGTCGTGACGCGCGGCGCCTGGGCGTGCCCCTTGTTGTCCAGCAGGCCGTAGACGAGCGCGGCGCGATTCAAGGCGACCCAGACGCAGGCCGCCGCCTCCTGAACGTCCCGAACACGCGCAAGACGGGGGGCGTCCACGGCGTCTTGCCGGCACACGTCGGCATGGAGGTTTTGTTCACGGCCGCGCAGGAGGAGTTGAAGAGGAACCTGGGGCTCGTGCAGGAGCAGCGGGCCACCGTCGCGTCCTTCGAGTTTCACGCAGACGACGAGCGAGATTACGAGGAGCGCGCGCCGGGCCAGCTTTTTCGCCCCCGCCACCTACCGCAGGGAATCTGGATGCAGGTCCACGGCTTCAAGGAGTCCCCGATCTACAAGGAGGTCGCCGAGGTTCCGCTGCAGAGCGCCGAGGGCGCCGACGACGACGGCGCGGCCGAGGCGCGGGCGAGGGGCGCGCTCACGTCCAGGCCCAGCGAGCAGGAGCTCACGTGGCAGAGCTCGGGGCCGCACGTTGTGCGGCGCTCGGGGTTCACCCTGGCGCGCGTCCTACCTGACCTCCACGCTGTCGCAGGGTCAGACGATGCGCAAGGGCGTCACCGCCGACTGCCCCAGGGATGAGGACGCTGGTCGCACGGCCACGTCGGACGGGCAGTGGCGTCTGCACCTTTACGTCATGTTCCTCCGCGCCACGCGCGCGCGGAACATGCTGATCCGCGGCCGCCCGCGCGAGACTTCCTGGAGCGCGGGCCACCGGCGCCCCTGCGGAAGGCGCTCGAGGAATTCGACAAGAGAGCAGTGGACCCGAGGGCTGAGGCGGAGCAGCTCGCGGCAGGGCTGGGCTTCGTGCTGCCTCCCGCCTGAGCGCGGCCGCGATTAGCTCGGTGCCTGCGGGGTTGCCCCAACGGCTTGCTCTCGCGCCCCAGCAGCTCGCGGGGTTGTCCCGACGTCCTGGCCCGATGGGTTGCCCCGACGGCTTCGCGATTTAGCCGTCGGCAAACGCGCGCGCGATTGCCCGGGCGGCGAGGGCTCCGAGGGACATCGATTTGATTGCGCCGACCGGGGGGGGGGGGGGGAGGCCGCACGGTGAGGAAAGATGCGAGCGGGGGGTGAGAGGGGGGGGGGGGGCAGGGGGGTGGGGGCATGGGGGAGGCGATGATGAGGAGATGGGGAGGTGGAGGAGGAGGAAGAGTAGGGGGGGATATTGAGGGATGAGGAGAGGGCAGAGCAGAGGCTTGAGGAGAGTGTCCGCCAGGGAGAGAAGGACAGGGCCAAGGGGAAGCTAAACAGATTCTCGGCGGGGTCCTACCGGCGGAGTAAATAGTTAGGTGTTCAGTGGCGAGCTTCGTTCCCTCTGCCCTGGCCGTACAGCATCGCGATTTCGTTTCCCTTTTGTTACCGGGTCGCGCGGAACGTGGCAGATTACGCAGGAGCACGGCTGAGCACGCAGGCGCACGGCAGACCAAACAGATTCGCGGCCGACCAAGCAGAAGCACGGCTGACGATGCAGGGGCACGGCGGAGCAGACAGGAACACGGCTGATCACGACGGAACAGGGCAGAACACAAAGCAGCACGGCAGAGCACAGAGGACCACCGCAGACCACGCAGCAGCACGGCAGAGCATGCGGGAGCCCCCCCTGTTTGTTGTGAGCCTGGCAGACTGCCGGGAGCATGGCTGACCAAATTAACCGGGCCTTCCCAAACCAAACGGGCCTTCCCGAACCACCCGGGTCTTCCCAAACCACAACGGCTGGGTCTTCCCAAACCTACCGGGTCTTCCCAAGCTTAATGGACCCTCCCAAACCACCCGGGTCTTCCCAAACCACAGCGGCCGGGTGTTCCGCAGGCCTTCCCAAAACCACCCGGGTCTTCCCAAACCGCAACGGCCGTGTCTTCCCAAACCAACCGGGTCTTCCCAAACCACAACGGCCGGGTCTTCCCAAACACCATGTTTTCCCAAACCAACCTGGTCTTCCCAAACCTAAGCCCGGGTCTTCCCAAACCGAAGCTTTGGGTCTTCCCATACCAACCAGGTGTCTTCCCAAACCACGAGAGCACGCCGGGCTTTCCCAAACCACCACGGGTCTTCCCAAATCAAAGGTTTTTCCCAAACCACACCGGCCGGGTCTTCCCAAACCAACCAGGTCTTCCCAAACCACACCGACCGGGTCTTCCCAAACCAACCGGGCCTTCCCAGACCAACCAGATCATCCCAAACCAACCGCGTCTTCCCAAACCAACCGCGTCTTCCCGAACCACGAGGCCCAGCTCTTCCCAAACCAACCGGGTCTTCCCGAACCAACCGGGCCTTCCCAAACCAAACCGGGTCTTCCCAAACCAAGACCCGTTCGGTTTGGGAAAGACGTTCCTCCGCCTCTGGGCGTCATCCATGGGTAACGTCAGGTGGGCGTATAAGTAGGCTCGGGGGGATGCTTTTGTGGGTCCTCGGCGCTTTCCAGCCTCGGGATGCGTACCAGCAGCTGCGCCTAGCCGAGAGGCGTCCGAGGGTGCCCGGATGGTACCCGACGGCCGCCGGAGACCCGCGAGCCAGGCGACGAAGACACGCTTGGGGGGATAGGCTCAGGGGGGGGGATGCATCGACCTTCAGTCGCCCATTCCACGCCGACGGGATCCTGGGGTTTCGCTATCGGGGCCTAGGGCGGATCTCTCCGCGATGTGTCGCCGAGTCCAGGTCGATGTTATCCCCCTAACTAAGGTGAGCCAGGCCCCCACCCTCGTTGCCCCTCAGCCCAGGAACGCGGAGCCTCGCTGTCGGGGCCTACAGTGCGGATCTCTCCACGATGCGTCGCCGAGTCCAGGTCGATGTCATCGCCCAGAGCCCCCACTCTCGCTGCCCTTCAGCCCAGGGCTTTTTCCACGGGACCAAGCGTTCCATCCCGAGTCGTCTCTACGGCGGCCCCAGGGGGCCCGCTGTCGGGCCCTGCAGGGGGCCCCGAGAGCAGCGGGGGACTTCCGCGGGCCCTTGACGTTCCCCGCGAGCGCGGGAGGGTCGCACGCCGGCCAGCGTCTCGAGGCGGCCCACGAGCGTGGGCGACGCAGCCGCTCCACGAGGCTGCCGCGCACCTAATTACACCAGGCAGCGCCGCCCCGCACGTCCAGAGCCTCCGAGGCCCGAC
>CAUYUJ010001294.1:0-15000 GCA_963575745.1 Prorocentrum cordatum
CCCGACGGACAATGTGCGAACTTTGGGCCGGTTGGGCAAACATTGTGAGATAACTCGTAGAGCTTCCCTTAGCTAGTTGCTGGAAGCTTAAGAATAATTCAGGGGCGCTGGAGAGCTAGTTGGCAAGAAAAATCTCGACGCACCTTTTGCTGACTTTTGGTCGGTTGAAAATTTGGTTCTCGAAATTCAACCATTCGTTAGAGCTCTAGTATTTGTTCTGACCATATTCGATCTTATTCCCGCTCGCCGTCTTGATCTCAGCTCGATCGGGTAGCTATCACTGCCAAAAAGTGTTGCGGCGGGATCGGCCGTTTTGAGTCATCTTGATAGGCGTTGTTGGTTTTTTGTACTTAACTCGAACTGTAGGACAGCCACAGAGCTGATACTTACAGAAACCGATTCAGAATCATCAGGCGCGTTCGTCTGTTGCATCCAGATGTCTGAATTCGGTCTACTGTTCGAGCTAGGTCCGGACTCAGGCCTGCGGCTCTGCGCAATGCAAACAACCAAGGTTGACGTGGCGCCGCCGGCTTCCAGTCCGCGACCCGACGAGGAAATGCCCAGCGCTCCATGGATGTCATGGCGCTCCGCGCTCGGACCAGTCTGGGCTGTCTGGGCGCTCGCCAGGCCCGCGCGCCCAGTTCGCGCTGCCTCCGACGCAAATCCCTTCGATGAGCTTGTGACGCCACGCAAGCCCTGTCACGTCCTGCGGGAAGGAGACGGTGTGCCTGCAGAACTTGCGCAGACCCGTCCGGGACACGTGGTCTAGCGCAATGAGCAGGCCCTCTGAGCGTGCCTTGGTCGATCAGTACGCATAGACCTGATGCAGATCGTCCTCAGTGGGCGCGGCCGCAAATCTGTCAAGGTTCTGCCTGTGCCGCATGCGCGCGCCCGCGCGCTCCAGAGCAAAGTCGTCTGGCCGGTAGGCCACCTCCGTCTTGCGCGCGGCCAGCACATCTTCGGCGTGCCGCAGCAGGAACGTCTCCTCCGAGAGCTCATCCAGCGGCTCGAAGGCATGGTGAACGCCGGTAGCCGCTCCTGGCACTCGTGGCACGTAAACTTCACCCCGCGCGTGAGGACCGCCTGCGCTGCCTTCGCAGCCCGCGCGGACGCGTGGCTTAGCTTGGCGTCGTACTTTGCCACGCGCAGCGGCATCGTCTTCAGCGTAAGCAGCATGCACCCCTGCGCCGCGTCTCCCGCAGCCACGCGGCCTCCGACCGATCGCCCCAATTGCCGCTGCCCCCTGTTCGTCAAGCGAGCATGCAAACGAAGATCCAGGCCTCCGCACCAGGCGGAATGGCTCCACCGCACCAGACTGACCGGCCCTTGAATCGCCCGCTGAGCCCGGATCACCACGCCCAAATCACCGTGCCGGCAGCGCTTCCTCTGCGCCCTCGAATTCGAGCTCCACGGCCGCGCCTCCAGCTACCCCGCTGTAGCGCGTCGACCCTGCGTTAGCAGTCCCGCCACTCCCGCGCCCTCCTGCAGCTGGCCCACCCAGATGGAGAAAGGGCGCATGCTCGGGCCCTGCGTCCTTCCACGAATCTCTTGCCATGTCTACAGCTCCCGGCACCTGGCAGGCCGCTCCGCGGGCAAGACGACCACGTCGTCGTCTGGCACCGCGTTCGCTGCGAACCCAGCCGCGATGCGCGACCCGCGCTGGCGCAGCCCGGAAATCCTTCGCGCCCCCCCCCTGTCAGGCCTGTCGCAGCACCGCGCCGACTGCCACTGCGTCGCGCGACCCTCGCCCACGACTGGCGTCTGCAACATGATACACTCGAAATGCACCCAAGGCCACTGCGAGCGCCAACGGAAGTTCCATCCACGACGACCTCTTCCCATTCTGCGCGCGCCTTGCTTGCGTCGCGACCCTGCGCGCAACCCTCCAGCTCTAGCAGCGCACATCTGCAGCGCCCTGGTTGCTTGGACTCCATCAGCCCCCCCCGCAGCGTTTTCCCGTCGGACCCTTCAATGCGCGCGGCCGCGCGACAGCATTGTCGCCGCGACATCATCTAATCGCGCGCTGCAGCGACCAGCTGCGGCAGTCGCATCCCCCTCAGAGAGGCACCGACGCCGCTGTCCACGCGCTCGCACCCCGCCGTCCCATTCGAGGCCAGTCCGCGCCACCACTCGCGCCACCGCCAAGTCCGCCTCTGCGGCAGCCCCGCGCCGGGCAGGTCCGCGCCGAGCGGCGCGCGCGCCTCGCCCGGCAGCGCGACGTCCTCCGACGCGACCTCGCGATCCGACGCAGACAAGTCGTCGTCATGCTCGGACGCCGAAAGCCCCGCCATCGCCGCCGCGACCTCGGCGCCGAGCGCCTCCTCCGCGCCCCCGCGCCCTGCGCCGCTCGTCTCGGCCCGTTCTTCGGCGGGCGTCTTGTGCCCGAGCCTCCTTCGCTTTGACGCCTTCGCCGCCCCCGCCGCGTTCGCCCCGGCGCGCCCGTCTCCCGCGACCCCGCGCCCTGGGCCAGCTCCCGCGGCCTCGGCCTCGGAGGTCTTGCGCCCCAACCGCAGCCTCCACCTTGGACGTCTCGTCGCCTCCCGCGCCCGCCGCCCGCGGCCGCGCCGCCCTCCTGTGCCGCGCATCCCGCGACGTCGCCGCCCTCGCCGCCGCGCGCAGCGCCCTGGCCATCTGACGCAGGAATAGCTCCGGCACCCTCCGCCTGGTCTCGTTCCTACTGCGACGCCTTGCGCCCCTGCCGCCGCTCGCGGCACTCGTGGCGCACCCCCCCCCGCGCCGCCGTCCTTCTGCGGCGCCTCCCAGCAACGTCGCCGCCCGCTCCGCCGAGCGCGGCGCCCTTGTCTCCCGACGCAGCTACCGCCGCCGCGCGCCGCGCCGCCGCCCCCCCCAACCACCCCTCCAAGTCCGGGTCTGTGTCGCGAGCCCAGTAATACTCCTCCCTGCGCGCGCAGCGCAGGCAGGCGAGAGCAGGCGCCGACAGTACCGCGCATCGAACTGCGCCGAGTACTTGTTGAAGACCAGCTGGCTGTACCGCATGAACACCCTACCCCGATCCCGCCCACTGTGCGACTCCCTGTCGGAGCGGAGCTGAATTTCGCCCTCCACGCAGCGAGCTCGCGTGGCCCGCGCCACTTCGCCCTGGGCACGCACGAAGCCCGATCGCTTATATGTATATATATATATATATATAGATTTGGTTTGTGGTTGTTGTTGTTGTTGTTGTTGAACCTTAATTACTAAACAATCATTATTGTTGGACCCCCTATATTCGCCCTGGCGCTCTCGCCGAGGCACCGGCTGCATTTCCTCTGAAATTGAGGCTCACGCTCAGGCGTTTTGGGGTTCCGCCAAAACCGGCCCCCCAACAACAACAACGCTCCGGCTCGAGACTTCCTCCTTTTTTTTTTACTCGGGCGCGGTTGGGTTCTGCTCTTCTCGCCGACGAGAGCCTCTCACCCATTACTCAGACTGGGGCCCTTCCGGTCGCCAGCGCTTCCGCCGCTCGGTCGCATCGGCGTCCTGGGTTCGGCCTGTCGCGATCTGCAGATGACTCCAGTCGCGCGGCCGCCGAGCGGTGCTCCGGCGGGGCCCTTTGTCAAGACCGATGAGGGCCGTGGGCCGTTTACTCAAGACTGAGGGCCGTTGTACTCAAGGACTGAGGGCCCGATCGCGGCTCACCGCGTCGGGCCCTTGCTCCTGCCCTTCCCCCCCCCCCCCACCCCTCCTCATCCTCACCCCCCCTCCTCCTACTTCCTCCTCTCTCATCAACTCTCCTCCTCCTCCTACCCCCACCCGGACCCTCCCTTCCTCCCTTCCCTCCCTCCCCAATCCTCACCCCCCAGTCATCCCTCTCCTTCCGTTTCCTCCTCCCTATCTCCTCATCCTCCTACTCCTCCTCCTCCTCCTCCTCCCCCTCCTCCTCCTCCTCCTCCTCCTCCTTCCGAATCTTCGCTCCTCCTGCTCCCGCTCGATATTTCCTCCTTGTCTACTCAGGTACGGTGCTCTTGCTCGCCGCCGAAAGCCGGCTTCCCCAGCAAACCAGCGGGTCCGTTCGATATTGGTCCTGTTTTACTTAGCCCCGCTGCTCTTGTTCGCCGCCGAAAGCTGGCATTCCCACCAAACCTGTGTTCCGATCGATATTTCCACGCTTTTTATTCAGGATTGGCGATCTCGCCTTGCTGCCGAAAGCCCATGCCACCGCTCCCGTTCGATACCCCTTTTTTGACTCAGGCCAGGTGCTCTTGCTCGCCGCCGAATGCCGGTCCCACCAAACCAGCGTTCCCGTTCGATATTTCCTTCTACTCAGGATCGGCGCTTTCGCCTCGGCGCCGCGAACGTCCCGCCCCCTACAACCGCGGCGCTTTCGCGTGACAATGCCGCAGTTTTCACTGAAGACTGGGGCCCTCGTGGCGGCAACACCCCTGGAGGGCTTCCAGAGGAGTCCCTGTTGAGCTTTCATTACTAAACAAATATCATTGTCGTTGTTGGCCCCCCTCAATACGCCCTCGGGCTTTCGCCCAGGCGCCGGCTGCATTTACTTTGATATCGAAACTCACGCCCAGGCGTTTCGGGGTCTCGCCGAAGCCGGCCCTCCGACAACAACGCGTCTTTTCGATGCTCCCACTTTTTTTACTCGGGCCCGCCCCTGGGGGCACCGGGGTGCCTCAGGCTCGCCTCTGGACAATCCTCGAGAGCCTCGTCCTTCCTGCTTTCTCCGCTCTCCTTCGTCTTTCTGCGTAGTTTCGGGCCGTGCGTGGACCATGGAGGGTGTGAAGGGATGATCAAGGAGGGTTTGTCGTCAGGCTCAATGGGCGTCAGGACGACCGCTAGGACAATCTCGGTGGGTTCCGCTTTTGCGTGGCTGCTCGCGTAAGGACGCGTGGACATCGTGCAAGGTCGCGACCTGCGGCCCCTCCCGATGGGCCCCGTGATTCTTCCAATGCGGTCTGGGGGGCGGGCTTGGGGTCAGTCTACGGGTCGCGGGCGCCAGAGCTCCAGAGTGGAACAACCTTTCCGATGCCGGGCAGCGCGGGCCGGCTGGCTGCACGGGAACGGCGGGTGCGCGGGCCGGCCGGCTGCACAGAGGAGGGACGGGTTCAGTATGGGCTCGAGCGTTGCGTCCACGATCAGGAGCAGCTCCTTCGCAGTGGTACTCGTTGTTCGTACGGTTGGCAAGCCCAGTCCGAACCATCCTTGTGCTGCTGATGGGGCAGCGTGCTCGCAGCAGCGGCACCGGCGCGTACCATCAGATGCAAAGAGATTTCTGCTTAAAATGTTGTACTTCCATATCCAGTGGCCTTCGGCCAATGTCGTGCACGCGAGGCTTCTCTGGGAGGCTCCCTGCGGTCTTCTGGGGGGTCAGTCGGACGAATTCTTGGGGCCTTCTGCTTGCCATGTCGGGCCTTCTTGGGGGAGGGGTCTTCTTGGTGGCCTCTCGGTGGGTGAGGGGGGCTCTTCGGGGCCCGACGGCTCTTGGAGGCCTCCAGATGCTCCCGGGGGCCCCCGGGGACCTTACCAGGAAGGCGTCCCGCGCGTTTGGATGCCGCCGAGCCAACGGGGCGGTGGGTGTTCCAGGATTCCCCGACAGACACACAAACATTGGCCTTTCACATGTGCGCGCCGACATAGGGCGCCGCATGTGCCTGGTCCAGCCCGCGCGGTGCCCCCTGGGAGGGGTTGCGGTTTCGCTGGATTGTGAGGGCGCTTCAGAGCGGAACGCCACTCCACATCCTTCCTGCTCCACTCATTTCAACCCACGCCCCCCTGGGTGCACATTGCCGGCGCCAGCGCGAAGATAAGAGGCACCTGGGGGGGCGCCCCGTTCCGCGAATCCCCGTTCGAAACAGCGAGAACAACGGGGGCGAGGAACACATGTGCGAACAATCACATAACGTTGCCAGGCGAATGCGACGCGAGAAGTACTGTTACGACCACCCTTGCGACTACTACTGCTGGCCTTCGGCCCATCCCGCCACCGTGCCTGGGTTGAGGGTATGAGGCTTACGGGATGTTCGTTGGGGTGTCTTGGGAGGCTTTTCGGGGGCTTCTTTGAGGCAGCGTCAAAGACTTTCGGGGGCCGTTTGTGGAGGCCTCTTGGGGGCTGTTTTGGGGCCTCTTTTGGGGGGGGGGGGGGGGGGGGGTGGGTTTTTGGGGGGCTTTGGGGCCTCTTGGGGCGTCCTGGGTGCCTCCAGGGGCGGAGGGCTCGGATTTTCGGTTCGGGCTCCCCTTTTTGAGCTTCTCCTGGGGCCGTCTTGGGGCTCTCTTGGGCTGTCCTGGGAGCCTCCTGGGCCGTCCTGTGGCTCTCCTTGGCCGTCCTCGGGGCCTCCTGGGCCGTCTTGGCGGGGTCTTTGGGGGTTTCTTGGGCCGTCTTCAACGCCGTGAGGGCCGACAAGTCGTATGTGCTCAAAATGTATTATTTCCCATATGAATTTGACGAGTTTGGCCTCTTGGGGCTCTTTTCGGAGTGCTCTCGGAGGCGTCATGGGGCGTCTTGGGTGCCTCTTGGGCCGTCCTGCGGCCGTCTTGGGTGCCTTGGGGCGATCTTTGGGCGTCGCGAGGCCTTCTTGGACCGCCTTGGGGATTTCTTGGAGCTCTTTTGGCCCGTTTCGGAGATTTCTGGATTTCGGACAAGCCGCGCGAGAAACCCCAGGAGCGCCCAAGAACGCCCGGGAGCGCCCGGGAGCGCCCAGGAGCGCCCGGGAAACCTGGGTTCCGACCCCTTAGGTATTTATTTAGAATCCCGGCTGCAGCACCGCAGCTGCGTGAACCTTGGGGCATTCCAGTTCGCGCCAAGGGCACGGTGGCAGATTATGTTACTACAACAACAGCGACAACAACAAGTACTACTACTACTACTACTACCACCACTACTACTACTTCTACTACCACCACCACCACCACTACTACTACTACTACTATTACTACTACTACTACCACTACTACTATTACTACTACTACTACTACTACAACTACAACTACAACTACAACATCAACAACTACTACCACTACTTACACTACTACTGTTACTGCTACTGCTACTGCTACTGCTCTACTACTACTACTACTACTATTACTACTACTACCACAACTATTACTCATATTGCAGTTGCTGCTACTACTACTATTACAGGTACTACAGCTACTACTATTACAACAACAACAACTACTACTACGACTACTACCGCTACCGCTACTGCTACTGCTACTGCCACTGCTACTGCCACTGCCACTACCACGATTACTACTACTACTACTACTACTATTATTACAACTACTATTACTATTACTACAACAACAACAACAACAACTACTACTACTACTACTACTTCTACTAGTACTACTGAAAACTATTCGAATTACTAGTACTACTAGTACTACTATCACTACTATTGATACTAGTATTACTACTACTATTTTGGTTACTACTGCTACTACTGCTACTTCAATTCCTCTACGACGAACACTACGACAACAACAACAATTACTACTACTACTACTAATATTACTAGTGTTACTCTTACTTGGACTACTACTACCGTTACCACTACTACTAGTGCTACAGCCGCAACAACTATCATCAACTGCTGCTACTACAACTACTCATCCTTCCTCCCCCTCCTCCCCCTCCCTTCTCCTCCTCCCCCTCCCTATCTCTCTCATCTCCCCCTCTTCTTCCTCTTCCTCTCCCTCCGAGATGCGGGGCATGCGCAAGGCGATTGCGAAGGCGATGTGCCGTCCGAGCTATGGATGTTGAAGTTCCTCGGAAGAGGTGGTGGCCAAACCTTCTTGGGCGGGATATCTGGGTGATGGAATATCGGATCCCGCATGCCAGAAAAATCCCCCATGATGGGGTGTGTTATCCAGATGGATGCATGTGTCATGTGGAAGCATGGCGCATGAGGGTAAAATGATTGTTGTTGTTGTTGTGGTTATTACTGTTTTTGTTGCTGCATATTTTCCGGGGGGGTGTTGTTGTTGGGAAATCCCATGCGCTTGCTTCAAGCACTGCTCGTATTCGCCGTTCGACAAAGCAAACTGCCCGTGCTCGTCCACCTCGCGTATGGACTTCAACTCAGGCTTCATCTTCGGCGCCGCCTCCCACATCGCGTGCCGCGCGTGCCATTTTTTCGACGGCCTGTTCGCCTTCAGAGCGAACTCCTTGAACTTGTCCGACGCGAGCGCCGGAGTCGGGCCCCTGACGCGCCCGTGCGGACACCCATGTGTGGCGCACTTCCCGCGCGCGTCGCTTCCTCTCTGAGGCCGAAACTGGCGCTCCTCCCGCCCCCCCCACGTCATCCGTTTGCGCCGGTCCTCATCCGCGTAATCCGGCTGGAACTGCCTGGACTCCGCCTCCGTCGCGAGCGACCCGTCCGCGGCCCCGCGCTTTCGGCGCGCCCCGCTGCCCCTGCGCGGGCGAGAAACTCCGCCCTCTTCGGGCCCAGCGAGCGCGCCGTCATCATCGTCGCTGAAATCCGCGACGCCCAGGGCGCGGGGAAGAAGAGCAGCCCCCCTGCCCCGCCGCGCCTCCGCACCCCCGCCGCGACTTCCCTCCCCGCTACCCTTTCACCGGCAATGACCTCCAGCTCGACTTCGGCGCCAACGATCCTTCCCTCCTCATCGCTTCTGAAATCGTTTACACCTGGAATGATGCGACGGGGTCCAGCAGCCGCCCCTGCGCCCCTGCCCCGACCTGCGACCGCTATCGCGCCCCCCGCCGCCGCCCTGCGCCTCGCGGCCAATGGCGCCCGCCTCGCCCTGAGCGCCAAATCCACCATCCGTGGCGCTGCTGAAATCGCTCACATCTGGAATGATGCACTGCCGGGCAGCTCCCCGCCCGCCGCTCCCCGACGCCGCTCCGCGGCACGGCCACGACCGCCGCCGCGCCCTTCGTCGCCAGCGCTGCCGCCCGCGTGCCCAGCGCCAACCAGCCTGACGCGCACCCTCGGCCCTGCCGTCTCCAGCCAACCCTGCACAGCCGCGACATTCGCTCTCTCCGCAGCGTCGCAAGACGCTCTGGTCCCGTGGAAGCATTCTCGCACTGCAGTTCAAACGAAACCTCTGCTTGGGCGCGCGCGCCAGCACAGCGAAGCCCAGCCACGCTCAACTGCAAACGCTTATTCCGCCACGCACCCAAGCTATCTCCTGCGTCGGCGACTCTGAGTCGCCCCGACGCGACGCCGCGTCGAATTCGCCGACGCCACGCGCGGGACGCGCCAGACATCCTGGCAGAGCCCAGACCCACGCGTGAGGTTCTGTCGGCAAGCACGCCGCCCAGCGCGGCGAAGACATGCCACGCGCAACTCAGCATTACCGACGCACTTGCCCGCGCCCCGCGACGCCCTCCAAGCAGCATCACCCACGCACTCGCCCACACTTTGCGCCGCCTTGCATTTCACGCCGCCAATCCCGTCCTCCTCCTCCTCCTCCTCCCCCTCCTCCTCCTCCTCCTCCTCCTCCTCCTCCTCCCCCTTCTCCTACTCTCCCTCCTCCTTCTCCTCCTCTTTTACCTCCTCTTCCTCCTCCTCCACCTCCTCCTCCTCTTCCTCCTCCCCCTCCTTTTCCTTCTCCACCTGATGTTGATGATAGAGAGTATGATAATTAGAGCTGATGGTGATGACCAGGTTGATGATGCTGATGCTGCTGATGATTATGGTGATGATGCTGCTGAAACTGACGACGATGATGATGATGATGATGCTGCTGATGATGATGATGATGATGATGATGATGATGTTGGTGATGATGACGATGATGCTGATGATGCTCATGTTGGTAGTTGTGATGATGATCACGATGATTGTGATGATGATGCCGGCGATAATGAAGATGATGATGCTATGGATGATGACGATGATGATGATGATGATGATGATGATGATGATGATGATGATGATGATGATGATGATGTTGATGATGATGATGATGAGGATTCTGCTGGTGGTGATGCTTATGGTGATGCAGATCGTGGTGAAAATGGCGCTGATTGTGATGATGTGGGCTGTGAATGTGATGATGTTGACGTGGATGTTGACAATGATGGTGCTGATGATGCTGGCGATGGTGTTGTTGCTGTTCTTGTTGTCGTTGTTGTTGTTGGTGGTGTCGATCATGATGAGGGGGACAATGAGGGGGATGTGGGAGGAGAGGAGGGGGAGTATGAAGAGGAGGAGCACCAGCGTGAACCCAATACTCATCAACGATTTTGCAATAAGCCCTGCCTCCAAGTTCCCTCTCCATAGTCCCCTACAGGGGTTCGTGTTCACTGACGGAAGTGCTTCGTTGGCAGAATCGTTTGAACATCTGGAGTTGTGCCAGAACTCCATTCCTGGGATTTCAACGCCGCGAATCTTTTTTTGTTCTTGCATCTGGACGATGTAGGATCGTGGCCGAAGGCCATTCCTGGGACCCCAACGCTACACATCAACGTAACTGTTGCGCCCTGAGATCCCGACGTCGTACCAAAACAGCATCTCCAGGACGTTACCATGGTAGTCCTTGAAACTGTTGCACATTCTTACGATGCATGGTCGGGGTGTTAAGGCGATCACCACATTGGGAAAAGGGACCGCCTTCCAACCGTGAATCTCTTGCATCTTAACAGAAACGAATGCGCGCGGCGCTCAGGCGTTAACCACATTTTGAAAAGGAACCGCCCTCCAACCGTGAAGCTCTTGCAGTTTAAAACACACATGCGCGCGGTGCCAAGGCGAAAACTACATTTTGAAAACGGGCCGCCCTCCATTCGTGAAACTTGTGCTAATTTTACAGACAAGTGTGCTTGGCGTCAAAACGAGATCCATATTTAGAAAAGGAGCCTTCCATCTGTGAAAGGAGCAGGAGGAGCACGAGCAAAAAAAGGAGGAGGAGGATGAGGAGGATGAGGGGGAAGAGCAGGAGGAGGAGGAGGAAGTGGAGGAGGAGGAGGAATGTTGGGGTGCAGGGGCGCCGCGGCAAGCGTCCTGTCGTACGTTTTTCTATGCAGCAAGTGGGCTTGATGGAACAATGTTCTTCTTGGAAGTGACGTTGCCCGTGTCGGCTTGTTCGAGATGCCTGGGTCTGGATGCCTCGTGGGGGCGCGTCTCGGAAGCGGCGTGGCGCTCAAAAGTTTTCCCGTGGTCACTTTGTGGGCCTGTCATTGCTTGTCAGTTATTGTTGTGGAGTTGGACATGCTGCATGCCATACGTTCTCCTGCAGTGGTTACATTGTTTCATCGGGAGTTCGTAGTTTGCATAATGGCCGGATCATGCGGGGTGACGCGCTTGTGTTGTACATGTGCTCTCTATCAGCAGCAGCGGTCGTTGATTTATCGGAGCCTCACCGGTTCAGTTTGGGTACGTTCCTACAAAAGGGTGGTTGCATCTTGTTTCGCAATGCGAATACGGAAAGGTAGCATTCCGTCTGCAGCATGGGTTCTCAGTTGTCCTTCCGCCGTGGCACTGCAATGAGCATGACTGTTCATTTAGTTGTTGGAGCCTCACTGGTTGAGTTCGGGTTGTTCCTCCGGTTGGGTGTTTTCGTGCCCAGTGTGTGTGTGTGCTCACATGTCATGTGAAGCAGGCGGAGGGGTTGGTGGACTTGCGGAGTGCTATATGGTTGAGCAGGTGACAGTTTGCAGTGACAGCTACCTATTCACTCCAGAGTGGTGTTTTTGGGCGCATGTTGACTGGACACGTTGGCGCTTATTTGTTATTGGTTTTGGAGGCTGCGGGCTGAAAGTGTTCAGTTGTGTTCACGTTTGGCTGGTTCTGTGCTGTGCAGGCGTCGGAAAGAAATGTGCTAGTGTCATTGGTTTTGTTGTGCTGTTGGGCAACAGTTCTGGTTTGTTGTTGCTTGGCGTTTCGGGCAAGAGCGTTGCAGTTGATGTTGCGACACCGTCGCTGGTATCGTACTCTCAGGCTCGTGGACACTAGCGGGCATTAACTTTTAGGAGCCTCAGTTAGTATGTAGCCATGTGTAGCGTGATTCGTATGCGGAGTGCTGTTGTTTGACAATGTTGCCTGTCGCGGAATATTTGGTGCGTTTGCTGATTTGAGGGTTTATCGGCTTCCCTGTGCCTGGCTTATTGGAGGGTTTGTGCGTACGGCAATTGCTCGTCAAGGGTTGTGATTGTCGCAGCACTATGTGTCATGCTGTTTTTACTGCTGTGGGTTCGCGCGCAGGCTAGCGCTATGTGTGTTATGGGGCGTGGGTGTTTGCCACAGGTGTTGTTTGTTATGCGCGTGTTCAGTAGTGGTGGGAGGAGGCGCAGGAGGGGGAGGAGGAGGAGGAAGAGGAGGAGTACGGAGAGGAGGTAAGGAAAAGGCGATGTAGGATGATGCTGCGGAGGTTGGCGAGCAGGATGTGGAGGAGGCAGATAAGGATGAGGTTACGGACGAGGAGAGACAGGACGAGGAGGAGAGAGCTGATGATGATGCTGATGATGATGATGATGATGATGATGATGATGATGATGACGATGATGATGATGATGATGATGATGATGATGATGATGATGATGATGATGATGCTGATGCTGATGATGATGATGATGATGCTGATGATGATGATGATGACGATGATGATGATGATGAAACGATGATGAAACGATGATGATGATGTTGTTGATGATGAGGATGCTGATGATGCTGCTGCTGATGATGCTGATGATGTCGATGATGCTGCTGATGATGATGCTGATGATAATGATGATGATGATGGTGATAATAATAATGATGATGTTTATGATGCTGATGATGAATAGGATGATGATGCTGATGATGATGCTGATGATGATGATGATGATGATGATGATGATGATGATGATGATGATGATTATGGTTGTGGTGGTGGTGGTGTCGAGGATGATGGTATGCTGATGAGGATGATGCTGCTGATGATGATGATGATGCTGCTGGTGCTGCTCATGACGATAAAGGGGAGGATCATTATGATTACGATAATGATGATGCTGCTGAATATCATGATAATGCTAGTGATGGTGAGGGTGAATGTGATGATGAAGGCGATTATGATGATGATGCCGGTGATGGTGGTGTCGATGGTGATGATGATGCTGATGATAATGAGAAAGAAGACGAGGAAGACGAAGGAGATGAATAATGAGAGGAACAAGAGGCACAGTAATGTTACTAATCATACTCTTGATAATATGAAGGAGAGGAATACTAATACGAATGAGAATAATACCAATACTACGGAAGATGCGAACATTACAAGAAAGACAACTTGTACAATTAAGGAACAGGGTATTAATAATAATGAGAAGGGTATTAATACGAAGAAAAAGACGACTCATAACAATCTGGATCGTAGTTTGAAGAAGAGGAACAAGAGGAGTACTAATACGAAACACAATGTTCATTGTACGAAGAATAGACGAATTAGATACATAATGATACCGATAATTATCTTGATAAGAAAACGAAAGATATTAATCAATCAGTACAGCAAACCGCACAAGCCTCGTACTACTAGTAACCCCAATAAGACACATACTATCACGAATCGTAGTAGTAGTAGTAGTAGTAGTAGTAGTAGTAGTAGTAGTAGTAGTAGTAGTGGTGGTGGTGGCAGTAGTAGTAGTAGAAGTAGTAGTAGTAGTAGTAGTAGTAGTAGTAGTAGCAGTTTCAGTAGCAACGGTCGTAGTAGTAGTAGTAGTAGTAGTAGTAGTAGTAGTAGTAGTAGTAGTAGTAGTTGTAGTAGTAGTAGTAGTAGTAGTAGTAGTAGTAGTAGTAGGAGTAGTAGTCGTCGTCATTCCCGTTCAGAATACTAACACTAATGGTGACATTAACAATAATGGTATTAACACAGCGACTATCACTGAATACAGGCGAGTTTTATTACTATGGTCAGTGATAGCAGTAATACTCATGACTTTCAATCTTACGAACCTTACGAACCACAATGTTATCAACGCTAATCTAGGTATAATCGCAAGCAGCACTAATAACAACACTAACAACATGTAATACAATTACTAATGACAGTAATCATTTCAATGATGATACTGATGATGATGGTGATGATACTACTAGTCACCGTACTACAAATAACGGTGATACTGTTAATCATACTAGGGGTCATTTTACTTTTGGTCAGAATCACAATCATAGCAAAAGTACCACCAATAATATCAATGCTAGAATTCTACTAGTACTCGTAGTAATACTAGTAATATCAATAATAGAAATCTGTGGAGGCCGAGTGGGAGCTTTTCAGCATAGCTGTGGAAAACGTCATCCGAGCAGCGCTAGGACAGCTGGCACGAGGGGGCAGGTAAGGAGGAGCAGGCAACGACGTGGAGGGAGCGGGCCCAGAGTCCAGGGAGAGAAGGAAAACGAGGGGAGCACAATTGCGCCCAATAAGGAAAGACCCGAGAGGAAACCACGACTCTATCGAGGTGAAAAATGCGCGGGGATGGCTTGCCAGGGCCCCAGAGGCACACTGCGACAAGAGAAGGCGCTCGGGAAGGACGGGGTCCTCGGGACAATTTTTGGTCTGCGGGTCGAGAGCGAGCCTCTTCCGGTTAAGAGCTAGCCAGGCCGCGCAAAGCACTGATTGGGGAGACAGGGGTCCTCGGGACAAGCATCGGAGACTCATCGGGGAACGCGCAAAAGGCCAGGCACAGGACTCGAGGCGCGGGTCAATCAAGCAGGAAGACTTTGAAAAAGACTTGCGAAGGGACCGACGGAGAAGGCGTCGAGGAGGTGGCGGCTCGGTTCCAGGGAGGGAGAGCCGGGACCCGCCGCACGCCCCAGGGTCCTGTGAAGGCAGGGGCAGAGGAGGAGCAAGGAGAGGCCAAGGAGGATGGCAGAGGCAGGGGAGACGCAGAGGGGGCGCAGAGGAGGCGAGGAAGAGTGAGGGAGGAGGCAGGAAACGGAAACGCACAGGAGGGAAGACGAGGGCGCAAAACCGCCGACACCTAATCAGGAAGGAGGCTGGCGCGGCAGTCCGTGCTCACTGGGGAGCAGGTCTGGGCGACGCAAGAAAGGGACGAGGTGACAGCGAGGCGGCGGGAATCACCGCCCACCAAACCACCCC
>CAUYUJ010001294.1:20000-22500 GCA_963575745.1 Prorocentrum cordatum
TGGCGCCTGTGGGCGGTACCACTGGGGGCTTCGGAGAAGCTGGTCCCAGGAGGTGTCCAAGAGGCGTTGCGTTTCCATAGGTTTTTAGAATGTTTTTGGCTTCTCACGTTTTCAAGCTTCCATCGGTCTAAGAGCGCCAGAGAGGCCCCCAAGACCGCCTCAAGACCACCCCAGAGACCTCCAGGACGGCCCAAAGACGGGCCCAGAAGGCTCCAAGACTGCCGACGCCCAGGACAGCCCCAGACCACCCCAAACAGGCCCAAGATGGGCCCAAGAGACCTCCGAGGGGTGTCGAGGACCACCCAGAGACCCCCAACAAACCCCTGATCCTTGAGAGGCCCCAAAAAGACCCCGAAGAGGCACCAAGAACAGCCCAAGAGAGCCTGCGAAAGCCGTCCCGAGAGAGCCAAAAGAGGGTAAAGTCGTTGATTTTCAATGATGTTTCTAATGTTCTCCGCCTTCTCCTGTTTCCCCGCATCCAAACCTCGATGATCGATGATTTTGAAGAGAGAACAGGGATTTGCATTTCTTTTTTCAAAGTGGGACCCCTACTCGGGAAATCCCACCCGTCCCCTGACATCTGGCTGGGGCCGCGCCTCTCGGCCTCCCGGGGTTTCGGGGCGCGCAAGGACAGCCCAAGACGAGCCCAAGTTGCCACCAGAACGTGACGAACGGCCTGAAACACTCCCGCGCAGCCCGAGACACCCCTCCGACGGTTCTCCAGGCGTCCAGGAGGCCTTCAAAACCCTCCAGAACCCAAGGAGATCCCACACCCCTGAGGGGTCCAGTTAACAAAACCCGCGAGGCGCGAACAACAAATAGCGCTGAACAGCGCCGATGGAGTGGAAAAACATGGGCATAGTTTTTTGTTGGAGTTTGTGCCCGTGTCTAATCGTGCCAAACGGAGCACGATGCAGACCCCCTTCGCCTCCAAAAGAAGAGCCCAGGAAGTTTTCGAGGGCCCCAAGTCATGGAACACCTACAGGCATTAATGATTTCTGCGTTTTCGCCTTTCCCCTTCTATACGATTTCAGGGCCTCCCAGAGAGCCCCTGGACGCAAGAAGTGACCAATATAATATATCATGATCTAGCCTAGCAAACCTAGGTTGAATTTCAGTGCGCGCGAAGCGGACGATGGTTCATGCGCAATTTTTGCGCGCGGCGCCTGTGTCCTTTGGGGGCACCAGGGCTGCCCCCCCGGCGGGGTACACGGAGTATTAGCGAGCTGCTGCTCCGTTGCACGGTGCACTGGTGGCTCCTTGTGTCGGATACAACGGCAGTCTGATCCGGACGAAGCGTCCGAAAAAGGCAATTCCTTTACTGATCCTCTTGTTGAAAGTTTGCCATTTCTGCGCGCGACGTCTTGAATCCTCCTGCAAGTAGCTCGGTGCACAAATGAAGAGGGGCTTCTTTCTTTGTGTTTTGTACCCACAGTGTAGTACCGGCCTGGTGCTCTGTGTATCGGATACGGAAAATCTAATCCGGGCGCGGCGCCCGGAACAGGCACGTCTATTACAAATATTCCCCTCAAGCCTGCGCAATTTCTGCTTCTGGCAAGGGGATTCTCTGGGACCTCCCCGGCTGGCCCCCAGGCCGGAGATACGGATTAGTAGAGGGTTCTTTGTGCGTGTATCCGGTACACGAGTATAGCGGCTTATAAGTCCGTGCGTCGGATACGCTGACATTGGTTCGATTCGGCGCCCGAGTTTTTTTTTTTTTTTTTTTTTTTTTGTTTTTTTTTTTTTTTTTGTTTTGTTTCTCAACATCCCCCCACCTCATCCCACCTCCCCCCCCCCACACACCATCACCACCCCTCCCTCCCCCCTACCTTTCCCCAAGAAACATAACATATAGAACATATAGATTGAGTAATAGCGGCCGGCTCGTTTTTATGTGCGTCGGATACACGAAGTAAGGGAGGCTTACTGTGTGTCGGATGCATGGGAAATCTCATCTGGGCGTGGTGCCCGAAAAAGGGAAGTCCTATTTTAAATGCGCAATTTCTGGCCCAGCGTGTAGTTTTTCTGGGAGCCTCTTTTTTGGGCCACCCCGCCAGCCAGATACACGGAGTAAGAACGGATTTGATCGGATTAGTACCCCAGGAACCCCATGCAGGGGATTTTAGCGGCGAGTTACTCCGTGTATCAGGTAGAGAGATCACCAGCGGCCTCTTGCTCTCATCCGTGCGCGGCCCCCCAAGAAAAGGCAATTCGTTTATATGTCCTTTTCGTGGAAATGCGCAATCAGTGCGCGCGGCGATCAGATTCTCTGGAAACGCGTTGGCGTGCTTTCCGGCCGGATACATGGAGAATAAGTAGTGGTATCTTTATCCGTGTTTCCCGCCGACCGAGTAATAGCTGTCTCGTATTTCGTGCATAGGATTCTCGGAGTAAGAGCAGCCCTGTATTCATATTTTTCCCGCGTGCCAGATTCACGAACTAGTGGCCGACTCTCCTTCCGTGTATCGGAAAACGGATGCACGGAGTAATAGTGGCCGTT
>CAUYUJ010001294.1:30000-31125 GCA_963575745.1 Prorocentrum cordatum
TGTGAAGCGCACTCAATCAAATATGTAGGCATTAGCTGTGAAGAGGGCCACTACAGAGAGGGGCAGATGGAAGAAGAAGAAAGGCACGAACGGAGGGAGGGGCAGGGAAGGGGGAGGGGGGAAGGGGGAGGGGGGGGGAGGGGCAGGAGATGGGGGGGGGAGGGGAAGGGGACGACGAGAGGCAGAGGGGAAGGCGACCAACATTTTTTCCAGGAAAGGGCGCAAGGCAAGCAGTCAGTCTCCCGGAGCAGGCCACGACGGCGCCGGCCAGCGCCGGCGACCCCCCCGGCCATGCTCCATACAAGCGGGCGCACCGCATTAAAATTGACTGGTGCCTGTGACGGCCGGTAGCACTGCAGCGGCGACGAAGTGCACGTGCTTGCGGCGTTCCGCCGGCGGCCGGGACTGGTGAAAAAGGGAACTGGGGGACCTGGGCGGGGGAGGAAGGAGGAGGCAGAGGAAGGCGAGACCAGATGGAGGTCCTAAGAGCTGCCGCCGCGGGGCAAACGAAAAGAGCGTGCTAGACGTCAACGTCCAGCGCCCCGCAACCAGCACACCGCGGCAGCGTGGGGGCGCAGAGTGGGGCCCCGAGGACCTGGAGCGGCCAGCACCCCGACGTCCGTGCGACAGCCCACGAGCGAAACTGAAGCCAGGAGCCTGGGCCAAGCTCCAAGTCCACCAAATTCCACTGGAGGCCAGGCGGTCCAGACAGCCACGCCGAGAACGGCAGGCGGAAAACTGGCAGTGATGCAGCTGCTGCCTGCTGGAACGCAAGATGGTCAAGCTTGACTAGGGCGGACCACGTAAAAATTGTAACTGCGCAACAGCTGCCGGCGAGCCACTGGATCTGTCCGAGCGTTTGCGCCAGCTTGCTGCCCAGCAAAGGTCCACTCAACTACGTCAGGGAGTGGAGGGTCCACGGAATTCATCCACGCCCGCACGGCTGACGGCCACAAGGAGCAGCGCGTGTTCTCAGCCTCCTGAAGCATGGTAGCCCCAGGATGCTCAACAGGTAAGAGGAAGAGCCTTGCGCGCGCGAGGATGGTTCGCCCAACCATTTTGGTGCCAAGGCGCATGTGCCAACCACACTGCACAATGACTACCGGGCCAGGGGGCGGCGGGCCA
>CAUYUJ010001294.1:31225-43725 GCA_963575745.1 Prorocentrum cordatum
CATAGTCATAGTCATAGTCATAGTCATAGTCATAGTCATAGTCATAGTCATAGTCATAGTCATAGTCATAGTCATAGTCATAATCATAGTCATAGTCATAGTCATAGTCATAGTCATAGTCATAGTCATAGTCATAGTCATAGTCATAGTCATAGTCATAGTCATAGTCATAGTCATAGTCATAGTCATAGTCATAGGCATAGGCATAGGCATAGGCATAGACATAGGCATAGGCATATGCATAGGCATAGTCATAGTCATAGTCATAGTTATAATATCAGTCATAGTCATAGTCATAGTCATAGTCATAGTCATAGTCATAGTCATAGTCATAGTCATAGTCGCAGTCATAGTCATAGTCATAGTCATAGTCATAGTCATAGTCATAGTCATAGTCATAGTCATAGTCATAATCATAGTCGTAGTCATCGTCGTAGTCATAGTCATAGTCGTAGTCATAGTCATAGTCATAGTCATAGTCATAGTCATAGTCATAGTCATAGTCATAGTCATAGTCATAGTCATAGTCATAGCCATAGCCATAGCCATAGCCATAGCCACAGCCATAGCCATAGCCATAGCCCTAGCCCTAGCCCTAGCCCTAGCCCTAGCCATAGCCATAGCCATAGCCATAGCCATAGCCATAGTCATAGTCATAGTCATAGTCATAGTCATAGTCATAGTCATAGTCATAGTCATCGTCATCGTCATCGTCATCGTCATCGTCATCGTCATCGTCATCGTCATAGTCATAGTCATAGTCATAGTCATAGTCATAGTCATAGTCATAGTCATAGTCATAGTCATAGTCATAGTCATAGTCATAGTCATAGTCATAGTCATAGTCATAGTCATATAGTCATATAGTCATATAGTCATATAGTCATATAGTCATAGTCATAGTCATAGTCATAGTCATAGTCATAGTCATAGTCATAGTCATAGTCATAGTCATAGTCATAGTCATAGTCATAGTCATAGTCGTAGCCATAGCCATAGCCATAGCCATAGCCAGAGTCAGAGTCAGAGTCAGAGTCAGAGTCATAGTCTTAGTCATGTCATAGTCATTAGTCATAGTCAAGCATCGTCATAGTCCATAGTCATAGTCATAGTCATATGTCATAGGTCATAGTCATAGTCATAGTCATAGGCTCATAGGCTCAAGGGCATAGGTCAGAGGCAGAGGCTCAGAGCAGAGGAGGCGGCAGAGGCAGAGGCAGAGGCAGAGGGAGAAGGCAGAGGCCAGAGGCAGGGCAGAGGGCAGAGCCGAGGCAGAGGCATAGGCATAGGCTAGGGCAAAGTCATGTCATAGTCAAGTAATCTGTTCATAAGCATAGTCATCGTCATCGTCATAGTCATAGTCATAGTCATAGTCATAGTCATAGTCATAGTCATAGTCATAGTCATAGTCATAGTCATAGTCATAGTCATAGTCATAGTCATAGACATAGTCATAGTCATAGTCATAGTCATAGTCATAGTCATAGTCATAGTCATAGTCATAGTCATAGTCATAGTCATAGTCAAAGTCATAGTCATAGTCATAGTCATAGTCATAGTCATAGTCATAGTCATAGTCATAGTCATAGTCATAGTCATAGTCATAGTCATAGTCATAGTCATAGTCATAGTCATAGTCATAGTCATGGTCATAGTCATAGTCATAGTCATAGTCATAGTCATCGTCATCGTCATCGTCATAGTCATAGTCATAGTCATAGTCATCGTCATCGTCATAGTCATAGTCATAGTCATAGTCATAGTCATAGTCATAGTCATAGTCCTAGTCCTAGTCCTAGTCCTAGTCCTAGTCCTAGTCCTAGTCCTAGTCCTAGTCCTAGTCCTAGTCCTAGTCCTAGTCCTAGTCCTAGTCCTAGTCATAGTCATAGTCATAGTCATAGTCATAGTCATAGTCATAGTCATAGTCATAGTCATAGTCATAGTCATAGTCATAGTCATATTCATAGTCATAGTCATAGTCATAGTCATAGTCATAGTCATAGTCATAGTCATAGTCATAGTCATAGTCATAGTCGTAGTCATAGTCATAGCCATAGTCATAGTCATAGTTTTAGTCATAGTCATAGTCATAGTCATAGTCATAGTCATAGTCATAGTCATAGTCATAGTCATAGTCATAGTCCTAGTCATAGTCATAGTCATAGTCATAGTCATAGTCATAGTCATAGTCATAGTCATAGTCATAGTCATAGTCATAGTCATAGCACTACATAGTCATAGTCATAGTCATAGTCATAGTCATAGTCATAGTCATAGTCATAGTCATAGTCATAGTCATAGTCATAGTCATAGTCATAGTCATAGTCATAGTCATAGCCATAGCCATAGCCATAGCCATAGCCATAGTCATAGTCATAGTCATAGTCATAGTCATAGTCATAGTCATAGTCATAGTCATAGTCATAGTCATAGTCATAGTCATAGTCATAGACATAGTCATAGTCATAGTCATAGTCATAGTCATAGTCATAGTCATAGTCATAGTCATAGTCATAGTCATAGTCATAGTCATAGTCTTAGTCATAGTCATAGTCATAGTCATAGTCATAGTCATAGTCATAGTCATAGTCATAGTCATAGTCATAGTCATAGTCATAGTCATAGTCATAGTCATAGTCATAGTCATAGTCATAGTCATAGTCATAGTCATAGTCATAGTCATAGTCATAGTCATAGTCATAGTCTCATAGTCATAGTCATAGTCATAGTCATAGTCATAGTCATAGTCATAGTCATAGTCATAGTCATAGTCATAGTCATAGTCATAGTCATAGTCATAGTCATAGTCATAGTCATAGTCATATAGTCATATAGTCATATAGTCATATAGTCATATAGTCATAGTCATAGTCATAGTCATAGTCATAGTCATAGTCATAGTCATAGTCATAGTCATAGTCATAGTCATAGTCATAGTCATAGTCATAGTCGTAGCCATAGCCATAGCCATAGCCATAGCCAGAGTCAGAGTCA
Source organism: Prorocentrum cordatum (assembly GCA_963575745.1). Lineage (NCBI taxonomy): Eukaryota > Dinophyceae > Prorocentrales > Prorocentraceae > Prorocentrum > Prorocentrum cordatum. The sequence continues at coordinate 34,220 of CAUYUJ010001294.1, forward strand.
GAGTCAGAGTCAGAGTCAGGGTCAGGGTCAGAGTCAGAGTCAGAGTCAGAGCCAGAGCCAGAGCCAGAGCCAGAGTCATAGTCATAGTCATAGTCATAGTCATAGTCATAGTCATAGTCATAGTCATAGTCATAGTCATAGTCATAGTCATAGTCATAGTCATAGTCATAGTCATAGTCATAGTCATAGTCATAGTCATAGTCATAGTCATAGTCATAGTCATAGTCATAGTCATAGTCATAGTCATAGTCATAGTCATAGTCATAGTCATAGTCATAGTCATAGTCATAGTCATAGTCATAGTCATAGTCATAGTCATAGTCATAGTCATAGTCATCAGTCATAGTCATAGTCATAGTCATAGTCATAGTCATAGTCATAGTCATAGTCATAGTCATAGTCATAGTCATAGTCATAGTCATAGTCATAGTCATAGTCATAGTCATAGTCATAGTCATAGTCATAGTCATAGTCATAGTCATAGTCATAGTCATAGTCATCATAGTCATAGTCATAGTCATAGTCAGTCATAGTCATAGTCATAGTCATAGTCATAGTCAGTCATAGTCATAGTCATAGTCATAGTCATAGTCATAGTCATAGTCATAGTCATAGTCATAGTCATAGTCATAGTCAGTAGTCATAGTCATAGTCATAGTCATAGTCATAGTCATAGTCATAGTCATAGTCATAGTCATAGTCATAGTCATAGTCATAGCCATAGTCATAGTCATAGCCATAGTCATAGTCATAGTCATAGTCATAGGCATAGTCATAGTCATAGTCATAGACATAGTCATAGTCCTAGTCATAGTCATAGTCATAGTCGTAGTCATAGTCATAGTTCTAGTCATAGTCATAGTCATAGTCATAGTCATAGTCATTAGTCATAGTCATAGTCAAAGTCATAGTCATAGTCATAGTCATAGTCATAGTCATAGTCATAGTCATAGTCATAGTCATAGTCACAGTCATAGTCATAGTCATAGTTACGAGGTCATAGTCGAATTCATAGTCATAGCCATGGTCATAGTCATAGTCATAGTCATAGTCGTAGACATAGTCATACGCATGGTCATGGTCGTAACCCCAGCCATAGTTGTAATACTATTCTTTACAGCCGCCATCATTGTCACAGCCGTAGTCATAACCATCGCCAACCTTGTACTCCTTAGTCATAGTCATGTCTATAGCCATAGTCGTAGCCATCGTCTTCGTCATATCTACAATCACAGTTTCAGTCGTAGTGATTCGTAGTTGCAGTCGTAGTCTCAGTCGTACCCCTAGCCACAGGGACAGTCATAGCTCTACTCGGCGTCGTAGTCACATTCGTAGGAATAGATGTAGTCAGAGCTGTCGTTATACCCATAGTCGGATTCACGGTCATTTTCGTACTTGTAGCTTCTGGCGTAGGCATAATCATCGTGACAGTCACAGGCCAGGTTTCTAGTCATAGCTTCAGTCGTTGCCATTTCCACATTTGAAGCCATAGTCCTAGTCCGATTCATAGACCCAGTCCCAGCTCCAGTGCCAGTCTCACTCCCAGTCCCAGTCCAAGTCGTACTCCCAGTCCAAGTCGTAGTCCCAGTCCTAGTCCTAGCTTGGTCGTAGTCGTAGTCGTAGTCCAAGTCCTGGTCGTAGTCCCGTGCCTCTACGCAGTCCTGGTCCCAGTCCCCGCCTGAGCCCCAGTCCCAGTCATGGCCGAAGGTGTAGTCGTAGTCGTAGTCTAAGTCGTAGTCATAGTTGTAGTTGTAGACCTTGCCGTTTTCGAGTTTGATCCTTCACTTTCAGTCGTAACCGTGGTCACATTCGTCTCCGTAGTCATTTTTATAGCCAAACCTTTCCCATAGCCCTAGTCTTAGTCACTCGTCATTTTCAATGCCATAGTGGTAGTCGTAGCCTCGTCATAGTCGCAGTCGTATTTATAATCATAGGCATAGTCGCATCCGAAGACAGAGTCGTAACCATAGTCGTAGTCGTTGCCATAGTCGCCGTCATCGCCATAGCCGTACGTATTTTCATATTGGTACTCGTACTTATAGGTGTGGTCATAGTCACGACTTCATTTTTTTTTTTTTTTTTTTTTTTTTTTTTTTTTTTTTTTTTATGTATATGGAAATATCGGCTTTACGTCCCTCCCGGACCTGTGGGTGCTTTCTGGGGCACTGCTTCCTGGGACGTTGCAAACTACGTACCCGTCTTACGTTCAATCTGTACATGTAAGCGTACCAGCCCAGCCATGCTGGCATCGCCTCCAGGTTGTGTCACATAGCAGTGCAAGGGAGTTCAAACAGACCACGTGCGCGCACGTCGAAATCTTGCGCGCATGTTAGTTTAGCAAACGTTTCAACCCAAACCTGGCATAGGTTGTTCAAGCAGAAGTCTAAGAGACTTTCCGTCCGCGCGCACTTGTCGAACTCAGATGGAAACAGCTTGAATTGTGCAAGTTCGTGCAGAAGGCGCATTTCCATTGCGAAATTCGGTGCTTCTGTGTTGGTTTAGCATGCGCCGAGTGCACGGATCCGTATCACACACCATGCGGGGCACACGCGCGTGCCGCGGTGCCCGCGTATCGAAATTTCGTTCCAAAACCATTGGTATTCGATGCGTTTCAACATCGAGCTCTTGAAACCCATATCAAAAGCCACGCGGGTTTCAAATTACTCATTGCGTGGAGCTCCCCATACGTGCATCTATTCGCATGGACCTGTCCGCCTTGAACGTCTAGGCGCAAGAGCTTTCGAATACCAACGGGCATCAGTTGCGACTGTCTGATCATGAATCTAACTGCGAATGAATTGGAGTGTGGATGAGCCTCAGTAGTACGAGCGCGCCTATGCGCATGGGCCTGGGGCCTCCTGGGGCCTCCTGAAACCTACTGGGGCCTCCAGGAGCCTCTTGGGGCCTCCTGGGTCCTGGGACCTCCTAGGGAGGATTCGTGCCCCAGGAGAGGCCCAATCTATAGCAACAGACGTACACAACAAAACATTGCGGATTGGAACCGCAGGAGAAGGGCCATCTAGAGGGATTCGCGTAAACCACTAAGGACTCGGGCCCCAGGAGAGGCCCAATATATAGGAACAACGATAAAACAGTTAAGATTGTGTACACTGGAGAAGGACAATCTATATAGACATATGTATAACGTCAAGGGTTCGTGCTCCAGTTGAGGCCCAGTCTGTAGGAGCGTACGTAAAACACACGGGGTTGAGGCCACTCCTGTTGCCTTCTGAGGCCTCCTGCTCCTGGGGCCCCTCGGGGCCTCCTGTTGCCTTCCGATGCCTCCTGGCGCATCCTGTGGCCTCCTGGGGCCTCCTGTGGCTTCCTGAGGCCTCCTGAAGCTTCCTGGGGCCTCCTGGAGCCTCTTGGGACATCCTGTGGCCTCTTGAGTCTTTGTGTGGCCTCCTGATGCCTCCTTGGACCTCATGTGGTCTCCTGGGGCCTCCTGGGGCCTGTTGGAGCCTCCTGTGCCTACGAGTCTGGCCACCCAAACAGTCAAACCGATCGAGACATCCTCCAAATCTGCTCCGAAAGCGAAGGATGTTGAGACAGAGAACAGGCAAACCGCTTGAGACATCCCCACAAAACGGCCGCGAACGGGACCGTGAAATGCAACTCGGCGGCTCCCCTTAGGGAGGTGAAACTGAGCGCCGCGCTCGGGACATCCTCCACATCTGCGGCTCCGAAAGCGAAACATGTTGGGACAGAAAACAGGCAACCCGCTTGAGACATCCCGACAACACGGCTGCGAACGGGACCGTGAAATACCCTTCGGCGGCTCCCCTCAGGGGGGTGAACATGAACGCCTCGCCCGAGACATCCTCCAAATCTGCTCCGAAAGCGAAACATGCTGGGACAGAAATCAGGCACACCGCTTGAGATCTCCCCATAAAAAAGGCAGCGAATGGGACAGTGCAATACCACTCGGCGGCCCCCTTTAGGTGGGTGAAACTGGGCGCCTCGCTCGAGACATCCTCCAAATCTGCTCCGAAAGCGAAACATGTTGGGACAGCCAACAGGCAAACCGCTTGAGGCATCCCCACAAAACGACCGCGAACGGGGCGTGCGTGAGTCTCACCATGAGTAAGTCTGAGTAGGAGTAGATCTGAGTGTGAGTAGGTCTGAATATGAGTAGTTTTGTGTGTGAGTAAGTCTGGGTATGAGTAAGTCTGAGTGTGAGTCAGTCTGTGTATGACTAAGTCTGGGTATGAGGAGGAGAGGGGAGGAGAAGAGGAAGAAGGAGGAGCAGGAGGCGTCAACGTAATACCAAGAAGCCCATCTTAGGATATGGGGAACAAACACTTTGATATTTCTTGACTTTCTGCGCGCGCACCGTTTGTCGCCATGACCTTCTTCATTGCCATCTAATCGCCGCCGTGCTCGTCAACGCCAATCGCCGCCATGGTCGCCACCATCAGCACAATCGTATTCACTTCCGACGCATGGAGATCATCACCGTCATTGTCGTCATTTGCGTCGGAGCCGTCATTCGCCTTGCCGTCGTCATCGCCATCATCGCCACCACTTTCCTTACCATCATCGTTCGCATCTTTGTCGACGTCATCGTGATATCCCGCACGCCCGAGTCACCGACATTCATTGCAGTGCCCGCGCGCCAGCCCTGCTTTTGAGACGCGTTGGGAATTTCCATCAGCACGTGCCATCGCGGCCGCATCAGTGGTGCCTTGCCCTGCGCGCGAGAGTTCGCGCGCCTGTGTGACCGCACAGATGCGCCAGCACGTGCCATTCGGCAACCGCAATCGTGGCCGCATGCGTTTTGCCAAACAAAATGTGGGTGGAGGGTGGGATAATTCCGCGACTTGCGGAGTTGACAAGTCATGAGTTGACATAACTTGAATGCACCCGGTAGGTAGCAGTCGTGCGCGCAACGAGAACTACATTCCCGAACTTGCGCCAAAAAGCCAACTTTACGTAGACTGCACCGCATGACTTACATTGCGTCGAGTGCACCACGTACGTTCCAACACATCGGTTGCCCCATGCTAAGTGCTTGCCTTAACATTATCATTCATAGCGTGCATGCTTATCGAGAGTGCAAGAAGCCACTGTTTGATTTTCGTGCAGGCTGTGTGTTTCTGCATGATGTGTTTTTGTTGAGGCTTGCGAAGCGGGCGCTGGTGAGTGGCACTGGTGATCTTCCAGGGAAAGCATCAATTCGACGACATTCGATGCTTGTCGTTTGAGGTTGGGCATTCGGATCAGCATGGCTGCAACGTCCAAGGCCGTGCGGTCTGAAGTTGTCTGCGCCAAGACTCGACGCACGCTGTTATTTTGCCTCGCGAACGCCGCAACATGGATTTTCTTCGGTTGGATTGGGTCCGATGTGCTACTAGGCATGTGCATGCACAGTTCCTGGTCCGCACGACCAGATTCACCAACCCACCGACGCAGGCTCCTCGCGCGTTTTCGGGGTCTTGCCAGCTTGGTTCAAAGTTTTCAGCCCGGGCACCCCGGAGCCTTTGTTTTCTATTACTTCGTGAATATTCAGGTGCTTGCTGCTAGCGCCGTAGTCACGTCACCGCAGTATCGAAGCGCATTTCCTGAAATGACAGGTAACATGCTATTGTGGCAGTGTGAGAAACACTCCCGCGGTACTGTATCGACGCGTGTCCGCAATGCTAAATGTTTGTGCCGTCGTTCTTGTTTCTTGTGTCTTGGAGATTTCTTGGTGGCTTCTTCGGGTCTGGTTGGGGGCTTCGTGGGATCTTATCGGGGGCCTTCTGGGGCCTGCTGAGGGCCTTGTTGGAGTCTTCTGGCCGTCTTGGGCGTGATTGCCTCACCGAACTCACCTAAAACGGCTCTTCCTGGGGCCATCTGGGCGACGCGGGGCAGGGTTGGAGCTCTCTTGGGGCGTTTTTTTGCCGTTTTGGGATGTGTCCGGCAGTCTTTGGGCCGATTTGGGAATTTACTGTTCGGGACGATCAAAATGGGTATGTAAAGAATGGGTACGAAGATCGACAGCAGATTTTTGTTCATTCTGAACCGGGCTTGCTGTCGGTGTTGCCACGGACGTTGTCCATTCGAGACAGAAGACCGCCCGCCCCTCTGCGGCCGCTGTCGGTTTTGTACAACGCTTTTTGCTGGGCATTGTACCCATTATCGCCGTGCCTACGTCGGGCGTCCAAAGTTGTGGCCTCCTGAACGCTTCTCGGTGCCACCCCGGGTGGATGCGTTGGGGGAATTGGGTACGTACAACATGTACATGTTCGAGGGCCTTGCTGGAGAGCTCCTTGAACCCCTCTTTGCTTTTGTTGTTGTTGTTGTTGTTGTTGTTGTTGTTGTTGCTTTTCTGTACTGGTAACCAGTAGCATGCGCGCAGTTGCGCTTCGCGCTTGCCGTGTTCCACTTCGCTAATCCAGCGAGCGGTTTCTCAATGATTAAACAGTGTGGACATATTTTTCACATATTTCACAACACCTAATTTTCTTACATTTCTCATGCAATTTAATGTTTTCCTGGATTCCCAGGCTGTCCCTGAGTAGCTGCCTTTTAGTATTGGTTCTGCGGCCGTTTGGCCGTGTCCCGAGGCCGTCCTCGATCGCTACAGACATGGGATTGGCCCTTTCTACTGGTGGCAAATTCGTACCCGCTTTGCTGTGAGGGTGCTGCGGGGTCACTCTTTGAAAGGCACGAAAGCTCAACAAAACAGCCGAGAGACATCCTAACACGCCGCAGCGTGCGGAGAGCACGGCCGCCGATAGTTAAGCTTCGATGGATCCTGCCAATGCCGACGGGGTGTTATCCACCGCTGTCGTGGAGGAGCTGGCGACTAGGCCCCGCCCTGCTTTTCAGTCCTTGCTCTATTTTCCAGTGCGTTTGCTTGCAAACATCATGTCGAAATGTTTGTGTTGGAGCGCATGTGTATTTGACGCTCGTGGACGCCCCGTGTGTTTCGACCTGGTCTTTCCTATGTCGCGTCCTCCATCATCGGCAAGCTATGCATGTTCACCGTGCTGTTATATGGAGTCGCGTATCACGTTTCTCGAACCGTCATGCTAGTTTCGATGGTAAGGGAACACATTTGCTGCGATAGCCCACGCCACCATGCCTGTAGCATCTCCTGCCACAGCTTGGTTGTCGTTACCCTTGATCTTTTCATGGGTTCGCCGAGTGTCGGTGGTTTTCGACTGCTTGGTGCTCGGTGTGCGTCTGTCCGTGCCTCCTCTCATACCATGCCCTTTCGACTTGTTCACGGCTGTTTCGTGGGTATTGCAGATTCAGTGGCCCACCACTCGCTCCTTGTTCAATCATGCAGCTGTCGTGGTCCACTGGTAATATAGCATCGATGTTTGCCTCTTGAAGTTGTTGAGCCCGCATGGTGGGAGTAACGGCGGGCCCCTGGGAGAACATAGTACGCAAATCTCCTAATCAGTGAGCGTTCGGGGGTATGGCGTGCACGCGGCCAGCCGCTTGGACCTTGGAGCCCCCCTTGGGTCCGTCTTCGTACCCCTCGGGGCTCTTTGGGATTCTGTGTGAACCCTCGTGGCGCTGTCAGGGCCATCTTGGCGCCCCTTAGAATATCCTTGGGCCACCAGAAGGTCTCTGCGGCCGTCTTGAGGCGGTCTCTGGCGCTCTGGGAACCATCTTTGGGCCATCTTGGAGGCCACTTCGGGGCCTCTTGGGGCCACATTGGGGTTCGCTCCGCAGCAGGTGGACGCTTGCTCCCGAGGTCGCAACTGAAATGAAGCTCAGCGCTTGCGAAGCAGGAGTGCCTCACCCTCCATCTTTCTTCTCGTCAGTCCTCTCAAAGCCCCTGCGTCGAGAAAACAACGATCATGGTTGTATTTTTCAAGCTCGGATCTTGGGTGCCCGTTTCGGGCGCCCTACGAGGAGATCCACAAGAAGCTCCAAGAGTCTCCACAAGGCAGAAGGAGAGGCCCAGACAACCTAAAGCCATATATACGTAGGCGAGTGGTGGTGCTAGTTGTTTGATTGAACACCCCTGGGGTGCAGACACCACCGCCCCATGCTTTGGTCGCGTGGAGACTTTGGGAGGCTTGGTGGGGAAATGGGCGGGCAATTGAAGGGATCCCAGAGGGGGGGAGGAGGTGTCCAAGACAGCCTCCAACAACGCCAAGCTCCCCAAGAGGGCCCCAAGAGGGCCCCCAGAGGCTTTGGAAACAGCCCCAAAGGGCACCCAGAAGTGTTCAAACTGGCGGACGAAACCGAAGAGGGATACGGAGAGGTGAAAAGGGGCAGACACGAAGTATTGTTGGGCCTCGGAAGGGGCCTCCATGGACCCCCTGGGCGCGCTCAAGACGGCTCAAGAGGGCGCCACAACGGCGTCCAGACGGCCCAGGCCTTCGGGGCGGCCCAAGAGGCCTTGGAGTTATTCCCATGTGGCCGGAGAGGTTCCGTGGGCGTCACGGGAGGCTCCACGAGAGCCCAGTCCCATTCCATCTGGGGGTGGGGCTTGTGAACCCTGAGCCCGGGATCAGGGTACTGGTGACATTTCTTAGCCAGGGGTGTTGGTGAGGACGGTGTGCTGACAGTCTTGATCCAGTTTGAGGATATTTTGCTGCCAGGGCGCTCCTGGCCCTATGTCGGGACGAATTGTTTTTGATGCTTGAGCGGTGGGGCGATGGGCCACCCGCCGCTTTGCGCTCTGTCCAGAGGTCTGAACCCATGCATGTGTTCGGTGCAGACACCCTGACGCAGCGATTTTGCAGATGCTGGGTCCAACGCATCCCGCGCGGTGCTGCGCACGTACATATGTTCGCCCTTGACGTGGGGCTGGCCGAGGGACAACGGATTGTGCCCTCTGGTGATTCTTTTGCGAGTTCGCTTTTTGGGTTCCACGTGGACTCAAGAGGGCTTCGAGCGGCTCCTTGACTGCCCCATTGCGCTTCGATATCTATTTATTTTCCAATGAAGGCCACAAGAGGGTCCAAGCTTAATTCAAAAGGACTTCCAGAGGAGCCCAAGCCTGTATGATAGCCCGCGAGACGGTTTAAGACGACGCCAAGACAACCCAACAGAGCGCTAACAGAGGGTCCCAGGACGTCTCGAGCCGAGCCGAGAAGGACCAAGACTGGTCGAAAGTGCACCCAATAGGACCCAAACCGAGGAGGACCGAGGAGGAGTCGGAGGGGGTATAGGGAGGAGCAGGGAGAGGAGGAGGACGATGGTCGAGGAGGAGAGGGGGGGGGGAGGGGGAGGAGGAGCGCTCCGGCAGGAGCGCGAAGCATCCCTTGCATCAGGCGCTGGCGCGGCTCCCGCTGCACACGTTCGCGGGCCCCCGTGCCATGCTCCTGCCTCCCCCGAAGGCTCCCAAGGCGGGCCCAGGAGGGCCATAGCTGACCGAGCGCGTTCCACTACTCGCAAAATGCCTACTCGCACACGTTCGAAAAACACATGTTCGCCTCGATATAACGGATCATAAAAGCCCCGCGGTGGATCCAGGCCATTTGCGAGTGGTTACTTTGCGAGTAGTGGAACGCGCTTGTCCAGCAACACAGCACCCACCCGGACCCAGATGGTGCCGA